>CAJQUN010000271.1:0-600000 GCA_907163345.1 Haberlea rhodopensis | reverse complement strand
GACTTTAGTTATTGAATGCTCCCACTAAATTTTTCGAATTCGTCATCCTCATGACAAATGAACGGAAAATCATATTTTCTTAGTGGGCTTGGAGTCCAACTAGCTCATAATAGCCCCGGGCGAGGGTCCAGCTGACCTCATGATACTAAAGGTAGCTCACAATTGCATCATATGCAACCCCCAAGATATTCGTCTCGTGATTGACATAACCCTACGAAGGCAGGCCAATTATGCCTTCTCACGTCAAACTAACCCATCCCACGGATGGTAAATTTCGCCAATAAGACTCCACGAGGGTGAGCAATCTTAAAGGTTAACAAAACCGTATCCATAATTAAGTGGCAGTTAAGCACACAGCTTTCCCATGCCAGATGCCCCTCACGAGGGTGAGACAAGACACCTGACACAAGTAGCGTCTCATGGCTTAACTGTTGACGGAAGACAGGAAGCAACAAACTCCTTTGAGCCCCCTTTACAGTTTGATAATAAAATTTTGAATCATATTCAAAAGAGGGATTTAACTATATTTTAATCTCATCAATTGCTTGTTTGTTTGTTTGCCGGATTAATGCAACTATGTTTTATTCATGCAATCATATGTACTAATAAAACATGCAAACAAACATTTATCATACATCACATGCACAATAAAAATAAATATGGACGATTACGGCCTTTTCCTAATTGATTCACGTGAGCCATACGTGGATCACAAGTCTGTCTAAGGTGATTCAGGTATGCAATGCAATCCTATTACATTTTTGCTTCCATTATACATATCTTGATTCTTGGGGCTCCATCTTCAATCTTGATCTCCCACTAATTTTAATATTTTACATTTAAATCGTGCAAACAAGAGAATAGGGATACAAATCCGGGGTGGGATACATCAAAAAATAGAGAGAGCAGACTCGCAGGCCTGATAACCAAAATCACAATAATAATGAAACAATAAAAACCTAAACATTCACCTAAAACACATTTATCAAGGCCCGTAATCATTCATCATGCAATCACATCATATGTAATTAAAATATTAAATAATCAATTACATCATATGTAATTGTACTAATTACATCACAAGTAATTAGGGCACAATAATTAATTTATTCTATCGTTTCCCACTAATCGTATAATTAATTGAAAATAAAATTAACAAATTACATAAAACCATTTTATTTAATTTCTAATTATTTAAATTTCAATAAATTGGTAAAATCTCTATTTTACCTTTTAATCATCTTATTAATCGAAAATAAAATTAATAAATTAAATGAAACATTTTCACTTAATTTCTAGTTAATTAAATTTTTAATTAATTGGTAAAATCCTATTTTACCTTTTAATCATAATACTAATCGAAAATAAAATTAACAAATTGAATGAAACACTTTCATTCAATTTCAATTAATTAAATTTGCAACTATTTGGTAAATCACTATTTTACCTATAAAACATAATATCGGTCCAAATACAATTAACAAATTAAATGAAACATTTTCATTTAATTACATTTAATTAAATTTTCAAATAATTGGTAAAATCTCTATTTTACCTTTAACAAATTAAAAATTATATTTTTAATTAATTAAATATTATGATTTTTATTTCAAAAAATAATATCCGGACCAAACATCTAAAATGACCCAAAATAATTTACAGACTCCAAACCAATTTGGATCCAAAAATTAAAAATGTAATTTCAACCCCAAAAATACCCTATTTTCGGATTTAACAAAAAATAAAATTAATCGAAAACACTATTCACAAAAGTTACTGTTCATGCATCTTCGAAAATCGAAAAATAGGGTTTCGGAAAAAAAAAATTAGCGCCGATAAAAATTTGTCACCTACTGATCAGGTACGAAATCCTAGTCAGCCAACACCACCGCCAATAGCCACGGCTCGTCATCCCTTGCGCTATTTGTCGCTGGAACGAATTCCGCCCGCAACAATTGTAGCGGTCCCAGTGCTGGAATATCTGCGCATGGATCGACCAGCCCATTCACGATCCGATTAAGGCTTGGGCGGCGCGCACGGCAGCCATCACGGCGGCGGAGAACAATTTCTCCGCGCCTGCGCCACCGCCTGACACCTCCAAGATCGACGATGACTTTTTGTTTTCCGGTGACGGGATTAAGAAACAGTTTCCGATGGTTTGGGTAATCCATTTTCTATATTTTCGGACTCCGTAATTTTTGAAAATTCGAACACGATTAGTTACGATTGGAAAACGATCTAATAATAATAATTATCAAATACATGAATCAAAAGCGCAATTCATATATAACCATGCAAATATCATAAATATTAATGCACAAAAGGAATTACCGATAACAGCGAAATCAATCTGTATGCTGTGATCCTCGAGTCCAACCAACCTGACCATATCTACAAGCCCGCATCAGTTCTAGTGTGATGTCAGCTTTTCTAAGAGAAGTGAGTGTATTGTATTGAATCAATCATCAAACCTAGAGAATGAATAACATATTTATAGTTGTCTAGTTGGGCTAGGGTCCATTGAGTCCAACAGGCCAACCATTGGCCCATTGGATTGAAGGGCAATGCTAATAGTATCTTCAAAAGTTTTACTAGTTTTAAATTTTTCTCAAAACTTTACCACAAATGCACGTAGTCTATACCGAGTTAATATTCAGGTCCATGCAAATTCTATTCTTTAATATACTCAATATTATCACTTCAGTTAACCTGGATCCATAATAGCTTCGAGCACGGGTTCATGTCTAACACTACAGTCGTGTGACCTTCAGGTCTGGGTCTGTACTTCTAGATTTTCAGAAAATTAAACTTTGCTTGAAAACGGATGCTATGGTACATTTACGCAAAGTTCGGATATAATCATTTCATTACTGGTTTTAAAATATATTGAACACTTTTAGCATTTATTTAATTATTTTTTCGCATGGTTCGAATCATGTCCTGTAATTCTTTTATTATCTATGTCGATGAGTCACAACACTAATCCCTTTTATTAAAATTAATATTTTAGATAATCACGAGTTAGTTCATAACTCATAGTAACCCATTAATACCGAACTACTCCTTGCAATTGATCACCAGTAGGTTCGATCATTCGTCATATAATCATATCATCATTCTTATCATAATGATATGTCCAATCTATACCTCTGAAGATACTATTTTATTTCATAAAATAACCTCCCCCACTTAAAGAATAACGTGGATAGTCAATTAAAATCTGGACATAGAAAACAAATTATGACTAGGGAAACTATTCATCATTATTAAAAATGCGTCGAAGGGTAATACCTAAAGTGTATTCCCAAAATCTCTCGATCTATATCCCACATAGTCGTATTTTTCCAACATCTCATGATGTTTTTATACGACTCATTCTTGGTGACAATATTACAATTATAGTCCATGTTATCAAAACAATTTTTATGCAGCATCTTACTATGTTTTCATACAACATACTCATTAGTTCATTCTTTCTTACTTTTTTGTAAAAATGGCATACTCAAACCTTGTTTCGATATAGCCATATCTCATTCTTTTCCAGTATCTCATTGCCAAAATCTAAATGGCTCTATGTCCTGGAGATATCTCAATCACATCCAATGACTCTCAAATCAATTACCTCGTAATTCCTTTGACAATGTTATTCTCAACAGGTTCTAGAGCAATGTCATTGCTCAATGCCCTCGTACTAATTACAATTTCATAAAAGAGTTTTAATGTCTCATATATACACACACTCTCACTTATTCAATCTAATGCATCAATAATGACAGGTTTGTAGGTGTTCGAGCGTAAACTTTTTCCCTACTCTGTTCTCTCACACATATACAGTATTGTATCGATATCGTGGTCAATATCAATACTACACAACTCAGCATACTCAAATATAATTCAGATATCAAAATCAACTATTTCACTCCAAATCATGTGTAAGGACTCCCGTGCCCTTAACCCGTTATTAGTGTATTAATCCATACAATTAGTGCATATAATCATACTATCATGGGGAAAAGTCATATGCAAGTGTAACATCATATACTATCCAGAAAATTTCTTGCATTTAATCCACATAATATTCAATTTCCCAAACCAAGATCACTTACATAGCATGCACCCTTATAATACACTAACATGCTCTCAGTCCATTTAGCAATTCCATATTTAATTGCATGCAACAATGAATGAAGAGAGAAAAGTCATAGCCCATTTATACATTCCATATACACGTAAAGACGTACTTACATGAGAGTACCCAATGAATAAGCGTGTATCTAATGTATAAAATAATCTACCAGATACCTTTACTGGTACTTCAATCCTGGAAGCACCTCTCAAGCACAACTCAATCTCAACTCTGGATACAAGCACACACAACCAGCTCTGGTACCTCGATCGTGGAAGTACCTCTAATCAACAGTCCGAGCTCAACTCCAAAGCTGCTGCTACACCTGTATCACTTTCCCCAACAGAGACAGCCCCCACACGGGGTGAGCATACCAATACCACCAATCCAATAATCATAATATTACAATTCATAATTTACAGAATGTAAATGCCATGAATTTAAATGATACTCCCTGAATGGTAACATCCTCATCCGGGATCCCCTGTATTGTCCATGTTCTCAAAATAACCAAACCATTAAATTCTCATAAGCCAGTTGATCATCTCATTGATCAACTAAAACCATTCCTGCCATACAGTTCCATAACTAAATATGATTAAATCATCCAATGGAGCATTACAGATATCGCATGTAACTAGCCAATGATTCCATTTTTTTATGTTTCATAGCTCGCTCTACCATAGCGGCATTTTAATCCCACGCACGCTCAACAATAGCAGCGTCTAACCCCACCCACGCTCAACAATAGTGGCGTCATAACCGATGGTCGCTCAACGGCGACAACATCCCAAATCATTGCTCGCTCAATAGCGGCACCGTATGGTTCCCAATGTATGTCCATTTAACACAATTACCATCTACCATGCATACCACTATCCATTTATAGCAAGTACCATATACCATGCATTTCAATATCCATTTATTGCAAACACCGCTTACCATGCATTTCAATGTCCACTTATTGCAATTACCACATACCATGCATTTTACAGTTGCAACATTATAATAGGCTATGCTCGTACGTAATACGTACCTTATAATTCCGTAGTTCAAGTCCAATCCTACCTGAGTTCCACGTCCGATGAGTTATGTGCTAACACACAAATAACTCTCAATTAAACATAGGCATGCAATCACGTGCCCAAGCACGTTCACAATTTCCACACCTATCGTCCATCCATGACGATTACCAAAATAAAAGCCCACCGGCTAAGCATGTATAATACCCAAAATATACCATTTTACAAGTTTAAAAGATAGCCAAAAAAATCCAACCGAGAATTCCGTTTCAATAAACTTTGGCTCCAACCAATCCATTTTAAAAGCATAGCATTCCCATTGGAATGTAGACCTTGCCCCGGAAACGGCCCCTTTAAACCTCGGTTCCAAAATCCTGACAGTTTCCAAAATTTTGAAAAAAACACTACACTTCGGGCCGCGATCGATCGCCGCTTCTGTCGCGATCGATCGCGCGCACCCGCTGCCAAAGAGAATGATCTTGCGATCGATCGCGCGTCTCCGCGATCGACCGCTAATCGCCTCGCGATCGATCGCCGAGACTTGGAGATCGATCGACAGCACTGTACATCGTCTCCAATTTTCAGCTGCTCGTCGCGATCGATCGCCGCGGCCTGCAATTTTTTGAGAAATTTGAGCTTCCATGGTGTTTTTGACACCCAAACTCAAAACCAACACCTCTAACTTCCTCAACACAACCAATACACCATTTGTAACCAATAAAAACACTAAAAACTCAACTTTGGATTTTTATTAAAAACCCCCAATTACCAAACCCAACAAAATACTCAACCATTTAGCACAAAACTGTAATCAAATCGAAGCTAAAGGTGAGGAGAAGAAGATTACCAGCCTTTTTTCTAGAAATCGGGCTCCCATGACGAGCCCCCAACGATTTTGCTTCCAAGAGGAGAAGAGGGGATGGTTTGGGGTGAGAGAGGCGTGAGGGAGATGAGAGAGGGAAGTGATTCCGTATAATGACGGAATACCGAGTCTATTTGGTATATATAGCTCCAAAGCTCCAAAATACCGACTCCCCCACAAATACATCATGATTCATTAAAAATCATCTGTTTTCAAAAATCATCTCTCTAACCTCAATTCCCATAACCAGCCCCAGTACACAGTACTACGGACCCCAAATCCCACCAAAGACCAAATTCCAAGGTTAACATCACGACGAGAATACAATATCATTCCTTGGATCCAAAGACTCCAAATATGGGATTTAAAATCCCCAGGAGTTCCAAAACCACAATTAATTCATAATTGCCACGAATAAAATCCATTAAGGATTATTACCACACCAGGATTAACTATATTAATCCCCGGGTATCACAATTATCCCCCACTAAAAAAAAATTTCATCCTCAAAATTGCACGGCGTACTCCACGTAACGCCGAGAACACGCAATCCAACCGGATCCACGATGTCGAATCATGAACATAACATGAACGACACACCAACCGCGAGGATACCGACCTCGTAACAAACCTGGAATGGAGTAACCTCTCCAACCGACCCAAATCCATGGAGGACATCAGCATTCCCCGATGCTAACCATCTCAAAAGCAGTCAGCCAAACATAACTGCAAATCAAACGAATCCTTCGTAATTCCAATATAGATATCGCCCCATGATATCTCTGACATAGCCAACGATGTTAGACATACATCGCTACCAAGGAAACCGCAAGTACACAACGGTGTACCTAAACTACATTTGGCTTTCGCTTTCCTAGTCCATCTCCATCAAAGGAGTAGTTGCACCACACTGCAACACAGATTGGGCCACAACACGGCCCTGATCAATACCAAATACATCTCTAAAGATGTCTACAACCGCATGTTCCAAGAAATCACATCTTGGTCCGAACACACTATCTAGACTCCACAAGGTGTCAGGTCCTCGAAAGGACATGCAAGAATAATCGATTGCATTCCCGCCACACGTGTCAATCACGACACTAAACAAACCCGAATCCTGGTTATCCCTCGTTCATCCTGGGATTCAACAATCCTAAAACAGGGAGGCTATCGAATTAACCAGCAAGAATTACCATGGTCCCAAAACACGACAATCCCTCCTCAGGAGAAGTCAACTGGACCTCACGATTATTCCTCAGAATACATCGTGCCATCGAGATTACCAATCTCAAGGCGCCACAATCTCTCACCGGAGATTCATTCATCAAAGCATATAAATCCGATGCTCGACGAGTACCAAGAAAATGTTGGCCTTTGTATACCCACACCAGTATACATGACCACGCACCAACACAACATGCACACACAAAGCATTAGACTCGGGTATCTCCAATCATACCCAAAATCCCAAAACCAACTGTCAATCCCAAGATATTCTCACTCCGTGGAGAATGAGGGTTGACAAACCAAACCAAAGGGTGTTATTTCAACGTCAACACTACACAAACCAAATCAACGAATCTCCCAAAGATTCAACCGGTAGGTATATCAATACCGCCTTCCTCACAAGGAAATTGTCATGAATCAATGACCCTACAACCCCGAACCACCGTTCGGAAGACCTGGATCCATTACTCAGTCCAACACCAGTAATGATTACCATGGCTGATTTACAATCAACCCACAATCGATACCAACTGTCTCCATGACATTACAATCCAAATCTCTCTAAGAGATAAAATCAATATAGTAGTGTTACCCCACTAACTATATCCCACAATTCCAATTGTGACTCCCGTTGCATTCCATATGCAAGGATGCTCAACCAAAGCTAACAATGACTTGCCGACACTCACGTTTGTACTCCAACAGAATTGAGTTGTCCCAGTACAAGTCCCTCAAAATATTTGACGTAAAAACGTTCCCGTGAGGTATTCCCTGCCTCACTTATCATGCCACAAGGAGACTTCAAGAGTCTACCATAACCCTCTTCGTATCACCATACGATTCACCCAGCTTGATTCCAACGAGCAATATAATGGCTATCACAAGCACATTAAAGCACCGCAACAATACCTAGCTAGAGATTCGCTGCTCCCATAGGCTTATACCAACCTATCAACATAACATATGTTCCATCTGGTATGCCATACCGTACAAACCATTAGAGTAGTGGGTCATCACCCAATATTCCTCTATAACACCAAAGCATAATGGACATCTCGGTGTCCTTGCTCAACCACGGTGTAATCCTAATCCATCAGGACTCATTCCACACCCTCATGGTGGGTGTGACCATGCCTATCACACATCGCAACGACAAGCGAGTAGTTTCCTCAATGACTACTCTTACCACCAATCACTTGGCCTTAGCCATCCCAATGAGTATATCCAAAGGTACTACTGCTCGTAAGATATGTACTTCAAATATGTGCTGTGGTACAATTCCTGTACGGCGCACTCAATAATTCTTCTAGCAACCCGCTCGGCATAATGGTCTCGTCAACTAGTGACCCAGACACTACCATGCTCACATCGGCACTCAAACCATATGACTAAATACGTACAGTCAGACGTATTATTCATCAAAACGACGCTACACGTCTACATAGAACATCCAATATGTCATCGTCATCCCGTGATGGTATATGTCAACACATGACATCAAAATAACATCGTCAACTCTTGACGGTATTTGTCGATATACGACATCCGAAATCTCATCGTCAAACACATGACGGTACATATCGATACACGACATCCATAATTTCATTGTCAACCACATGACGGTACATAACAACATATGATATTCACAATAATAATAACAAATAGTAATACTCATACCTCATCGCTATCAAGATAGTGGCATACCTGTCTCCGTCGTCCAAACTGTGGTACACAATCAGCACTCATCGCTCGTAGGTGGCGTAATCCAGTGTCACGTACATAGCTGTGATGCCCCGAAATTAATTATATGCAATTTGGGCATTAATGATGTTTATATGATTAATTATGGTGATAATTGATTTATGCGTGGAAATTACTTATCTTGTTGAAATGCTTAGTCACATGGTAGGCGTGACCTAGGGGTTGCATTTCAGGGTGCATGTTATGCATGTTAGGATATGTGATGTTAACATGATTTATTTGTATTGGTTGCTAATTATGTGGAAGATATGGATTTAGTGGAAGTTTGTTGCATTTTTGTAAAATGCTTTTAAAATACCATGTTGAGGTATTTTATACATCATGTTAATTTTGGGGTACAATTTTTAATTAACCTTTATAACCCCTTAACCCCACTATACCCCCCACTTTATCTCACTTTTCCCCATCACTTTTAAATCCCCAATTCCCATCCCCAACCCTAACCCTAACCCATTCCCATTTTCGAAATTAAGCAAGAGAGGAAGGAGGAATCTTTGCAAAAGTCTTGTTTGTGGGATTTGTTGTAGGATTTGGAGTCCTCAAGAGGTATGGAATCCTTCCTAAAGTTTTTATGATGTTTGGTTTGATTTTGAAATGGGTTTTGATTGTTTGAAATGGGTTTATTTTGGGTTGGTATGATTTTTGGATGGGTGTAGGATTTTTAGTCGTTTAATGATGTAAAATGAAGGTTTGAAGTGTTTTTATGTTATTGGTTTGTTGGTGTAAGTGTTGGTGAAGATGGGGAAGAAAATGTAGTGCAAAAATGGTGTTTTTCCGCTCACAGTCAGCGACGATCGATCGCCCGTTTTTGGCGATCAATCGCGCGCAACCAGTAGACGCCAGTAACATTTGGCGATCGATCGCCACATTTGGGCGATCGATCGGTGAGGCTGGCGATCGATCACGCCAAAAGTGGCGATCGATCGCCAAGGGCTAAAAATTTCAGAAACGGCCAGTATGGTCTCGCGATCGATCGGGCCTGGGCGGCGATCGATCGCGAGATGCAAAAATGTGTGTTTTTGGTTATTTTGTTGGATTTTTGGATATTGGACTATAATTAGCTTCTAATATCAATTTGTATGGTTGTGTAGAACCATCCCAGGTACCCACAACTTCAAGGAGATAAAGTTCTTCAACTTCTCCACTTTTGGAATTAAGGTACGTAAAAGACGTACGGGCATCGGACGGTAAAACACACTTCTATACTATGACTATGCAATGATTGCACAAGTAATTATGTAATATGATGATGTTATGATGTTTATGATAAGTAAAGATGTTATGATGTCTGTGATAAGTAAAGATGATATGATGATGATGATGATGTATGTTAAACTATGTTATTGGGAATGGTAGAGTGTTCCGGTGGTTGTTATGGGCAAGCGAGGAAGGTACTTACCGCTGACATAGCTAGCGAGGAGATACATCCGCTATCAAGGTGTAGTGAGGGGTATCACAGTACCGCTATATGTCGAGCGAGGGGGCCAATGTGCCGCTGACATAACAGGGCCCGAACATTCCCATTTCTAATTAACATTGTTGATTATGAGCATATAAGTGAAGTACGATTTTAATCATTTATGTCAAGAACTAATGATTACATACATGACTATGAAACAGGGACAACAAAAGTGGGTTAATGCGATTAACCAGGAAGTATATGTTAACTATTATTTTCATGCATTTATTTATATGCCATTATCTTATGATGTTAAGTAACGATGTACATGCTCATGATGGGTTGTTCCTGTAGGTACACTTTTGGACTGAATAGCTAAGGGTCGGGTTGAGGCAGTGGGCTACGAGGAGCATGAAAGAATTTAGGATACTGGATTTTTGAATAGTCTCTACTCTAGGAGTAGTGTAAATCTATAGCCAAATTTTAAATTTCGCTGCGTTGTATGCTTGTTGGATTACTTACAGTGGTATCAGAGCCGTGTACAAGACTCATATCGGATTTATGTGGTTAAATTGTTTTAATCATATTAGGATTATTATTGCATGCTTTTAAAACTGTATAAACATATATGATATGTTAATATCCAGTTTGTGAAAATCATCGTAAAATTGTATTTGATATAATTGGCGAATAATCAAATTAATTGGCCAATATTTCGGCCACCACCTAGCACAATTGACCCACGGCTTAGCCACATGAGGGCTAGGGTTTTCGAACCCTTGGCTCGAGATGGCCTAGTCGTTGTGGATCATGTTCGTGCATGGAGGTTTCGAGACATGGATGAGTTTTGAACTCTTTGGCTCGATAATGGTTCAAGCATGCATGGATAAGTGGCTTCACCACATGAGAGCTAGGGTTTTCGAACCCTTGGCTCGAGATGGTTGAGCCACCACCGTGCATGACCTGACCATGATTCGTGGCTCAAGAATTCCGGCATTTCGAACAAGTTGGCTCGATGAAAACTCAAAGTGGTGCACGGCGGCTAGGGTTTGGAACCCTAGCACCGCCGCCACTCGGTAATGGTTTGGCCATGGGCTAGGGTTTCGAACCCTAGGCCCATAATTGGTCCAGCCGTGTTTTTTTTGGTTGGTTCAACCATTGTGGTTCGTGGCTTAGTCGCTTAAGTTCGTGGCATGTGATGTCCCAAGCGTACGATAATTTTTCAAAATTCTATTTTACAGTTTTAATTAGAATTAAATTTTAAAATGTTTAGAATTTAATTAATTAAATGTTAAAGCATGTTTTATGTGTTGTATGAGCATGGTGCATGGTTATAGCCCTTTTGACCTATTAAGATAGGATTTGTGGATGTTTGTAATTTATAATACGACCTGCGAGTCGTGCCTTCTCTATTTTATTCTAAATGTAATCCCTCCTCTATGTTCCCCTCGAATGTGAATCGAGGAATTCTATATCTTGTAAATAGTGTAGTTTATTTTGTTGATGGTGATCAATGAAGACGGAGCATCGTGCCGGGATGAGGAGGCCATTCACAAATTGGAGCCAAAGGAAGGTGCTTGTGAAGTTACCTTAGGTTGACTCTTAGGATTTTCTCATTGGCTTGAGAAAATCGCTAGTAGGGGCTATAACCATGTCACGTTTAATTATGTATGTTGATGCATGATTTATCTTATGTTTTAGATTGATAATTGTATTACACATATATGTAGATATGTATACAACTATATGTAGTGGACATATTTTAAATTATCAAACTAATCATGAGATCAATAAATCCCTCTAAAATATTAAGTTTTAGATGCCTTCCAAAATTAAAAGTACTCGTCAAAAACTTCGATTGTACATATGTGGGTTTGCCAAAGCAAAGCACTGTGGCAATCTTAGTATGGCGCGAAAGGATAAAAGTGATATCCGTTATACTTTAAATTGGGTACGACTTAACTAGGTTATCTCAATAGGATTGGGAACCTAGAGGCATGGGTTGGATAATAATTCATTTGATGAATTGAACAAAGTGTTGTTCGTCCAACTATCCAAGAATTACATGTGATGTAATTGACAAAGTGTTGTCTACCTAAATAACCGAGTTTTGGGCGATTAGCCAAAGCTAACTCCAGGTTAGGCGAAATATGGATCTTGGCCCACTAAAGGTTTCGAGGGTTGATATTTTTTAAACAAAATAGTGGGAGATTCATTTAATATAAGACCATGTTAAATGATTAAATCATAAACTTATTTTGCATATTTATATTGTAGATATCCATGGCAACTAACAATACAACAAGCACATTATCACTGTGATCGGTCCTTGAGAAGGACAAATTAAATTGGACAAACTTCCTAGACTGGTATAGGAATCTGAGGATAGTCCTCAAGCAAGAAAAGAAACAATATGTCCTAGAGGAACCCTTACCTGTTGAAGAACCTCCCCTGACGGCTACGAGAGCCGATAAGGATGCTTACAAGAAGCATCAGAATGACGCACTTGATGTTGGCTGCCTTATGCTTGCCACCATGAACTTTGAGCTTCAGAATCAACATGAGGAAATGGAGGCGTTCGATATGATCGAACACTTAAAGCAATTGTACCAACATCAAGCTAGACAAGAAGTGTATGACGTCTCTAAAGCGTTGTTCCAGTGCAAGATGGTAGAGGGAAGCCTAGTTGGAACTCATGTGCTCAAGATGATTGGGTACATTGAGAATCTGGAGAAGCTGGGTTTTCCATTGGACCAAGAGTTGGCCACTAATGTGATCTTTCAATCGTTGCCTGAGAGCTTCAGTCAATTTGTAGTAAATTACAATATGACTGACATGGAAAAGACTCTACCACAATTGCTTGGTATGTTGAGAACATATGAAGCAAATACAAAGAAGACTAAGGCCAAAAATGTTCTTATTGTGAATAAGGGCAAAGGAAAGGCCAAAGCTAAAGGCAATAAGAAAGCAAAGAAGGTATTTGTTAAATCTAAGACAAAGTCTTATGCACTGAAGCCAAAGGGAGGGATAACGAAGGAAGGGAACTGTTTCCATTGCTGTGAGACCGGCCATTGGAAAAGAAACTGCAAAGTATATCTGAAGGATCTAAAGAAATGAAGTGTGACTTCCACTTCAGGTATTTTTGTTATAGAAGTCAATTTATCTACTTCTTCATCATGGGTATTAGATACTGGATGTGGATCTCACATTTGTGTAAATGTGCAGGACCTCAAAAAGAGTAGATTGTTGGCCAAAGGTGAAGTAGATCTCCGAGTTGGAAATGGAGCAAGAGTTGCTGCATTAGCTATAGGAGATTAATATTTATCTTTGCCTTCTGGTTTATCGTTGATTTTAAAAGACTGTTATTTTGTGCCATCCATTACCAAAAACATTATTTCTATTTCTTGTTTAGACAAGTGTGGATTTTCATTTATGATAAAGGACAACTGTTGTTCTATTTATTTAAATGATATGTTTTATGCTAGTGCACAAATGGTGAATGGTCTTTATTTATTAAATCTTGATATGCCTATCTATAAAATAAATACTAAAAGGATTAAAAATAATGATTGTAATCCGACTTATCTCTGGCATTGTCGCTTGGGCCACATAAACGAGAACCGCATATCTAAACTTCATAAGGATGGAGTATTAGATTCATTTGATTTTGAATCATATGAAACATGCGAATCTTGTTTAATGGGCAAGATGACTAAAGCCCCTTTCAAGGGACATGTTGAAAGGGCAAATGTTTTATTGAGACTAATACATAGTGATGTATGTGGACCAATAAGTACACAAGCTAGAGGTGGTTTTCAATACTTCGTTACATTTACTGATGGCCTCAGTAGATATGGGTATGTGTACCTAATGAAGCATAAGCATGAAACCTTTGAAAAGTTCAAAGATTTCAAGAATGAAGTACAAAACCAACTTGGCAAAAGTATCAAAATCCTTCGATCTGATCGAGGAGGTGAATACTTAAGCCAAGATTTTCATGACTATCTAAAGGAGTGTGGGATAGTCCACAACTCACTCCTCCGTATACTCCACAATGGAATGGTGTATCCGAGAGGAGAAATCGAACCTTGTTGGACATGGTTAGATCAATGATGAGTCATGCAGATCTTCCGATATCGTTTTGGGGACATGCTCTAGAAACAGCGATTTTCTTACTGAACCGTGTTCCATCTAAATCAGTGGAAAAGACACCATATGAGATATGGACTGGGAAGCGTCCTAGTATGTCTTTTATGAAGATTTGGGGTTGTGAGGCTTACGTTAGACGTCATGCCACTAACAAACTTGGACCCAAATCTGATAAATGTTTATTTGTGGGGTATCCTAAGGAAACAAAAGGATACTATTTCTATTATCCCACCGAGAACAAAGTAGTTGTTGCTCGGACTGGTGTATTTCTTGAAAGAGAATTTATTTCTAGAAAAACCAGTGGGAGAAAAATAGAACTTAGTGAAGTTCAACCACAAGAAAACATTGAACCTGAGATTGAGATTGAAACAGAGCAGGCACCGCAAACTGTTGTGGAAGATGTACCTGCTCAAGAGACACAAGCCCAGCGTAGGTCTGTAAGAGAACACCGGGAGCCACATAGATATGGATTTCTTGTGACTCAACAAGGGGACTTACTACTTATTGATGTTGATGAGCCGTCATCTTATCAACAAGCTATAATGGGCACTGATTCTGAGAAATGGCAAGAGGCCATGAAATCTGAGATGGAATCCATGTATGCAAACATAGTATGGACTTTGGTTGATCCACCTGAAGGGGTACGACCCATAGGGTGCAAATGGATTGTCAAGAAAAAGACCGATATGGATGGTAATGTACAAACCTATAAAGGTCGTCTGGTTGCAAAGGATTCAAACAAATTCATGGTATTGACTATGATGAAACCTTTTCACCAGTGGCCATGGTTAAATCCATAAGTATCTTACTTGCAATAGCTGCATTTCATGATTATGAAATCTGGCAGATGGATGTCAAAACAGATTTCCTTAATGGAAATCTGCTCGAGGATCTGTACATGACACAACCCGAGGGTTTTGTCGATCCAAAGGATGCTGGAAAGATATGCAAGATACAACGATCCATTTATGGATTAAAGCAAGCATCTCGGAGTTGGAATCTTTGTTTTGATGATGCAATCAAAGAGTTTGGTTTTATCAAAAACGTAGATGAACCTTGTGTCTACAAGAAGGTCAGTGGGAGCGTAATCATTTTCCTAATGTTGTATGTAAATGACATACTTCTCTTTGGGAATGATATCCCTGCCTTACAATCTGTAAAGATTTGGCTAGGGAACTGCTTTTCGATGAAAGACTTGGGAGAAGCCACCTATGTATTAGGAATCAAGATCTATAGAGATAGATCAAGAAGGCTTCTTGGCCTAAGTCAAAGTACATACATAGACAAAGTACTTAAAAGGTTTAGCATGCAAGAATCAAAGAAAGGATTCGTGCCTATGACACATGGTATATATCTCTCGAAGGAAAAGTGTCCTTCAACACCAGATGAGAGACAACGCATGAGTAAGATTCCATATGCGTCAGCTATTGGATCTATCATGTATGCCATGATATGTACTCGTCCCGATGTATCGTATGCTTTGAGCATGACGAGCAGATATCAAGTTGATCCAGGTGAAGGTCACTGGATTGTTGTCAAGAATATCCTGAAGTACTTGAGAAGAACTAAGGATACATTCTTGATTTATGGAGGTGAGGAAGAGCTCAATGTAATAGGTTACACTGATGCAAGCTTCCAAACCGACAAAGATGATTATCAATCGCAATTTGGATATGTGTATTGCCTAAATGGAGGTGCTGTGAGCTGGAAGAGTTCAAAGCAAGAAACAGTAGCCGATTCTACAACGGAAGCTGAGTATATTGCTGCCTCGGATGCAGCACAGGAAGCTGTTTGGATTAGGAAGTTCATTTCTGAACTTGGAGTGGTGCCTAGCATTAAAAATCCGATAGAACTCTATTGTGACAACAATGAAGCGATCGCATTGGCTAAGGAACCTAGATCTCACCAAAGATCCAAGCACATACTTAGGCGTTTCCATTTCATTCGAGAAATCGTTGAAAGGGGAGATGTTAAAATATGCAAAGTACCAACAGATGATAACGTATCTGACCCATTGACGAAGCCACTGTCACAGCAGAAGCATGATCGTCATACTAGATCTCTAGGCATTAGGTATATGTCTGAGTGGTCTTAGTGCAAGTGGGAGATTTGTTGGGATATGCCCTAAGACAAGTCATTAGATGATTGTTTTGACATACAATGTTTATGATTTTATGAATGGCAATTCATTATTATATATTATTCTTTTAACTGTGCAATGTGAATAAATATATATGTTAATCTCCTTAGAATAATATTGTATTATTCTTAAACATTGTCCCTAGTCAAGTATTATCATGAATCAGGATAATGATAATACATAGAGACTAGTATGTGTTGATTGATGAATTGTTCATTGATATGAGATATCAAATCAACACATGGGTACATGTTAGAGAACGATGTACTGGACAGACCCACCATGAGAATGCTACATGGATAGTTATATGAGTGTCATAAGCAATTCTCATAGTGATAATAATGTATGTAATCCTTACGACCTGTGATCATCAGAGATCCCAACATAAAGAGTTATGTATCTTGATATTGTCAAACGTTACCTGTAACAGGGTAAACTATAAAGGCGACTATTGGATACACTACGAATTATGTAGAGGGATGTTGACTGATCGAGATAGGATTTGTCCCTCCTATATAACAGGAGATGTGTTTGGCCCTTGATCAAGTGAGAACTAAAATGCATGGCCATGCTCGAATGAGTCGATATGAGATATCGATCTTATTCGTTTATTCTAGTTCTACTTGGGGATCAAGAAATAAAGATTGAATATACCATTATGACTATTCCATGACTCGTGTTCAATCTAAACACAAAGGACAAAGGGATTAAGTTACATGGTTAATATTATCACAAGTTCTAAAGGTTATGTCGAGTCATTGACATTCTTGTAATTTGGGTAGCATTGATGTGTTGCTAGATACCGCTCAATGCTTGCGACATAAATTGAGATTTTATGTCACTACCAACATTACAAGATCCTATCGGGTCGCACAAAAGATTAAATCGATAAGGGAAATTAAATTCATTGGATGAATTAATTAATTAAGAAGAGTCTTAATTAAAAGATTATAAGGATTTAATTAAATCATGGGTTTGGGCCCATGAGGCTTTAAGAAAGACTTAAACCTTAATTAAATCTTATAATATAAATACAAGGTTATGATTAATTGTGAAAAACACAATTCATATCATTCCACCCTAGACAAAAAGCTCTCGGCCGCCTCAAATAATTCGAAGGAGCTCTCGGTTTCTTCCGTGATAGCCGAAGAGAGACTTGGTGAATTGAGGCGATCGTTCGATTTAGAATCGAGTGTACTTCTTGTTCCGGTTTAAGAACGAGTCTAGCAACTTGTTCTTAAACAATCCCCTTCCGATTTGATCGTGTGGATACCGTTGAGGCAAAACTTAACAAGTATTGCTAGTGACTCGCAGGAGACGTTGGACGTGGTGCTGCTCCGAGGAATCTGCTCAAACACGCTACAAGGGTGAGACTTTTGTAAATCTTTTATCCGATATGAATCCCTATGTATAGATCCGCGGTTTTAGTAATCCAAATTTTAAATTCCGCTGCGTTGTATGCTTGTTGGATTACTTACAGTTGGTGCATATCCTGATGACGTGCCACCTCCAGCACCCCCTCAGAAATCTACTTTTGATAATTTGAAGCCGAGGGGTGATCAGTTCAAGCCTAGGGGGAACACATCAGCTTTGAGGTTCAGTGGTAAGAGGCCCGAGAATCGTTGGAAAGGAAACCGTAGGAATGACGCCCATCAGGAAGAGTACAGTCTCAGGGAGGTAAATTTGGGAGGGTCCAGTGCTCTCTTTGTGGGCAACCACATTCGACGAAAGATTGTGTGGGTTGTTATGTATGTGGCAATAAGTGCCACTTTGCTCGGCAATGTCCCAATCGGGAGGGACAACAGAACTCTGCGGGGAGGCCTGCGGACAGAGCAGTGCAGCACAGGCCACCTTTTGTACCAAGGCAGTATGGAGGTCAGCCTATGAAGCCACCTCAGGGGCAGGTTTATGCATTGACAAGGGAGCAGGCTACAGCGGCTCCGGAGGAAGTGATAGCGGGTACGTGTCTTTTATTTACGCAGCCTGCTTATATATTGATAGACACAGGTGCGTCACACTCTTTTGTGTCGTCAAGTTTTGTGGAAAGGCACCACATATGCACTTCTCCGTCGCCCATGCCCACTGGAAGAAGTTTGATTACTGATCAGATTGTCTATGACGGCCTCATTTATTTTGAGGATAATGAGCTAAGGTCAGATTTGATTGTTCTGGGAATGTCAGACTTTGACTGCATTGTGGGCATTGATGTTCTGAACAGGTATCAGGCAGTTGTGAACTGCAGGCATAGGACAGTCCGGTTCAGATCTGATAAGGGAGTCCAGTGGACATTCTATGGGGATGGTTCTCGTTCAAAGATCCCGTTGATATCTATTGTCAAGATGGCACAGTTGTTGGAACGGGGCCATACAGGATATCTCATCTATGCTGTTGATATCACTGAAAAGAGGGAAGAATTAAAAGTCGAGGATGTGCCCGTGTGGCGGAATTTCCTGATGTCTTTCCGGAAGAGATTCCCGGATTTCCACCGACGAGAGAGGTCGAGTTTGGAATTGAGTTACTACCGGGGACGTCTGCCATTTCTAGTGCCCCGTATAGGATGGCACCAGCGGAGTTAAGGGAGTTAAATGTTCAGTTGCAAGAGCTCATTGATAAGGGTTACATACGCCCTAGCGTATCGCCCTGGGGTGCACCAGTCCTATTTGTCAAAAAAAAAGATGGTTCGATGCGTCTGTGCATCGATTACAGACAACTGAACAAAGCCACAGTGAAGAATAAGTATCCACTTCCAAGGATCGATGATTTGTTTGACCAGTTGCAGGGTACGAGGCTCTACAGTAAGATCGATCTGAGATCGGGGTATCATCAGATTCGGGTAAGGGAAGATGATGTTCAGAAGACAGCTTTCAGGACTAGGTATGGGCACTATGAATTCTTAGTCATGCCTTTTGGGGTTACGAAAGCCCCAGCTGTCTTTATGAGTCTGAAGAACAGAGTATTTCAACCATATTTGGATCAGTTTGTCATTGTTTTCATTGACGATATACTCATTTACTCCAGGACCGAAGAGGAACACGCCAAGCATTTGAAGACAGTACTCTAGATTCTTAGGGATCATCAGTTATATGCAAAGCTCAGCAAGTGCGAGTTCTGGTTGAGCAGTGTGGTGTTCTTGGGTGATGTTATATCTAGCAACGGGATATCTGTAGATCCCATGAAGGTTGAAGCTGTGATGGAGTGGGCTGCACCCACTTCTGTACCCGAGATACGGAGCTTCCTCGGCTTGGCCGGTTATTATAGACGTTTTGTCCAAGGTTTTTCAAAGATTGCCATGCCCCTGACACAACTGACTCAGAAAGGAGTCCCGTTCTATTGGTCCGAAGCTTGTGAGGAAAGCTTCCAAGAATTGAAGCGTCGTTTGACTACGGCACCTGTATTGGTGATTCCTTCTGAGAATAAGAGGTTTGACTTGTACACAGATGCATCACTGCAGGGTTTGGGCTGTGTGTTGATTCAAGATAAGCATGTGGTGGCTTATGCATCGAGGCAGCTGAAGCTACATGAGGCTAGGTATCCAGTCCATGATTTAGAGCTGGCAGCCATTATATTTGCCTTGAAGATTTGGAGGCATTACCTGTATGGTATGACGTTTACCATCTATTCAGACCATAAGAGTCTGAAGTTTTTGTTCACACAGGCTGAATTGAATATGCAACAAAGAAGATGGATGGATTTACTCAAAGATTATGATTGTGAAATTGAGTACCATCCTGGTAAAGCAAACTTGATAGCAGACGCCTTAAGTCGGAAGGTGAAGAGTACTGCTGAGGATACCATGAGTTTGTCAGCTATGATGACTTCTTATTGCCATCTGGGCTACGATTTTGATGTGGACACGTCGCCGGTGCGAGTGTCGACCTTATTGGCTGAGCCAGATAATCAGGGACATCCATCAAAGTTCAGAGTGACAGAAGATGGTTCCTTGAGGCTTGGTAACCGTTGGGTAGTGCCAAGGGCACCGGAGTTGCGTCAAGGGATCTTGCACCGTGCTCATAGCAGCAGGTTTAGCATACATCCAGGTGGGAGAAAGATGTACAAGGACTTGTGTGACCAGTTTTGGTGGAGGAGGATGAAAAGAGACGTCATCACCTTTGTCAAGAAGTGCTTGATTTGTCAGCAAGTAAAAGTGGAGAGGCAGAGGCCTGGTGGCAAACTGAAGAGTTTAGAGGTACCTGAATGGAAGTGGGAGCACATATCTATGGACTTCGTGACCCACTTGCCAAGGACGGCCTCTGGATATGATGCGATCTGGGTGATCGTGGATAGGCTGACGAAGGTGGCTCATTTCATCCCTTATTGTATGACTTTCACATATCTAAAGATGGCCCAATTATATATACGGGATGTGGTGAGATTGCATGGGTTTCCAGTCTCGATTGTGTCTGACAGAGATCCAAGGTTTACTTCACATTTCTGGGAGGGCCTCCAGACAGCTTTGGGCACAGAGGTGAGACTGAGTACAGCTTATCACTGTGATGCCCTGAAATTAATTATATGCAATTTGGGCATTAATGATGTTTATATGATTAATTATGGTGATAATTGATTTATGTGTTGAAATTAATTATCTTGTTGAAATGCTTAGTCACATGATAGGCGTGACCCGAGGTTGCATTTCAGGGTGCATGTTATGCATGTTAGAAAATGAGGTGTTAACATGATATAATTGTATTGGGTGTTAATTATGAGGAAAATATGGATTTAGTGTAAGTTTGTTGCATTTTTGTAAAATGCTTTTAATATACCATGTTGGGGTATTTTATACATCATGTTAATTGTTGGGGTACAATTTTAATTAACTTTATAACCCCTTTTCCCCACTATACCCACCTCACTTTACCCTCACTTTTAAATCCCCAATTTCACTCTCAAACCCTACCCATTTCCCATTTTCGAAACTTGGCAAGGAAGGAAGGAGAAATTTTCACAAAACTTTTGTTTGTGGGATTTTTGTTAAGATTTGGAGTCCTCAAGAGGTATGGAACCCTTCCTAAAGTTTTAATGATGTTTGATTTAGAAATGGGTTAGCATTTTGAGTTTTTATGTGGGTTTGTTTTGAGTATGTGTTGTATGTTGTTGGGGTATGATTTTTGAAGTGTTTTATGTGGGTTTTAGTGAGTTATGATGATGTTTGTGTTGTTGGTAAGTTTGGGTTTGAAGGGTATGAAGTTGAGCTTGAAAAATGCTCAAAAATGGTGAAGAATCGCGCACCAGCAGGTGGCGATCGATCGCCATATATGAGGCGATCGATCGCCGAAGGCCAGTAGCAAAAAATGCTACGGGCGATCGATCGCCATATTTGAAGCGATCGATCGCCGCGAAGCAAAAAGTCAGGCGATCGATCGCCTCGTGCAGCGATCGATCGCCAGCTGCTTAAAAATGGCAAATGATGTTTTTTGTTGAATTTTTGGTATTTGGCTATTATTTAGCTTCTAATATTGATTTGTATGGTTGTGTAGAACCATCCCAGGTACCAACAACATCAAGGAGATAAAGTTATCAAACTTCTCCACTTTTGGGAATTAAGGTACGTAAAAACGTACGGGCATCGGACGGTAAAACACATCCCTATACTATGACTACGCAATGATTGCATAAGTATTTACGATGTTTATGATGATGATTATGATAAGTAAGTTTATGATGATGATGTTTATGATGAGTAAAGATGATATGATGTTTATGAGGACGTTTATGATAAGATGATGATGTTTATAAGATGATGATGTTTACAAGATGATGATGTTTATAAGATGATGATGTTTATGATATGATGATGATGATGTATGTTTAACTATGTTATTGAGAATGGTAGAGTGTTCTGGTAGTTGTTATGGGAAAGCGAGGAAGGTACTTACCGCTGACATAGCTAGCGAGGAGATACATCCGCTATCAAGGTGTAGCGAGGAGTATCACAGTACCGCTATATGTCGAAGCGAGGGGGCCAATTTTTCCGCTGACATAACAAGGCCAGAAACATCCCCATTTCTGAATAACATTGTTGATTATGAGCATATATGTGAAGTATGATTTTAATCATTTATGTCAAGAACTAATGATTATATGCATGACTATGAAACAGGGACAACCAAAGTGGGTTAATGCGATTAACCAGGAAGTATATGTTACGATTATTTTCACGCATTTATTTATATGCCATTACCTTATGATGTTAAGTAATGATGTACATGCTCATGATGGGTTGTTCCTGTAGGTACACTTTTAGACTGAAGGGCAAAGGGTCGGGTTGAGGCAGTGAGATAAAAGGAGCATGAAAGAATATATGATACAAGATTTTGGATAGTCTCTACTCTAGGAGTAGTGTAAATCTATAGCTTTAAAATTCATTATCGAGAATGTAATTATTAAGTTTTGAAATTTTTTTTTTGGCCTGTAATCTTATTAGCTCAAAGCTACAACCGGTACCCTAAGATGTTATTAATACATGTTTAGTCCATAATACGTTATTAGTATGGTGTTAAGGTAGGAAGACCCTACAATCACCCTCAGACAGACGGCCAGACGGAGCGTACTATACAGAAGCTCGAAGATATGCTGAGGGCATGTGTATTGGAGTTTGATACTCCGTGGCAAGATTCAGTGCCACTAGTAGAGTTCTCTTACAATAACAGCTATCAGGCGAGCATTCAGATGGCTCCGTTCGAAGCTCTCTACGGACGACGCTGTAGGTCACCGCTGTATTGGGAGGACTTGACTAGTAAAGTGGTCGGAGGACCGGATATGATTAGGTATATGGAAGGAAAGATTAAGTTGATACGCCAGAAGATGAAAGCGGACCAGGATAGACAAGCAGCCTATGCCAATAAGCTACGACGAACGCTAGAATTCCAAGTGGGAGATAAGGTCTTCTTAAAGATCTCACCTTTCAGGGGTGTGGTTCGTTTTGGTGTGCGGGGGAAGTTATCTCCGAGGTATGTTGGGTCGTATGAAGTATTGCAGTGTATCGGTACTTTGGCCTACCGTTTGGCTCTACCGCCGTCTTTATCTGGTATTCATGATGTCTTTCACGTCTCTATGTTACGGAAGTATGAGCCAGACCCGTCTCATGTATTACAGCCTACTGAAGTACAGTAGGACTCAGATGTATCCTACGTAGAACGACCAATCAGAATTCTAGATCGAGAGGATCGCAGATTACGAAGCAAGGTTATACCGATGGTCAAAGTTCAGTGGGATCGTCGGGGTGTCGAGGAGGCTACGTGGGAGACGGAACGGCATATGGTGCAGCATTACCCGGAACTATTTTCTGGTATGTTATTTATGTTTAGTTTCATTTGGGTAAGTGCATGCGATTTCGAGGACGAAATCTTATAAGTAGTGGAGTATTGTGATGCCCCGAAATTAATTATATACAATTTGGGCATTAATGATGTTTATATGATTAATTATGGTGATAATTGATTTACGTGTGGAAATTAATTATCTTGTTGAAATGCTTAGTCACATGGTAGGCGTGACCTGGGGGTTGCATTTCAGGGTGCATGTTATGCATGTTAGGAAATGGGATGTTAACATGCTTTATTTGTATTGGTTGCTAATTATGTGGAAGATATGGATTTAGTGGAAGTTTGTTGCATTTTTATAAAATGCTTTTAAAATATCATGTTGAGGTATTTTATATATCATGTTAATTTTGGGGTACAATTTTTAATTAACCTTTATAACCCCTTAACCACACTATACCCCCCACTTTATCTCACTTTTCCCCATCACTTTTTGTGAGACCCCGTTATCAAAACAAGATACTAAGGTGCGATAAGAGAACTAATCATTCATGCATATATATCAGAGTAATAGTGTCGTGTTGAATAACCTGAGCTTAAGAGATTACAGTACCAAAAGTTTCAAAAAGGAGTTTCACATGTTCCTACAAAAGGTACTATACTATAGTCTTACTCTACCACATGTAGAAGCTATACAAAAAAATTCTAACACGCTAATCCTGTAGCACTCCTTACAGCTCAGCATTTCAACCCCGACCCTGGTTCTCATCATCAAAAGCACCTACAAAGACAACCCCCAACTGATGAGCATAACATAATTCATATTCAACATAATATGAATGTAAGACGTAAATGCATAATCATAATACAAAGTACTTCCTGTATTTCCAAGCATTTAAAACGCCCATTGGTTGTCCCTGTACCATAACTCATAATAAACACATTATATGAAATTATGGATCCTTTAATAATGTCATGACATATCACATTTTTCTTTACATAGCTTTTGAGTCATATATCAACAGTTATTTTAATGCTTCTTGCTTCATCATCTCATAATGAGCGGTACAAACTGTAAGAAATCCATGAGCATACAACGCAGCGGAATAAAATTTTATGGATTACTAACCAGCAGATCTATCATAGGATTCATATCGGATAAAGGAATTACTAGTGTCTTACCGTTGTAGCGTGTTTGAAGCAGAATCCACGGAGCAGCACCACGTCCTACGCCTTCTCCGAGTCACTAGCAAAACTCAATGAGTTTTGCCTCAACGGTATCCACACGATCAAATCGGGTGAAGGGATAGTTTGAGAACGAGTTGCTAGACTAGTTCTTAAACCGGAACCAAAAACACACTCGATTCCAAATCGATTAAAGGAACAAAACAACTAGATCACTCCTCGGTTATCAAGAAACCGAGAGCACCTTCTTGAAGTAGGCGGCCATGTGCTTTAAGTTTGTGTGTAGGTTTTATAATATGAAGTTATGTCCTACAATTAAATAATAACCTTGTATTTATATTAAAAAGCTTTTAATTAAGGTTCAAGACTTTCTTAAAGTCTTATGGGCCCAAACCCATGATTTAATTAAAACCTTTTAATCACTTAATTAAGACTCTTCTTAATTAATTAATTCATCCAATGAATTTAATTTCCCTTCTCGATTTAATCTTTTGTGCGACCCGATAGGATCTTGTAATGTTGGCAGTGACATAAAATCTCATTTTATGTCGCAAGCATTGAGCGGTATCTAGCAACACATCAATGCTACCCAAATTACAAGAATGTCAATGACTCGACATAACCTTTAGAACTTGTGATAATATTAATCATGTAACTTAATCCCTTTGTCCTTTGTGTTTAGATTGAACACGAGTCATGGAATAGTCATACTCGTATATCCAATCTTTATTTCTTGATCCCCAAGTAGAACTAGAATAAACGAATAAGCTCGATATCTCATATCGACTCATTCGAGCATGGCCATGCATTTTAGTTCTCACTTGATCAAGGGCCTAACACATCTCCTGTTATATAGGAGGGACAAATCCTATCTCGATCAGTCAACATCCCTCTACATAATTCGTAGTGTATCCAATAGTCGCCTTTATAGTATACCCTGTTACGGGTAACGTTTGACGATATCAAGATACATAACTCCTTATGTTGGGATCTCTGATGATCACAAGTCGTAAGGATTACATACATTATTATCACTATGAGAATTGCATATGACGATCATATAACTATCCATGTTGCATTCTCATGGTGGGTCTGTCCAGTACATCGTTCTCTAACATGTACCTATATGTTGATTTGATATCTCATATCAATGAACAATTCATCGATCAACACATACTAGTCTCAACGTATTATCATTATCCCTATTCATGATAATACTTGACTAGGGACATCTTTAAGAATAATACAATATTATTCTAAGGACATTAACATATATATTAATTCACATTGCACAGTTAAAAGAATAATATATAATAATGAATTGCCATTCATAAAATCATATTACATTGTATGTCATAAACAATCATCTAATGATGTGTCTTAGGGCATATCCCAACAAATCTCCCACTTGCACTAAGACCACTCAGACATATACCTAATGCCTAGAGATCTAGTATGACTATCATGCTTCTGCTGTGACAGTGGCTTCGTCAATGGGTCAGATACATTATCATCTGTTGGTACTTTGTATATTTTAACATCTCCCCTTTCAACGATTTCTCGAATGAAATGGAACCGCCTAAGTATGTGTTTGGATCTTTGGTGAGATCTTGGTTCCTTAGCTAATGCGATCGCTCCATTGTTGTCACAATAGAGTTCTATCGGATCTTTAATGCTAGGCACCACTCAAAGTTCAGAAATGAACTTCCTCATCCAAACAGCTTCCTTTGCTGCATCCGAGGCAGCAATATACTCAGCTTCCGTTGTAGAATCGGCTACTGTTTCTTGCTTTGAACTCTTCCAGCTCACAGCACCTCCATTTAGGCAATACACATATCCAGATTGCGATAGAAAATCATCTTTGTCGGTTTGGAAGCTTGCATCAGTGTAACCCATTACATTGAGCTCTTCCTCACCTCCATAAATCAAGAATGTATCCTTAGCTCTTCTCAAGTACTTTAGGATATTCTTGACAGCAATCCAGTGACCTTCACCTGGATCAACTTGATATCTGCTCGTCATGCTCAAAGGATACGATACATCGGGACGAGTACATATCATGGCATACATGATAGATCCAATAGCTGACGCGTATGGAATCTTACTCATGCGTTGTCTCTCATCTGGTGTTGAAGGACACAGTTCCTTCGAGAGATAAATGCCATGCGTCATAGGCACGAATCCTTTCTTTGATTCTTGCATGCTAAACCTTTTAAGCACCTTGTCTATGTATGTACTTTGACTTAGACCAAGAAGCCTTCTCGATCTATCTCTATAGATCTTGATTCCTAGTACATAGGTGGCTTCTCCCAAGTCTTTCATCGAAAAGCAATTCCCTAGCCAAATCTTTACAGATTGCAAGGCAGGGATATCATTTCCAATAAGAAGTATGTCATCTACATACAACACTAGGAAAATGATTACGCTCCCACTGACCTTCTTGTAGACACAAGGTTCATCTTCGTTTTTGATAAAACCAAACTCTTTGATTGCATCATCAAAACGAAGATTCCAACTCCGAGAAGCTTGCTTCAATCCATAAATGGATCGTTGTAGCTTGCATATCTTTCCAGCATCCTTTGGATCGACAAAACCCTTGGGCTGTGTCATGTACACATCATCGAGCAGATTTCCATTAAGGAAAGCTGTTTTGACATCCATCTGCCAGATTTCATAATCATGAAATGCAGCTATTGCAAGTAAGATCCTTATGGATTTAACCATGGCCACTGGTGAAAAGGTTTCATCATAGTCAATACCATGAATTTGTTTGAATCCTTTTGCAACCAGCCGACCTTTATAGGTTTGTACGTTGCCATCCATATCGGTCTTTTTCTTGAAAATCCATTTGCACCCTATGGGTCGTACCCCTTCAGGTGGATCAACCAAAGTCCATACTTGGTTTGCATACATGGATTCCATCTCAGATTTCATGGCCTCTTGCCATTTCTCAGAATCATTGCCCATTATAGCTTGTTGATAAGATGACGGCTCATCCTCATCAATAAGTAGTAAGTCACCTTATTGAGTCACAAGAAATCCATATCTCTGTGGCTCCCGGTGTTCTCTTACAGACCTACGCTGGGCTTGTGTCTCTTGAGCAGGTGCTTCTTCCACAACAGCTTGCGGTGCCTGCTCTGTTTCCATCTCAATCTCAGGTTCAGTGTTTTCTTGTGGTTGAACTTCACTAAGTTCTATTTTTCTCCCACTGGTTTTTCTAGAAATAAATTCTCTTTCAAGAAATACACCAGTCCGAGCAACAACTACTTTGTTCTCGGTGGGATAATAGAAATAATATCCTTTCGTTTCCTTAGGATACCCCACAAATAAACACTTATCAGATTTGGGTCCAAGTTTGTTAGTTGCGTGACGTCTAACGAAAGCCTCACAACCCCAAATCTTCATAAAAGACATACTAGGACGCTTCCCAGTCCATATCTCATATGGTGTCTTTTCCACTGATTTAGATGGAACACGGTTCAATAAGAAAATCGCTGTTTCTAGAGCGTGTCCCCAAAACGATATCGGAAGATCTGCATGACTCATCATTGATCTAACCATGTCTAACAAGGTTCGATTTCTCCTCTCGGATACACCATTCCATTGTGGAGTATACGGAGGAGTGAGTTGTGGGACTATCCCACACTCCTTTAGATAGTCATGAAACTCTTGGCTTAAGTATTCTCCTCCTCGATCTGATCGAAGGATTTTGATACTTTTGCCAAGTTGGTTTTGTACTTCAGTCTTGAAATCTTTGAACTTTTCAAAGGTTTCATGCTTATGTTTCATTAGGTACACATACCCATATCTACTGAGGTCATCAGTAAATGTAACGAAGTATTGAAAACCACCTCTAGCTTGTGTACTTATGTAAGGACCCTAATCCTTAAATGCGGAACCAAGGCATAATAGAGCTAAATAAATAATCAGAGTGAGAAATAACGTGTTGAGTTTATGAGCTTAAGCATTACATGCAAACAATAAGGACTTTCAAACATGGATTAATTACATTCCCCATCAAATGAATGTTATCAACTAGTTTTATACTACTCCTAGAGTAGATACTATCCAAAATAATCCTGTCCTTCAAGTCCCAAAAGCATCCTCAAAAAGCTCACCATCTCAACCCGTCTAGCCCTTCTATCATGCCAAACGTGTACCTACAAGGACAACCCCCAAACATGAGCAATAATAATCATTCATATTCAACACAATATGAAGATAAAGCGTAAATGCATAATCATGATAAAACACTTCCTGTTTTTTTCCCCATGCATTTCAAACGCTTCCCGTTTGGTTGTCCCTGTACCATAACTCATGAGTATAATCAATAGATTATTTTTAATGGTCTAAACATGTCATGACATATACCAGCTCATCAATACCAAATACTGATCACCAATCCCTAGTCTGTCCATCACAATGTATTTTAATGCCCCTCGCTTATTTACATATAGGAGGCATATGATAACCTCGCTTCAATGGACATGCGGTACTCCCACTCCTCGCCTCACAGAGAGCGGCAAATACCCTTTCCTCGCCCTATATGATAACCACGCTCAAATGTGACATGCGGCGCTCCCACCCCTCGCTTCACATTTAGCGGAACCAAACCAAATAGCGGCAAGCATTAAAATCATCAAGGGATGACCACGACTCATGGGATGTGCACCAATAATCATATGCATCTATAAACATCATGCATAACATGTATTAGCATCCACAATGCAATACCACATATATACCCGCATCCACAATGCATAAACAATGAGTATATAAGATACATGTACCGTTGGGTGCCCGTACGTCCACTACGTACCTTTCCAAAAGTGGAATTGATCTGGCTTCAGTTCCTCGGTTGCGTTGCTACCTGGGATGGTTCTACACAATCACACAACCCCATATTAGAAGCCAAATAATAGCCAAATACCAAAAATTTGACAAAATAAATCATTTCCCAAAAATCCACAGGCGGCGATCGATCGCTTCCCTCAGGTGATCGGTCGCCTCAAAATTTCCACTGCGGCGATCGGTCGCCTCAAATATGGCGATCGGTCGCCATTCCTTTGATTTGGCTACTGCCTCTTGGCGATCGGTCGCCTCATTTTAGGCGATCGATCGCCTAACCCGCAAAAAGTCTACTGCCTCTTGGCGATCGGTCGCCTCTTTTCAGGCGATCGATCGCCTCGCGCAGAGTCGCGATTTCCACCATTTTTTGCGCCCAAAAATCCTTCCAATCCATACCAACACTTAACCCAACAAACCAACAACATCTAATACAACATAAACCACCAAAATATACTTCAAAACAAGTATAAATCCAACATATAACCAAACCCACAACAACCCAACAAAAACCCATTTTAAAACCATTCAAAATCATACCAAACTCAAACAAAACCTTACAAAATTAACCATGAGGTATCCATACCTCTTGGGGACCTCCAATCACCCAACAAGCTCCACAAATCAAGATTTTTGAAAGGTTTCTCTTCACCCCAAAGCTTGAGCTCGAAAATGGAAGGAGGAAGGGTTTGTGGATTTGATTTTTGGTAAAGTGTGGGTGTTGGTAAAGGTGGGGGGTTATAAGTTAAAATAGGGTGCATACAATACCACGGTGTATAAAACACCCCAACATGATATTTTCCAAAGCATTAAACCAAATGCACCAAAATATCAATTAAATGCATGACTTCTTAATTAATTGATAACCATGGCAAATAAATCATGCTTCCAACAATAATTCCCAACATACCCAACAAGCACCCTGAAATGCTATCCCGGGTCACCCTATCACGTGACTAAGCATTTCCACATAACAATTCCAACACATAATTAATCATATAAACTTAATTAATGCACCAAGTTGCAATTAATCATTTCGGGGATATCACAACTTATTGGTCCACATACATCACTATGTATTAGTCCCAATAAAACATTTGCCCTTTCAACATGTCCCTTGAAAGGGGCTTTAGTCATCTTGCCCATTAAACAAGATTCGCATGTTTCATATGATTCAAATTCAAATGAATCTAATACTCCATCCTTATGAAGTTTAGATATGCGGTTCTCATTTATGTGGCCCAAGTGACAGTGCCAGAGATAAGTCGGATTACAATCATTATTTTTAATCCTTTTAGTATTTATTTTATAGATAGGCATATCAAGATTTAATACATAAAGACCATTCACCATTTGTGCACTAGCATAAAACATATCATTTAAATAAATAGAACAACAATTGTCCTTTATTATAAATGAAAATCCATACTTGTCCAAACAAGAAATAGAAATAATGTTTTTAGTAATTGAAGGCACAAAATAACAATCTTTCAAAATCAATGATAAACCAGAAGATAAAGCTAGCTAAATGATAATCTCCTACAGCTAATGCAGCAACTCTTGCTCCATTTCCAACTCGGAGATCAACTTCACCTTTCGCCAACGTCCTACTCCTTTTTAGATCCTGCACATTTACACAAATGTGAGATCCACATCCAGTATCTAATACCCATGATGAAGAAGTAGATAAATTGACTTCTATAACAAAAATACATGAAGCGGAAGTCACACTTCCTTTCTTTAGATCCTCCAGATATACTTTGCAGTTCCTTTTCCAATGGCCGGTCTCACCGCAATGGAAACAGTTTCCTTCCTTCGCTATCCCTCCCTTTGGTTTCAGTGCATAAGACTTTGGCTTAGATTTAACAAAGACCTTCTTTGCTTTCTTGTTGCCTTTAGCTTTGGCCCTTCCTTTGCCCTTATTCACAATAAGAACATTTGTGGCCTTAGTCTTCTTTGTATTTGCTTCATATGTTCTCAACATACCAAGCAATTGTGGTAGAGTCTTTTCCATGTCAGTCATATTGTAATTTACTACAAATTGACTGAAGCTCTCAGGCAACGATTGCAAGATCACATCGGTGGCCAACTCTTGGTCCAATGGAAAACCCAGCTTGTCCAGATTCTCAATGTACCCAATCATCTTGAGCACATGAGTTCCAACTAGGCTTCCTTCTACCATCCTGCACTGAAATAACGCCTTAGAGACGTCATACCTCTCTTGTCTTGCTTGCTGTTGGTACAACTGCTTTAAGTGTTCGATCATATCGAACGCCTCCATTTCCTCATGTTGCTTCTGAAGCTCAGAGTTCATGGTGGCAAGCATGAGGCACCCAACATCAAGTGCGTCACTCTGATGCTTCTTGTAAGCATCTTTTTCAGCTCTTGTAGCTGTTAGGGGAGGTTCCTCAGCGGGCAAGGGTTCCTCTAGGACATATTGTTTCTTTTCTTGTTTGAGGACTATCCTCAAGTTCCTATGCCAGTCTAGGAAATTCGTCCAATTTAATTTGTCCTTCTCAAGGACCGATCGCAGTGATAAAGTGCTAGTAACGTTGTTAGTTGCCATGGATATCTACAATATAAATATGCAAAATAAATTTATGATTTAAATCATTTAACATGGTCTTATATTAAATGATACTCCCACTATTTTGTTTAAAAATATCAACCCTCAAAACCTTTAGTGGGCCAAGATCCATATTTCACTTAATCTTGAGTTAGCTTTGGCTAATCGCCCAAACTCGGTTATTTAGGTAGACAACACTTTGTCAATTACATCACATATAATTCTTGGATAGTTGGACGAACAACACTTTGTTCAATTCATCAAATGAATTATAATCCAACCCATGCCTCTAGGTTCCCAATCCTATTGAGATAACCTAGTTAAGTCGTACCCAATTATAATATAACGGATATCACTTTTATCCTTTCGCGCCTCACTAAGATTGCCACGGTGCTTTGCTTTGGCAAACCCACACATGTACAATCGAAGTTATTGACGAGTACTTTTATTTTGGAAGGCATCTAAAACTTAATATTTTAGAGGGATTTATTGATCTCATGATTAATTTGATAATTTAAAATATGTCCACTACATATAGTTGTATACATATCTACATATATGTGTAATACTACTATCAAACTAAAACATAAGATAAATCATGCATCAACATACATAATTAAAACGTGACATGGTTATAGCCCCTACTAACGATTTTCTCAAGCCAATGAGAAAATCCTAAGAGTCAACCTAAGGTAACTTCACAAGCACCTTCTTTTGGCTCCAATTTGTGAATGTCCTCCTCATCCCGGCACGATGCTCCATCTTCATTGATCATCATCAATAAAATAAACTACACTATTTACAAGATATAGAATTCCTCGATTCACATTCGAGGGGAACATAGGGGAGGGATTACATTTAGAATGAAATAGAGAAAGGCACGACACGCAGGTCGTATTATAAATTACAAACATCCACAAATCCTATCTAATAGGTCAAAGGGCTATAACCACGCACCATGCTCAAACAACACATAAAGCATGCATTAACATTTAATTAATTAAATTCTAAACATTTTAAATTTAATTCTAATTAAAACTGTAAAATAATTTTTGAAAAATTATCGTACGCTCGGGACATCACATGCCACGAACTAAAGCGACTAAGACACAAACCACCATCGTTCGAACCATGAAGCACACGGCTGGACCAATAGTGGGCCTAGGGTTCGAAAACCTAGCCCATGGCCGAGCCATGTCTCGAGCGGCGGCGGCGCTAGGGTTCCAAACCCTAGCCGCCTCGCACCCTTATGGAATTTTATCGAGCCATCTTGTTTGAAACGCCGGAATTTGTTAGCCACGAGTCACGGTCAGGCCATGCACGGGGTTGGCTCAACCATCTCGAGCTAAGGGTTCGAAAAACCTTGCTCTCATGTGGTAAAGTTACTAATCCATGCATGCGTGAACCATTATCGAGTCAAAGAGTTCAAAACTCATCCACGTCTCAAAACTTAAGAAAAATAGGCGATGATGGCCGAGCCATGCACGGCTACTAGGGTTCGAAACCCTAGCCGTCATGAGCTAGCCGTCACGTCCAATGGGTTCTAAACCCTAATTAATTTTTCGACGCTTCCATGCACAATTATTAGCCACAACGACTAAGCCATCTCGAGCCAAGGGTTCGAAAACCCAAGCCCTCATGTGGCTAGCCGTGGTGTCATTTGTGATGGTGATGGCCGAAAACTTGTGACATATGGTTCGATATTCGCCTAATTATATCAAATACAATTTTATGATGATTTTCATAAACTAAATTTAACATATCATATATGTTCATACAGTTTTAAATAGCATGCAATATTAATTCTAATATGATTAACGCAATTTAATCACATAAATCCGATATGAGCCTTGAACCTGGCTCTGATACCACTGTAAGAAATCCATGAGCATACAACGCAGCGGAATAAAATTTTATGGATTACTAACCAGCAGATCTATACATAGGATTCATATCGGATAAAGGAATTACTAGTGTCTTACCCTTGTAGCGTGTTTGAAGCAGAATCCATGGAGCAGCACCACGTCCTACGCCTTCTCCGAGTCACTAGCAAAACTCAATGAGTTTTGCCTCAACGGTATCAACACGATCAAATCGGGTGAAGGGATAGTTTGAGAACAAGTTGCTAGACTAGTTCTTAAACCGGAACCAAAAACACACTCGATTCCAAATCGAATAAAGGCACAAAACAACAAGATCACTCCTCGGTTATCAAGAAACCGAGAGCACCTTCTTGAAGTAGGCGGCCGTGTGCTTTAAGTTTGTGTGTAGGTTTTATAATATGAAGTTATGTCCTACAATTAAATAATAACCTTGTATTTATATTAAAAAAGGCTTTTAATTAAGGTTCAAGACTTTCTTAAAGTCTTATGGGCCCAAACCCATGATTTAATTAAAACCTTTTAATCACTTAATTAAGACTCTTCTTAATTAATTAATTCATCCAATGAATTTAATTTCCCTTCTCGATTTAATCTTTTGTGCGACCCGATAGGATCTTGTAATGTTGGCAGTGACATAAAATCTCATTTTATGTCGCAAGCATTGAGCGGTATCTAGCAACACATCAATGCTACCCAAATTACAAGAATGTCAATGACTCGACATAAGCTTTAGAACTTGTGATAATATTAATCATGTAACTTAATCCCTTTGTCCTTTGTGTTTAGATTGAACACGAGTCATGGAATAGTCATACTCGTATATCCAATCTTTATTTCTTGATCCCCAAGTAGAACTAGAATAAACGAATAAGCTCGATATCTCATATCGACTCATTCGAGCATGGCCATGCATTTTAGTTCTCACTTGATCAAGGGCCTAACACATCTCCTGTTATATAGGAAGGACAAATCCTATCTCGATCAGTTAACATCCCTCTACATAATTCGTAGTGTATCCAATAGTCGCTTTTATAGTATACCCTGTTACAGGTAACGTTTGACGATATCAAGATACATAACTCCTTATGTTGGGATCTCTGATGATCACAAGTCGTAAGGATTACATACATTATTATCACTATGAGAATTGCATATGACGATCATATAACTATCCATGTTGCATTCTCATGGTGGGTCTGTCCAGTACATCGTTCTCTAACATGTACCTATATGTTGATTTGATATCTCATATCAATGAACAATTCATCGATCAACACATACTAGTCTCAACGTATTATCCTTATCCCTATTCATGATAATACTTGACTAGGGACATCTTTAAGAATACTACAATATTATTCTAAGGACATTAACATATATATTAATTCACATTGCACAGTTAAAAGAATAATATATAATAATGAATTGCCATTCATAAAATCATATTACATTGTATGTCATAAACAATCATCTAATGATGTGTCTTAGGGCATATCCCAACACAATCTTCCCCGCTGCATTACTACAAAACCTCATAATGAGCGGTACAATCTTCCCCGCTTCATTACTACAAAACCTCATAATGAGCGGTACAATCTTCCCCGCTTCATTACTACAAAACCTCATAATGGGCGGTACAATCTTCCCCGCTTCATTACTACAAAACCTCATAATGAGCGGTACAATCTTCCCCGCTTCATTACTACATAACAAGCATAAGCATTAAAACATACACTGTGATCTCTCTTGACTCGTGGAATACACCTCTTTATTCCACATCACAATATGCAACAACAATGCATAATATGCAACAACAATGCATAATAACACGTATCATACTCTTAATGCATCACATTGCATTCATCATGTGTCAAATAGACAAACATAAAGTACATGTTACCGTTGGGATGCCCGTACGTCGCTTACGTACCTTTCCAAAATGTAGTGTGTTGTGGGACTCTATCCCCTGCGCTGTGTAGCTGTCTGTGAAGGCTCTACACCAGTGTACAACACAATATTAGATGTCTCATTACAATCCAATATCAAAAATTAAACAAAATATAACAATTAATATTTTTCATCATTCTGGGTCTCTCGATCGATCGGCCCCTCTTCTCGATCGATCGAGAAGACGCCTTCTATCAAAGTCAAGATTCTGCCTCGCTCGATCGATCGAGATGCTCTGTTCGAGAAATACCATCCCAGAATTCTCGAACACCTATTTTTACACCCTTCGATCTAGCATATAAAATACACCACATGCTTAAACAATTATGCTAGTAGCTACATCACACTACCCTGAGTGTACTCATATCAAATTTATACCCCAAATATAAATCCACATGCATAAACGTCGTCCATTTACACAAGTACTCGATCAACTTTTCTAGAAACAGGACAACATATTTCATTTCCAGATTTCTTGAGCACTTCATTTCATGCTATTAAAGCTACAACATAAATCATAAAACATGCTCGAATAAAAACGTCCTGGGCTTTACAAAACTACCATGAATGTACTCAAATCGAAGGTCCACCCAAAAACCCATTTAACATGCATGATATCACCTCCTCAAAATCACTCCCAATCCACATTTTCCAGAAAAACAGGGCAATTATCTACCCAGATTTTCGAACACCCTACTTCACATGCTTTAATCCTTCACATAAAACATGTAATATGCTCAAGGAAAAATACTGAGAGTTTCATAATAACACCATGTAAGCATTTAAATCGAAGGTTTTAAGAAACCTAGCTAACATGCCAAAATCACACCACTTAAAAGCAAGAACTTAACAAGCTTAAATCAAAAACAGAGCATGGTTTCTCACCCTACTTTGCTCCGATTTTTGAGAGGCTTCCAAGGAATGAAAATGGCAAGGCTCCTCATGGTTTTGCTCAGCAGGTGTTGGAGGTTATTTGGGAGAGAAGGCTCAAGATTTGGGAAGGAGAAGAAGGCTGAATGATTGAGCCAAGTGGGGTGATAATCATCTTATGCACAGTTGATTGGTATGGGTTGGGGGGGGGGGGGGTTGGGTGTTGGGTGGTATGATGTGTTATGTTTTGGCCCCTGGTATTTAGCACGATGTATTAAAATATCCTCACATGATATTTATAGTATTTTCTCAATAAAATACTTCAATTCCCATTTAAACATGCTTCACCAAAACAAATAACACACACCCCAAGTAAACATGCCACATCCCCAAAATCCCAACATAAATCACATGCACCCTGAAATGTATCTCCTCGATAATATTAATTTGATCCCATGTGCTGCACCATGTGTCGCTCTGTCTCCCACGTGGCCTCCTCGACACCCCTACGATACCACTGTACTTTGACCATAGGAATAACTTTGTTCCGAAGCCTGCGGTCTGCTCTATCCAAAATCCTGATAGGCCGCTCCACATAGGAAACATCGGACTCAAACTGCACCTCTGAAGGCTGCAACACATGCGAAGGATCTGACTCGTACTTCCTCAGCATAGACACATGGAACACATCGTGTATACCAGACAGAGAGGGCGGTAAAGCTAAACGGTACGCCAGAGTACCCACACGCTGTAAGATCTCATACGGCCACACATATCTCGGGGACAACTTCCCCCGCATACCAAACCGTACTACACCTCTGAAAGGTGAGATCTTCAGAAAGACTCTGTCGCCCAACTGAAACTCCAATGGCCTTCGCCGCTGATTGGCATACGCTGCCTGTCTGTCCTGAGCTGCCTTCATCTTTCTCCTGATAATCTTTACCTTTTCTTCTATATCCTGGACCAACTCTGGTCCTCCGACCGATTTATGGTCCACATCATCCCAACACAAAGGCGACCTACAACACCTACCATATAGGGCTTCGAATGGAGCCATCTGTATGCTAGCCTGGTAACTGTTATTATAAGAAAATTCCACCAAGGCTACTGAGTCCTGCCAAGAAGTGTCGAACTCCAGCACACAAGCCCTCAACATATCTTCGAGCATCTGTATTGTACGCTCGGTCTGTCCGTCCGTCTGGGGATGATAGGTTGTGCTCAACCTCAACTCTGTACCAAGAGCTGACTGAAGACCCTCCCAAAAGTGAGATAACCGCGGATCTCGATCAGACACAATCGAAACAGGGATCCCAAGTCTCACCACATCTCTGACATATAACTGTGCCATCCTCAAGTACGTGAAGGTCATACAGTAGGGAATGAAATGAGCACTCTTAGTCAATCTGTCGACGACTACCCATATAGCATCGAAACCCGAAACAGTCCTCGGTAAGTGGGTCACGAAATCCATAGACACGTGCTGCCACTTCAACTAGGGTATCTCCAAACTCCTTAACTCACCTCCAGGCCTCTGCCTCTCAGCCTTCACCCGCTGACAAATCAAATAGCGCTTGACAAATGAGGTGACATCCTGTTTCATACGCCTCCACCAGAACTGGCTGCGTAGATCCTTATACATCTTCTTCCCGCCCGGGTGGACACTCATCCTGCTGCAATGAGCTTGCTGTAATATACCCTGCCTCAACTCGGGTGTATCTGGAACCACCCATCTGTCGCCAAGTCTCAGAGAACCATCCTCAGCCACTCTGAATCTCGATGGCTGACCTGAATGAACCACTGACATCCATCTCTGAACCTTTGCGTTGGTCCCCTGAGCCTTCCTGATGTGATCATAAATAACAGGCTCGGCTAACAAGGTCAAAACCTGTACCGGTGAAGCAGACACATCATAATCAAATCCCAAATGGCAGTAGGAGCCCAACATAGCTGATAGACACATGGCATCCTCTGTTGTGCTCCTCACCTTCCGACTCAAAGCGTCGGCTGTCAAGTTTGCTTTCCCCGGGTGGTATTCGATTTCACAGTCGTAATCCTTCAGCAGATCCATCCATCTCCTCTGCCTCATGTTCAGCTCAGCCTGTGTAAACAAGAACTTCAGGCTCTTGTGATCAGTGAAGATGGTGAATGAGGTACCGTATAAGTAGTGTCGCCATATCTTCAAGGCGAACACTATAGCTGCTAACTCCAGATCATGGACTGGATACCTCATCTCATGTGGCTTCAACTATCTCGAAGCATAAGCTACTACATGTCTGTCCTGCATCAGTACGCATCCTAGGCCCTGTAGCGATGCGTCAGTATAAAGAACAAATCCTTTGTTCTCCCTAGGAATCACTATAACTGGTGCAGTAGTCAGTCTGTGCTTTAATTCCCGGAAACTCTGCTCGCAAGCCTCTGACCAACAAAATGGGACTCCCTTCTGAGTCAGCTGTGTAAGTGGCTTGGCGATCTTTGAGAAACCCTCGACGAAACGTCGATAATAGCCGGCCAGGCCAAGAAAACTCCGAATCTCACTGACTGAAGTAGGGGCAGACCAATCCATAACTGCCTCTATCTTCCTCGGGTCTACTGATATCCCCTCTCGTGATATAATATGGCCCAAGAATGCTACACTGCTCAGCCAAAAATCACACTTGCTGAGTTTGGCGTACAACTGATGATCTCTGAGGCTCTGGAGTACTATCCTCAGATGATCGGCATGATCCTCCTCACTCCTTGAGTAGACAAGGATGTCATCAATGAATACGATCACAAACTGATCGAGGTACTCCTGAAATACTCTGTTCATCAAGCTCATAAAGACTGCAGGTGCATTCGTCACACCGAAAGGCATCACCAAGAACTCATAGTGTCCATACCGAGTTCTAAAAGCCATCTTTTGGACATTGCCAGCTCTAACCCGCACCTGGTGATAGCCTGACCTCGAGTCTATCTTTGAGTACACCTCTGTACCCTGAAGCTGGTCGAACAGATCATTAATCCTCGGAAGTGGATACCTGTTCTTCACTGTGGCCTTGTTCAGTTGCCTGTAGTCAATGCACAGACGCATTGAACCATCCTTCTTTTTCACGAACAAGACTGGTGCACCCCAAGGCGATATACTAGGACGAATGTATCCCTTGTCGAGGAGCTCCTGTAACTGTACCTTCAGCTCTCTCAGCTCTGCCGGTGCCATCCTGTAAGGAGCACGGGAAATAGCAGAAGTCCCTGGCAGCAGCTCAATGGCAAACTCAACATCCCTGACAGGTGGAAACCCCGGAATCTCATCTGGAAACAAATCAATGAACTCCGCCACAACCGGAATGTCCTCGGCTCTCACTTCCTTCTCTTCTGATGCATCCACGGTATAAATAAGGTAGCCCGTGTGGCCGCTTTCCAATAATCGCGACATCTTAATCGCTGAGATTACTGGAATCTTTGGACGAGAGCCGTCCACATAAAAAGTCCACTGGAACCCCTGATCAGATAGAAAACGAACAATCCTCTGTTGGCAATCTAACCCAGCTCGGTATCTGCTCAACACATCTATGCCGATAATGCAGTCAAAGTCTGCCATCTATAACTGAATCAGATCGGCTCTCAGATCGTTGCCCTCAAAATAAATGAGGCAATCAGATAACCATCGGTCAGCAATCACATGCTTCCCCGTGGGTGTCGAGACCATGAGAGGCGTGGGTAACAGAGACGAGCACAAGCGGTGTCTTTCCACAAAAGCAGTAGATACAAAAGAATGGGAAGCACCTGTATCTATCAATATAAGTGCAGGGTACGTAAGTAAATTGCACGTACCAGCAATAACCTCTTCTGGGGCTGCCTCAGCCTGCTCCCGAGTCAGTGCATACACCTGACCCTGCGGCGGTCCTGTCGTCTGACCTCCCTGTGGTCGAGGTGCGAACTGCTGTCTCTGTGGTGCCCTCCCAGCATCAAACCTTGGCCTATTCGGCCCAGACTCTGCCTGTCTCTATGGTGCTCTCCGATCGGGGCAACCTCGAGCCATGTGGCCCACCTTGCCACAAACATAACAACCCTGACAGTCACGTGACAAGTGCCATCCTCCACAGTTGTTAAATCGATTTCCCCCTGCCTTGCTCCCCTGTGTGGTTCCCCAATTGTTTTGTTTCTGACCCTGAGACTTCTTCCCACTAAATATGGAAGATGATGAGGCCCCACGAGCCTTGAACTGATCTCCTCGTGGCCTCAGACTATCAGCAACAGGCCTCTGTGGTGGTACGAAAGGGGGTACAACATCCTTGTACGCGCCCACTGCAATCTCTGCCAACTCTGCCCGTGTCAGGGCGTCATCAAAAGAGCTGGGGTTGTTGGAGACAACCTGATCAAATAGCTCTGGCCTTAGTCCCTTCAGAAAGTTCCTCATCTTGGCATGACTGCTGACAGCAATATGAGGTACATACCTCAGCAGTGAGGAATACTGCATAGCGTAGTCTGATACTGACAGGCTGCCCTGCTTCAAATTATTGAACTCATCTTCCTTCAATTGTCTAGCAGCTGCAGAAAAGTACCGGTTAAGGAACCGGGTCCTGAATTGTGGGGCCTTCCCACCTTAACAGTGTTTTAGAGACATAAGAAGGACTAATCATGCATTAATAACATCTTAGGGTTCTGGTTGTTACATGAGCTAACAGGATTACAGGCCAAAATAAAACTTCAAAGCTTATTAGTTACATTCCCATAATGAATGTTTACATGTTAGATTTATACTACTCCTAGAGTAGATACTAAACAGAAGCTGAATCCTATACGTTCCTGTGTTCCTCGTAGCTTACTGCCTCAACCCAACCCTTAGTCCAAAAGTGTACCTACAGGAACAACCCATCATGAGCATGTACATCGTTACTTAACATCATAAGGCAATGGCATATAAATAAATGCATGAAAATAATTGGTAACGAATACTTCCTGGTTAATCGTATTAACCCTCTTTGGTTGTCCCTGTTTCATAGCCATGCATAAAAATCATTAATTCTTGACATGAATGATTAAAATCATCATCTTATAAATATCATCATCTTATAACATCATCATCATATAAGCATCATCATCTTGTAAATATCATCATCTTATAACATCATCATCATATAAGCATCATCGTCTTATAAATATCATCATCTTATAACATCATCATCATATAAGCATCATCATCTTGTAAATATCATCATCTTATAACATCATCATCATATAAGCATCATCGTCTAAAAAATATCATCATCTTATAACATCATCATCATATAAGCATCATCATTTTATAGCATCATCATCTTATGGCACCATCATCTTATAGCATCATCATCTTATAACATCATAACAAAATATAACAGTAAATGTACGACATCTTAGTTAAGTGAACATGCTGGTTATTCGTTACCTTCTTCTTGTTGTTCCTGATTCATAATCATGCATATGGGCATCTTACCCTGTGGCATCTTACCACATTATAAACATCGCATGGCCTCTTACCATGTGGGGCATCTTACCCCGTGGCATCTTACCACAAATAAACATCGCATGGCCTCTTACCATGTGGGGCATCTTACCCCATGGCATCTTACCACAAATAAACATCGCATGGCCTCTTACCATGTGGGGCATCTTACCACATAATAACATCGTATCACATCATTATATAAACATCGTATAAACATCATCATATAAACATCGTATAAACATCATCATTTCATCGTATATATTCATGCGGTAAATGCATAGTCATAGTGTAGGGATGTGTTTTACCGTCCGATGCCCGTACGTCTCTTACGTACCTTTTCAAAAGGAGGAGGAGTCAACAGACTTATCTCCTTGATTGTGCTGGTACCTGGGATGGCTCTACACAACCACATAATACAATATAGGCACCGATACGAGAATCGAAATCAATTTACAAAAAAAAGAATCATAAAATTTTATAACACATGAACAGTGACTACCGATCGATCGGTCTCCCCTACCGATCGATCGCTAACTGTTCATCATTTTCATTCTTTTGCTACGGCATTTTCCGATCGATCGGTGTTCATCACCGATCGATCGGTCGTTCCCATTCATGCGAGATTTCTAGAAATCTCGAACACCTCATTTCATACCCTTCAAACCACTTCATAACACACATAAAATGCCTGAACAAGCATATCAATAGCTTCATCATACTTCCATGCATGTATTAAAATTAAAGGTTCACTCATAACCTAAACCGACATGCATTAAAACTACCCCTTTTTATCAGTACTCGATCAACTTTTCTGAAAAACAGGGCATAATTACATAAGCCAGAATTATTGAACATACATCTTTATGGCAACGAAACTACCACATAGCCCATAGTTCATGCTTAAACAAATATGCTGGCATTTTCACCAAACTACCTTGTATGTATTCACGTCAAAGGTTTACTCATAATCTAAGCTAGCATGCTTCAAATCTTCCTAATAAAAGCCCTACCCAACATACAAACAGGGCACTTCCTTGCCCAGATTTTCGAGGAGCCCTTTTTACAACCGAAAATCTAACACATAAAGCATGTAAGTTACTTACTAAAACATGCTAGGGGCTTCATAAACATTACCTACAAGTGTTCATAACAAGGTTTCAACAAACCTAACACTAACATGCCAAAACTGCTACGATGAACATTCATGCATAAAATGAAAAAGCTGGTGAACCAGCGTGATTCCTCACCACTTTTGCTCCTCGATTTTTGTCAAGAAAGACAAGGAATTTCCGATCACTTTCTTCCTAATAGCAGTTCATTTTTCAGACGAAATGAAGGGAAGAAGAAGAGGATTTGTTGGAGGAGCTAAGGTCAGAATATCTGAGTCAAAAGTAGGCAACTTGGCCAACCTTTTCCAGAAAAACAGGGGAGGGGGGCGTGGGTTGCATGCAAGTGGGGGGAGGGTGGTTGCATGTAGGGTGGTTTTGTGGTGTTTAATTGTGTCCCGGTATTTCATACGATGTATAAAAATATCTCCCCTTGATATTTTATAATTTTACTACATCAATACAACAATTAAAAACACCTAACATGCTCCCTAAACCATATCATCATATCATAATTATAACCCCCAATTAAAGTACCACAACCCTCTTAAACACATCGTAAATCATCATCGTAGCACATAATCATATAACATTTCGGGGGTATTACATGAATACAGTCCAATCAACCGTCATACCCTGAGCTCTCAGCTCCATGACTGTGGTCTTCCACCACATGGAAGACTTCTTCGCTAACTGGAACTCTGCCAACCTCAACCAGGCAGTCCGTGCACAGGGTGCTGATACAAAAATCTGTTCCAGTCTCTCAAGCCATTCCTCGGTTGCTTCCTCAGTCTCTGTCCCTTCAAATAGCGGTGGATGATAGCTCAAGAACTGGGTCAGACTTATCTCCCCTGGTAGCAGTATCTGTGCAATAGGCTCCAAGCCTACAGCAGGTTGCGGTAACGGATTCGTCTGAGCAATACTAGCGTTCATACAGCCCATATCCCCTACCTCTTCATTGAGGTTCTCCGGGTTAATAGCCGCCATGCTGCAACACAAAAGTTAACAACAATACCAAAAGCAGTTCATGATATAAGCCGTTAGATAACAAGAGTATCATATTCAAAAGCATGTTAGTATAATACTTATACAACAATATTGTGGGGTCTTCCCACCTTAACAGTGATTAAAAGACATAAGAAGGACTAATCATGCATTAAGGTAACATCTTAAGGTTTTGGTTGTTACACGAGCTAACAGGATTACAGGCCAAAATACAAAACTTCAAAAATAATTCATTACATTCTAAAAGAATGTCATTTAGATTTACACTACTCCTAGAGTAGATACTAATCATAACTTGAATCCTATACATTCCTGTGTCTCTCGTAGCTCACTGCCTCAACCCGACCCTTAGTCCTTCCGTCCAAAAGTGTACCTACCGGGACAACACATCATGAGCATATACAATCTTACTTAGCATCATAAAAACATCATAGCAAATGCATGAAATATTTGTTAAGTAAATATGCTGGATTTCTCATTAACTTCTATTTGTTGTCCCTGATTTATAATCATGCATATGGGGCGTCTTACCCCCGTGGCATCTTACCACAATATCATCGTATGGCCTCTTACCATATGGGGCATCTTACCCCATGGCATCTTACCACAATAACATCGCATGGCCTCTTACCATGTGGGGCATCTTACCCCGTGGCATCTTACCACAATACATCGCATGGCCTCTTACCATGTGGGGCATCTTACCCCGTGGCATCTTACCACAATTACATCGTGTAAACGTCATCATATAAGCATCATATAAGCATCATCATATAAACATCGTATGAACTTCATCGTATAAACATCGTATAAACATCATCGTTTCATCGTGAATACTCATGCAATAAAAGCATAGTTGTAGTATAAGGATGTGTGTTACCGTCCGATGCCCGTACGCCTCTTACGTACCTTTTCAAAAGGAGGAGGAGTCAACAGACTTTATCTCCTTGATGGTGCCGGTACCTGGGATGGTTCTAAAAGACCACATAATACCATATTAGATGCCTCAAAACTATCTCACATCATAAACTTAACAAAATAAAACATCATCATATTTTTCAACTTTCTTCTTCTCTCGATCGATCGGCCCAAGGTCTCGATCGATCTAGGCACTGTGCACAAACAGTGCTTTAGCATTCTGTCTCGCTCGATCGATCGAAACATTTTACCGATCGGTCGAGGAGCTTCACCGATCGATCGAGAAATCCTTCGATCGATCGGCACCAAAATTTTGAAAACATGCTTAGACCTTCTGTCTCGCTCGATCGATCGGGACCAAATCTCGATCGATCGAGAGCTCTGAAAAATCGGGATTTTCCCCAGATTTTTGAGCACCTCTTTTCATACCATCTTTTCTACTTCATAACACATCTTTCATGCTGAAACAAACACGTGAAGAACTTCATAAAATATCCATGTAAGCTCTTAAATCAAAGGTTTAACAAAACCTAAGCTAACATGCATCATAACGTCATCATAATCTTCATCCTCAACCAACTTTACAGAAAAACAGAGTATGTTCTTCTTTGCCCAGATTTTCGAGCACATCTTTTCATAACAAGAAATCTAACACATAAAAAATGTAACATGCTCGAACAAACATGCTAGGGGCTACAAAATACTTCAATGCAAGTACTCATACCAAGGTTTCGACCAAACCTATCTTAGCACATGAAAATCACCCAACCAAACCCAAACATAACCAAACTTCCCAGAAAACAGAGTATTAAAACCTTACCCCTCTTCTTCCCACAAGAATTCCTTGCTTAATCCACAACTTAAATCCTTCCTTCCTGTAGCTTAGGGGGACGTTTTTGATGCAGAAGAAAGGGGAGAGAGAGGAGAATGATTGGGGAAGGAGGGATGGGTTGAAAGAAATGATGGGGTATGGGTTGGTCAAGTGGGGGAGGGTGGCCGGTTATTGGGGTAGTGGGTGGCATGGGATGTGGTGTTTAATGGTGCCCCGGTATATAGTACGATGTATTAAAATATCCTCACTCGATATTTTCTAACTTCATTTAATTAATACATCCCTTAAAACACCCAACATGTTCCCCACAACATATCATCATAACATAAATCGTGGCCCCCAATTTAAATACACCACAACCCTTATACACATCATAATTTATCATCATAGAACATAATCATATCACATTTCGGGGGTATTACATTACTCCCCTACTTATAAGATTTCGTCCTCGAAATCCACATGCATCATCATATCGAACTAAACATAAAAACATACCAGAGAATAGTCCCGGATAGTGCTGCACCATATGCCGTTCCGTCTCCCACGTAGCCTCCTCGACGCCCCGACGATCCCACTGAACTTTGACCATCGGTATTACTTTGCTTCGTAGTCTGCGATCCTCTCGATCCAGAATTCTGATTGGTCGTTCAACATAGGACACATCTGAGTCTAACTGTACTTCAGTAGGCTGTAAGACATGAGACGGGTCTGGCTCATACTTCCTTAACATAGAGACATGGAAAACGTCGTGTATGCCAGATAAAGATGGCGGTAGAGCCAAACGATAAGCTAAAGTACCGATACGCTGTAAAACTTCATATGGCCCAACATACCTCGGAGATAACTTTCCCCGCATCCCAAAACGAACCACACCCCTGAAGGGCGAGATCTTTAAGAAGACCTTGTCTCCTAACTGGAACTCTAGTGGTCGTCGTCGCTTATTGGCATAGGCCGCTTGCCTATCTTGGGCCGCTTTCATCTTTTGGCGTATCATCTTAATCTTACCTTCCATATCCTTAATCATATCCGGTCCTCCGACCGCTTTGCTAGTCAAGTCCTCCCAATACAGTGGTGATCTACATCGTCGTCCATACAGAGCTTCAAAGGGGCCATTTGAATGCTCGCTTGATAACTGTTGTTATAGGAAAACTCTACCAGCGGCACTGAATCCTGCCACGGAGTATCAAACTCCAAAATACATGCCCTCAACATGTCCTCGAGCGTCTGAATGGTACGCTCCGTCTGGCCGTCTGTCTGAGGGTGATAGGCCGTACTCAGTCTCACCTCTGTGCCCAAAGCTGTCTGGAGACCCTCCCAGAAATGTGAAGTGAACCTCGGGTCTCTGTCAGACACTATCGAGACTGGAATACCATGCAATCTCACAACATCCCGTATATACATCTGGGCCATCTTCAAGTATGTATAAGACATACTGTAAGGGATGAAATGAGCCATCTTCGTCAGCCTATCCACGATCACCCAGATCGCGTCAAATCCTGAGGCTGTCCTCGGCAAGTGGGTCACGAAGTCCATAGATATATGCTCCCACTTCCATTCAGGCACCTCTAAGCTCTTCAGTTCCCCACCAGGCCTCTGCCTCTCTGCCTTTACCTGCTGGCAGATTAAACATCTTTTAACAAAAACGATCACCTCACGCTTCATGCGTCTCCACCAGAATTGATCGCATAGATCTTTGTACATCTTCTTTCCCCCTGGGTGGATACTGAACCGACTACTGTGGGCTCGCTCCAATATTCCTCTACGCAGTCCTGGTGCATCTGGGACTACCCATCGGTTGCCCAGTCTCAAAGAATCATCCTCAGCCACTCTGAACTTGGATGGCTGACCTTGAAGTACCAATGATGTCCATCTTTGAACCTCACTATCTGACTTCTGGGCCTTCCTGATTGCCTCAAATATATCTGGCTCCACCAATAAGGTCGACACTCGCACAGGCGACGTGTCTACATCGAAGTCATAGCCCAGATGGCAGTAAGAAGTCATCAAAGCTGACAAACACATGACATCCTCTGCAGTACTCTTCACCTTCCGACTTAAGGCATCTGCTATCAGGTTCGCTTTACCTGGATGGTACTCAATTTCACAATCATAGTCTTTGAGCAAATCCATCCACCTTCTTTGCCTCATATTCAACTCTGCCTGAGTGAATAAGAACTTCAGGCTCTTATGGTCCGTATATATAGTGAAGGACGTGCCATACAAGTAATGTCTCCAGATTTTCAAGGCAAATATGATGGCCGCCAGTTCCAAATCATGCACTGGATACCTGGCTTCGTGCGGCTTCAGTTGCCTCGATGCATAAGCCACTACATGCTTATCTTGCATCAACACACAGCCCAAACCCTATAATGACGCATCCTTATACAAGGCGAATCTCTTATCTTCAGACGGAATCACCAGCACAGGCGCTGTAGTCAAACGACGCTTCAGCTCTTGGAAGCTTTCCTCACAAGCTTCAGATCAAAAGAAGGGGACTCCCTTCTGAGTCAGCTGTGTCAGGGGTTTGGCAATCTTCGAAAAACCCTCGACGAAACGTCGGTAATATCCTGCCAAACCGAGAAAATTCCTTATCTCAGGTACAGAAGTGGGTGCAGCCCACTCCATCACAACTTCAATCTTCTTGGGATCCACAGATATCCCATGGCTAGATATGACATGGCCTAAGAATACCACGCTGTCCAACCAGAACTCGCACTTACTAAGCTTTGCATACAACTGATGATCCCTAAGGATCTGAAGCACTGTCCTCAAGTGCCTTACATGCTCTTCTTCAGTCCGAGAGTAAATAAGTATGTCGTCAATGAAGACTATGACGAACTGATCCAAATATGGCTGGAACACCCTGTTCATCAAACTCATGAAGACAGCTGGGGCATTCGTCACCCCAAAAGGCATGACCAGGAATTCATAGTGCCTATATCTAGTCCTGAAAGCCGTCTTCTGAACATCATCTTCTCTTACTCGAATCTGATGGTACCCCGACCTCAGATCGATCTTACTCTAGAGCCTCGTACCCTGCAACTGATCGAACAAGTCATCGATCCTCGGAAGTGGATACTTGTTCTTTACTGTAGCTTTGTTCAGCTGCCTATATTCAACGCATAGACGCATCGATCCATCTTTCTTCTTAACAAATAAGACAGGCGCACCCCATGGTGATACGCTAGGGCGTATGTAGCCTTTGTCTAGGAGCTCTTGCAATTGAATCTTTAGCTCTCTTAGCTCCGCTGGTGCCATCCTATACGGGGCACGAGAAATTGCAGACGTCCCTGGTAGCAACTCAATCCCAAACTCGACCTCTCTCGTCGGTGGGAATCCGGGAATCTCCTCCGGAAAGACGTCAGGAAACTCCGCCACAACGGGCACATCCTCAACCTTTAATTCCTTCCTCTTATCCGTCATATCAACCGCATAGATAAGATACCCTGCATGACCTCGTTCCAATAGATGTGTCATCTTGACAACAGATATTAACGGAATCTTCGGACGGGAACCATCCCCATAAAATGTCCACTGGACTCCCAATACAGATCTAAATCGGACAGTCCTCTGCCTGCAGTCTACCACTGCCTGATACTTGTTCAGAATATCGATGCCAACAATGCAATCGAAGTCTGTCATTCCCAACACAATCAAATCTGATCTTAGCTCATTATCCTCAAAATAAATGAGGCCATCATAGACAATCTGATCTGTAGTCAAACTTCTTCCAGCGGGGGTCGAGACCATAAGAGGCATGGGGGACGGAGAAGTGCATATGTGGTGCCTTTCAACAAAATTCGTCGACACAAAAGAGTGTGACGCACCTGTGTCTATCAATATAAGAGCAGGGTGCGTAAATAAAAGACACGTACCCGCTATAACTTCCTCCGGAGCCGCCGTAGCCTGCTCCCTCGTCAAAGCATACACTTGTCCCTGAGGTGGCCCCGCGGGCTGACCTCCATACTGTCTTGGCACAAAAGGTGGCCGGTGTTGTGCCGTTCTGTCCGCAGGTCTCCCCGTAGAGCTCTGCTGTCTTCCCCTGTTGGGACACCGCCGTGCAAAGTGGCCTCTGTCGCCACAGACATAACATCCTACGCAGTCCTTTGCCAAGTGTGGTTGCCCACAAAGAGTGCACTGAACTCTTCCAGATCTGTCTCCCTGAGACTGTCCTCTCCCAGATGGAGCATCGTTCCTACCTTTCCCTTTCCATCGATTCTCGGGCCTCTTGCCACTGAATCTCGTTGCTGAAGTGTTCCCCCTAGGCTTAAACTGATCACCCCTGGGCTTCAAATTATCAGAAGTGGATCTCTGAGGGGGTGCCGGAGGTGGCACAGCATCAGGATATGCACCGACTCCCAGTTCAGCTAGCTCAGCTCGTGAGAGTGCATCATCAAAACAGGCAGGGCCGTAGGTGATCACCCTGTCATACAGCTCAGGCCTTAAGCCCTTCATGAAGTCCGCATCTTCGCTTGAGTGCTTGCAGCAATGTGTGGCACATATCGTAGTAAGGAACAGTAATGTAGAGCATAGTTAGATACAGGCATGGTACCTTGTCTTAAACTGGTAAACTCATCCTCCTTGGCCTGTCTTGCAGCGACTGAGAAATAGCGGTTTAGAAACCGCGTTCGGAACATCTTCCAATTCACTTCCTGTCCCAGAGCCTCTTGCTCAATCACTGTGGTTTTCCACCACATCAGTGCCTTATTGGACAGCTGAAATTCTGCTAATCGGATCCAGGCCGTCTTTGCACAAGGCGCTGCCACAAATATCTGTTCGATCCTCTCTAACCATTCCTCCGCTTTCTCCCCTGATTCAGTTCCCTCGAACATCGGAGGTCGATACATCATAAACTGAGCCAAGCTCAATTCCCCAGGTAGCAACTGCTGTTCAGAGGGTTCCTCTCCCAAGGCTGGTGGTGGCAATGGGTTCGTACGCCCAGCACTTGCATTTACACTAATGGCGTCACCCACTTCTATGTTTGCTGCCATGCTGCAACACAAGGGTTAATAACAACACCAAAAGCAATTCATAAAACTCATCGTTAGATAATTGAACATGTTAGTATAACATCTTCTTCTTTATGAATAACATACATATAAACATGTCCAAAAGTAAGCACATAGCTAACTTATTGCTAAGGCTACCCTTCACTCATTCCCGAGTTATCTAACCACTGCTCTGATACCACTAATGTGTGGTCTTCCCACCTTAACAGTGATTAAAAGACATAAGAAGGACTAATCATGCATTAAGGTAACATCTTAAGGTTTTGGTTGTTACACGAGCTAACAGGATTACAGGCCAAAATTCAAAACTTCAAAAATAATTCATTACATTCTAAAAGAATGTCATTTAGATTTACACTACTCCTAGAGTAGATACTAATCATAACTTGAATCCTATACATACCTGTGTCCCTCGTAGCTCACTGCCTCAACCCGACCCTTAGTCCTTCCGTCCAAAAGTGTACCTACAGGGACAACACATCATGAGCATATACAATCTTACTTAGCATAATAAAAACATCATAGCAAATGCATGAAATATTTGTTAAGTAAATATGCTTGATTTCTCATTAACTTCTATTTGTTGTCCCTGATTTATAATCATGCATATGGGGCGTCTTACCCCCGTGGCATCTTACCACAATATCATCGTATGGCCTCTTACCATATGGGGCATCTTACCCCGTGGCATCTTACCACAATAACATCGCATGGCCTCTTACCATGTGGGGCATCTTACCCCGTGGCATCTTACCACAATACATCGCATGGCCTCTTACCATGTGGGGCTTCTTACCCCGTGGCATCTTACCACAATTACATCGTGTAAACGTCATCATATAAGCATCGTATATGCATCATCATATAAACATCGTATGAACTTCATCGTATAAACATCGTATAAACATCATCGTTTCATCGTGAATACTCATGCAATAAAAGCATAGTTGTAGTATAAGGATGTGTGTTACCGTCCGATGCCCGTACGCCTCTTACGTACCTTTTCAAAAGGAGGAGGAGTCAACAGACTTTATCTCCTTGATGGTGCCGGTACCTGGGATGGTTCTACAAGACCACATAATACCATATTAGATGCCTCAAAACTATCTCACATCATAAACTTAACAAAATAAAACATCATCATATTTTTCAACTTTCTTCTTCTCTCGATCGATCGGCCCAAGGTCTCGATCGATCTAGGCACTGTGCACAAACAGTGCCTTAGCATTCTGTCTCGCTCGATCGATCGAAACATTTTACCGATCGGTCGAGGAGCTTCATCGATCGATCGAGAAATCCTTCGATCGATCGGCACCAAAATTTTGAAAACATGCTTAGACCTTCTGTCTCGCTCGATCGATCGGGACCAAATCTCGATCGATCGAGAGCTCTGAAAAATCGGGATTTTCCCCAGATTTTTGAGCACCTCTTTTCATACCATCTTTTCTACTTCATAACACATCTTTCATGCTGAAACAAACACGTGAAGAACTTCATAAAATATCCATGTAAGCTCTTAAATCAAAGGTTTAACAAAACCTAAGCTAACATGCATCATAACGTCATCATAATCTTCATCCTCAACCAACTTTACAGAAAAACAGAGTATGTTCTTCTTTGCCCAGATTTTCGAGCACATCTTTTCATAACAAGAAATCTAACACATAAAACATGTAACATGCTCGAACAAACATGCTAGGGGCTACAAAATACTTCAATGCAAGTACTCATACCAAGGTTTCGACCAAACCTATCTTAGCATGCATGAAAATCACCCAACCAAACCCAAACTTAACCAAACTTCCCAGAAAACAGAATATTAAAACCTTACCCCTCTTCTTCCCACAAGAATTCCTTGCTTAATCCACAACTTAAATCCTTCCTTCCTGTAGCTTAGGGGGACATTTTTGATGCAGAAGAAAGGGGAGAGAGAGGAGAATGATTGGGGAAGGAGGGATGGGTTGAAAGAAATGATGGGGTATGGGTTGGTCAAGTGGGGAAGGGTGGCCGGTTATTGGGGTAGTGGGTGGCATGGGATGTGGTGTTTAATTGTGCCCCGGTATATAGTACGATGTATTAAAATATCCTCACTCGATATTTTCTAACTTCATTTAATTAATACATCCCTTAAAACACCCAACATGTTCCCCACAACATATCATCATAACATAAATCGTGGCCCCCAATTTAAATACACCACAACCCTTATACACATCATAATTTATCATCATAGAACATAATCATATCACATTTCGGGGGTATTACAAATATGCATCACATGCATAACATGCCCAACAATGAATACCTAGCCAACTTGTCTCTAAAGGCTACCCTTCACTCTTCCCTGGTTATCTAACCTGGCTCTGATACCACTAAATGTGAGACCCCGTTATCAAAACAAGATACTAAGGTGCGATAAGAGAACTAATCATTCATGCATATATATCAGAGTAATAGTGTCGTGTTGAATAACCTGGGCTTAAGAGATTACAGTACCAAAAGTTTCAAAAAGGAGTTTCACATGTTCCTACAAAAGGTACTATACTATAGTCTTACTCTACCACGTGTAGAAGCTATACAAAAAAATTCTAACACGCTAATCCTGTAGCACTCCTTACAGCTCAGCATTTCAACCCCGACCCTGGTTCTCATCATCAAAAGCACCTACAAAGACAACCCCCAACTGATGAGCATAACATAATTCATATTCAACATAATATGAATGTAAGACGTAAATGCATAATCATAATACAAAGTACTTCCTGTATTTCCAGGTATTTAAAACGCCCATTGGTTGTCCCTGTACCATAACTCGTAATAAACACATTATATGAAATTATGGATCCTTTAATAATGTCATGACATATCACATTTTTCTTTACATAGCTTTTGAGTCATATATCAGCAGTTATTTTAATGCTTCTTGCTTCATCATCTCATAATGAGCGGTACAATCTTCCCCGCTTCATTACTACAAAACCTCATAATGAGCGGTACAATCTTCCCCGCTTCATTACTACAAAACCTCATAATGAGCGGTACAATCTTCCCCGCTTCATTACTACATAACAAGCATAAGCATTAAAACATACACTGTGATCTCTCTTGACTTGTGGAATACATGTGATGACCAGGGATTATAGGTGTTAATCCCGTAGTGTTAATAATCCCTAAAGTGGTTTTACGTGGCGATTTGGAATTTAATCGAGGTGTTGGGCCTTCTGGGCTCGTTTATTTGGGCAGTTGAGATCGTTGGATCCAGAGGTTGAGATTGTATTCACATTACGGTGTAAAACCTAAGAGTTGGGTTTTTGATGTGTCTCGGGATCTCGGGTGCTGGGTGAGCACCGGTAGGGGATTTTGGAGTTAGAGAGAGAGTTTTTGAAAACAGATGATTTTTAAGGAATCATGATGTATTTGTGGGGCTATTAATTTTTCGGGGTATTTTTGCTATAAATACCAATTGAACCCAAAATTTTAAAAGGAAATTTCATTTCAACCCCTTCATTTCCTCTCTCCTCTCCCGCGACCCTTTCCCGTCTGCCAGCCCCTGCCCGCGCGCAAAAGCGCTTCGGCCGCCGCCGTCCCGCCGCCGATCGGCGCGTGCGACCTACCCACGGCTTCGTCTCGTCCAGGCGCTCATTTCCCCTCCGGCAATTGAAAGTTTCATCGCAATTTGAAGTCGAATTTTGAGAAAGAGCGGCGATCCCCAATTTCTAGGGTTCATCGGTTTTTGGTCGTTTTTCTTCCGATTTCGTTTGGGTAACGTTCCTTACCCCTTTTTCCATGTTTGTGATGTTCTTCCCTGCCTAATTGTGATTTTTTGGTTCGAAATTATGTTCGAATTTTAGGGCTTGGAATTCGATTTTGGGGATTTTTGGCATGAGGATGATAATGCTTGTTAGGATTCGATTTATTCATGTTTAAATGAATTATGATGCTTGATTGAGATCGAATTGAGAAGCTATGGTTCGAATTTGAAGAATTGTTAGGGTTCGAATTTAAAGGCTTGTTTGGGTTCGATTTTAAGGGGGTTGAGTTCGAAAATTTGGGGGTTTTTGTCAAGGGATGTTGATTCTTGCTTGGATAGCTTAATTGACATTTTAGATAAATTATGGTATTTAATTGGGTTCGAAATTGTGAGATTAGGGTTCGATTTTTGTAGGGCATTCTTGAACAAATTTCGATATTGTCTCATTTATTTCCTTCCCTGCATGTACCCTGCCCCGGGTCTTTTAAGAGGATAATTGTCGTGTATTGACAATATTTTGAGGGATACGGGTGTGCTTGAGCATGGGTCGCATGTTCGTAAATAATGGTGAATTGTTTATCGTGTTAGCACATCATTCCTCGGGGCATGGAACTCGAGCAAGGTTTGGCTCGGACTTCGGTGATTTAAGGTACGTGCGACGTACGAGCATTACTATATATATGTGAAATGCATAAGGTGTTTTTGATTGCATTGAATGTTTTGCGTATGGTTATACATATATGTTGATATGGCCAAGGAATGACCCAAATCTTGATATCGCAGCTTGTAGCGTGCGTGACACTAGAGTAGGATGACTCTTACATGATATAAGGGGTACTGGGTTTATATGACTATATTATGAGACATTTGAGATGTCTAGGTTTGTAGAATCATGTATTCTTCGTGAGACATTGAGATGTCTAGGTTCGTAGAATCATGTATTCATTATGAGACATTTGAGATGTCTAGGTATAATGGAAAGCGAGATTATGAAATCAATATTAGATATTGATATATCTATATTTGCATATATATGAACTTGGAATCATTCATTATTGATATTTGAGAATCAGGCATGCGATGTGTAAATCAATGTGTTGGTTTACTGATTTATGAGGTTTGATGAGTTTGATGATTGTGAGAACAGGGACAGTACACGGAATCCCGGATGAGGTTGCCATCCAGGGAGTATCATTTAAATTCATTAGCATTTACCTTTGTTGTAAATTATGAATTTCATTATTATGATTATGGGATTTTGTGTATTGGTATGCTCACCCCGTTGGGGGCTGTCTCTGTTGGGACAGGTGGACAGGTACATCGATGGCTATGGAGCTGAGCTCGAGCTGTTGATTTGAGGTACTCCCAGGATCGTGGTACCAGGGCTTGATGGAGCACGGTATCGTATAGAGTACCTATGTATACACCTGAGGATTTATACATATTCATGATGCTCGCATGTGAGCACGATTATACTTGTATATGGATTGTATATAAAGGCATGAGCCTATCTCTCTTTCATTTAAGGTTGCATGCAATTAGAGGTTGAATTGCTAGAATGATATGAGAGTCATTGGTGTATTATGTGTGGTGTCTTCCCTGGCTGGGAATTTACTTGTATTGCTGCTTTCTGTTGAGTATTATGCTTTCCCTGGCCGGGAATTTTGTTATGTGTTGTACTCTTTTTTTTTGGGATAGCTCTATTTATGGGGAGACTCTGCCCAAATTTTTATAAAAGTTTACAATGTGAAAAGTGGCACCAAGGGGTTGGTAAAGGGCAAACATATGAGTCTTTCATTGACAGGCAATGATTAAGTATCATCAGAGCTTCCTGATTGACATTTTATAGAAAGCATGTACCACACATAGTGGTTAATACACTAATCAAGGTTTAAGGGCTTGGGGTCCTTACAATACACCTCTTTATTCCACAACACAATATGCAACAACAATGCATAATATGCAACAACAATGCATAATAACATGTATCATACTCTTAATGCATCACATTGAATTCATCATGTGATGACCAGGGATTATAGATGTTAATCCTGGAGTATTAATAACCCCTAAAGTGGTTTTACGTGGCGATTTGGAGTTTAATCGCGGTGTTGGGCCTTCTGGGCTCGTTTATTTGGGTAGTTGGGATCGTTGGATCCAGAGGTTGAGATTGTATTCTCTTAGCGGTGTAAAACCTATGAGTTGCGTTTTTGTTGTGACTCGGGATCTCTGGTGCTTGTGTGGGCACCGGTAGGGGGTTTTGGAGTTAAAGAGAGAGATTTTGAAAACAGATAATTTTTAATGAATCATGATGTATTTGTGGGGCTATTAGTATTTTGGGGTATTTTTGCTATAAATACCAGTTGAACCCGAGATTTTAATTAAAATTTCATTTCAGCCCTCCAGCAGTCACTCTCTCTCCCCGCGCCCATTTCCCGTCTGCACCAACCCCCGCCGCTTCAAGAGCTTCGCCCGCCGCCGTCCGGCCGCCGTTCGGCGCGTCCGACCCACCCACGGCTTCGTCTCGTCCAGGCGCTCCTTTCTGTACCGGTAATTCGAAGTTTGGTCGCGATTCTCGTTCGGTTTTTGCAGAAAACGAAAACGCCCAAATTCTAGGGTTCTTCGATTTCGGTCGATTTTCCTTCCGATTTTCGATTGGGTAACCTTCCTTAACCCTTTTCCATGCTTGTCATGTATTCCCTGCTAAATTTGGTGGTATTGGTTCGAATTTATTTCGAATTTCGTAGGGTTTGGTTCGAATTTTGGGGGTTTTTGGCAAGGGGTGTTGATTCTTGCTTTGATAGTTTAATTCACATTTTAGATGATTTATGGTGTTTAATTGGGTTCGATTTGTGAGATAAGTTTCGAAAATTTGTAGGGTGTTCTTGAACAATTTTCGATATTGTCTCATTTGTTTCCCCCCCTGCATGTACCCTGCCCCGAGTCTTTTAAAAGGTTAATTGTCGTGTGTTGACAATATTTTGAGGGTTATGGGTGTGCTTGAGCATGGGTTGCATGTTCGTAAATAATTGTGAATTATTTATCGTGTTAGCACATCGTTCCTCGGGGCATGGAACTCGAGCAAGGTTTGGCTCGGACTTCGAGGATTTAAGGTACGTTTAGCGTACGAGCATAGCTTAAATGATGTTTTTACAAGTATGGTGCATGATTTAATATACATGAAATGTTTTACTATGATGGCACCGGGACTTGGTCACGTTATTTTGATTCACATGGTGAAATGCTTGGTGCCGCTATGAAGCGAGGAAATGATGGGGTGTGGTTGCTACGGAGCGAACACCGATAGTATGACGCTACTATGAAGTAAGAAATGAAAATGTGGCATTTGAGTAGATATCTAGGATATCTGTATTTTATTCCCTATTGGTAATGAATAGGAACAGAGACGTAGTTAATCAGAGAAGTGATTAACTAGTATCGGAAGTTAAGGAAATCTCAATATGATATCTGGAATTATGATAATTGCTAGATAAAGAAAGATGTTATGACATGTTGTTAATTTGAAATTGGCAATGGTTAATCAATGTAATGATTAACTGGATATTTGAGATTTGATGAGTTTGTCTGTTTTGAGAACAGGGATATTACAGGGTAAGCCCGGATGAGGATGATGCCATCCAGGAAGTATCACATATGTTCCACAATATTTACATTTTCGTAAATTATGTATTATGTCATTATGATTATGAATTGTGGAATTGGTATGCTCACCCCGTGTGGGGGCTGTCTCTGTTGGGACAGGTGAACAGGTACATCGATGGCCTTGGAGTTGAGCTCGAGCTGTTGATAGGACGTACTCCCAGGATCGTGGTACCAGGGCTTGATGGAGCACGGTATCGTATAGAGTACTTATATACACCCGAGGATTTTATATACACATTTATGATACTCGCATGTGAGCACGGTTATACTTGTATATGGGTTGTATATAAAGGCATGAGCCCTTCTCTCTTTCATTCTGTGTTGCATGCAATTAAGGGTAGAATTGCAGATGATATGAGAGTCATTAGTGTATATTGTGAGTGTTGAAACCCACTTTTGTTGTCATATGTGTGGGGTCTTCCCTGGCTGGGAATTTACTTGGTATTGCTGTATTATGATGAGTATTACGTTTTCCCTGGCCGGGAATTATGTTATGTGTTGTGCTTTTATTTCGGGATAGCTCTATTTATGGGGAGGTTCTGCCCAAATTTTTATAAAAGTCCACAATGTAAAAAGTGGCACAAAGGGGATGGTAATGGGCGAACTTTATGAGTCCATTTGTTGTTAGGCTGATGATCTTATAACATTGAGTATTAAAGAAAAATTTTGTAGTTGCCATTCAATGGTAAAGTATCATCTGAATTTCCCGAACGATTTTATGGAAAGCATGTGCCACACATAATGATTAATACACTAATCAAGGGTTAAGTATATGGGGTCCTTACATTAGTGATATCAGAGCAGTGGTTGCTCATTGGGGCTGTTGAGGGCCTATGAAGTTATTGATAGCACATATTTATGCATGATGGCATTAATGTTATACGACATAACTAATTGTTTATGTGCTTTTATGATATGAAAAGTGGTACTGCTAACCATTGTGATTGCAGGAATCGTATGGAACACGATAGGATGGCATTAATAGTGATGTCTAGCACTCTATATGTTATGTGCCAAGGAATCTGATTTTGGTAAGAAAATCAGGGAAAAGAAAGATATGATGTATTGTCTGAGGACAGACTGGGTAGACAACCGACAGTGGAATACTTCGGTTTGGTCTCAATTATTATTGAATATACTAATGCGTTTGTTCATGTAATGTTCAAGCAAGGAAGGTACGTAAGAAACGTACGGGCATCAGACGGTAAACCATACTTCTATACTATGATTATGCAATGATTGCACAAGTACATATGATGTTTATGATGATGATTATGATAAGTAAGTTTATTATGATTTTTATGATGAGTAAAGATGGTATGATGTTTATGATGATAATTATGATAAGTAAGTTTATGATGATGATGTTTATGATGAGTAAAGATGATATGATGTTTATGATGATGATTATGATGAATAAGTTTATGATGATGATGTTTATGATGAGTAAAGATGATATGATGTTTATGATGATGATTATGATGAATAAGTTTATAATGATGATGTTTATATGATGTTTATATAATGATACGATGTTATTTGTGGTAAGATGCCACGGGGTAAGATGCCCCACATGGTAAGAGGCCATGCGATGTTAATTGTGGTAAGATGCCACGGGGTAAGATGCCCCACATGGTAAGAGGCCATGCGATGTTAATTGTGGTAAGATGTCACGGGGTAAGATGCCCCACATGGTAAGAGGCCATGCGATATTATTATGTGGTAAGATGCCACGGGGTAAGATGCCCCACATGGTAAGAGGCCATGCGATGTTAATTGTGGTAAGATGCCACGGGGTAAGATGCCCCACATGGTATGAGGCCATGCGATGTTATTTGTGGTAAGATGCCACGGGGTAAGATGCCCATATGGTAAGAGGCCATACAATATTATTATGTGGATTTACGATGACTCATTCTTTTATGAGGATTGGCAATGATTTATGCCGCCGGATATGTTGATAGCGATGCCACATTCCGCTATTATGTGGATTTACGATGACTCATTCTTTTATGAGGATTGGCGATGATTAGTGCCGCCAGATATGTTGATAGCAATGCCCCATTCCGCTATTATGTGGATTTACGATGACTCATTCTTTTATGAGGATTGGCGATGATTAGTGCCGCCAGATATGTTGATAGCGATGCCTCTTTCCGCTATTATGTGGACGATGATTCATGCTCAGGTGTATAGCGAGGTTTCATGCCACTTATTATATGACGAGGTATCATGCTGTCGATTCTATAGCGATGGATTGTGCCGCTATGTACTCAGCACAGGATTATGCCGCCTTCAAGCGATGAGTGCTGATTTCGCACTATTATCGAGCGACGGAGACAGGTATGCCGCTATCTTGTTAGCGATGAGGTATGGGATATTGCTATTCTATTAGCATTATTATTGCTGGTATGCGTTGATATGCATGTTTTATTATGACTATTTTACTAGCATGATGATGGATGACATACGTTGATGTACATGGACCGTCACGAGTTGACTAGGTCATTTCGATGTCATTGTTGACATGTATCGTCACTAGTTGACGGTGCCTTAGATGCCATGAATGGGCATGTATCGTCACGGGATGACGATGACGATGGTGTAGGAGATGTCTTATTAGGCATGCATCATCGTTACGATGAACAATGCGTTGAGTATACGTATTCAGTTGTATGCTTTGGGTGCCAGTACCGAGCACAAGGTGGTGTCTACGTCACCAGTTGACGTGACCCTTATACCGAGCGGGCTGCTCGAGAAATGGATGGACGCGCTGTACATGTGATTGTACCGCAGCATATGATTGAGGTGATCATATTACGAGTGGTGGTACCCTTGGGGTATGCTCGTTGGAATGGTTTTTTTGGCCATGTAATTTGACGACAGGAGTAATCATGGAGGAAATTACTCGCTTTCTGTCGATATGGCTTGTGGTAGACATGGTCATACCACCCTTGAGGGTGTAGAATGGGTCCTAAAGGAGTAGGATCAGGTTATGTTAAGTATATAGGGACATTGGAGTGTCCAGGGTGTATCGGCATTAGAGGAATGTTGGGTAAAGACCCACTATTCTATTGATCTTCTTCCCATGGTATGGTATGCCATGTGGGAACGCCCATCTTGTCGGTAGGTTTGAGGTAAACCTAAAGGGACAGAGACTAGTTTGTCTGCCGCGTGTGTGCAGCACCATGAGGGGCTTGCTAGAGCCGTTATACTGCTCGTTGGAACCAAATTTGGCAAATCGAAAGGTGATACGATATGGATTGTGGTGGACTCTAGTAGTCACCACGTCATTTGAAATTGAGGCTGTGTATGCCTCACTGAAACGTGTATACGTTATGTTTAATCTTGGTGAGACTTGTCCGGGACAGCTCAGGATGTTGGAGTACCAACAAGAGAGTCATCAGGTCGTTATTGACTCGATCTGAGGGAACCCGTGTATTTGGGATACAATGGGTGTTATTGTATCCAGTTTTTCCGAACGGTGGTTCGAGACTTGTGGATCTCGAGTTCGATGGCACTTCCCTTGTGGGGAAGGAGGTAGTATTATACCTATTTGGGAATCTTTGAAAGATTCGGTAAGTTGGTGCATGTGGTGTTGATTTCGGGAATCACGCCGTGTTGTTGATCGTCGATTATCATTCTCCACTGGATAGGAATGACTCAGAACTGACAGTTGTGTTTGGGGCTTAGGGGGTATGTTGTAGATACCCGAGCCAAGTGCATTGAGTATGCATGTGATGCCAGTGCTTAGGCAGGTATATCGGAGAGTATACGGATGCCAGTTATTGATTTCCTTTTTGTCAAGCATAAGGTTATACTATGTTTGGATGGTTAAACCTCCGATGAGAGATATGGAACACCTTGAGATTGGGAATCTCCATGGCACGATAATTATGAGGAATACATCGTGAAGTTAGTTGACTCCCTTTTAGTGGAGGGATTATCTTATGTGGGTTAAGGTATTTCCTTATTGGCGTTTTCCTCCGAGTTATGCGATGGCCTTCCCAAGTTTGGATTGTTAAATCCTAGGATTATCAAGGGATGGCAGGAATTCGGATTGGTTGGGTGTCGCTGTCGACACAAGCGTTGAGGATGCATTGAGTTTATTGCATGTCCTTTCAGAATTTTAAACTCTGTGGAGTCTCGGTTGTTTATTTATGATCAGGATGTGATTCTTGGAACATCCGGAGGTGGACATCTTGTGAGATGTCTTTTGTGTGAATCTGTGGCCGTGAGTTGCCCAATTTGAGTTGCAATGATGCGACTGCTCCTTCGATAGAGGAGGTTTGAAAGTGGAAACCAGGTTTGGTATGTCTACACCGTGGTATACTGATGTTTCCCTTGTAACGATGTATGTTAGACATCGTGAGTCATGATAAGAGATGTCATTGAATGATATCTACGATGGAATCGGGAACGATTCGAATCCTCGCAGTTTCAGTTGACTAACTGCTTTTGGATGATTAGCGTTGGGTTGTGCTGACGCTCTTTGACGTTATGATAGATTTGGAAGTCTATTCCACTCCAGAGTTTGACACGAGGTCAACGTTCTCACGGTTGAGGTGTCATTCAGGATCGTAAGTATTGGTTGTTTTGCAGTCATGAGAGACTGACTTTTGGGATGACCCGCATCGAGGTACGTTTCTGCCTCTTGGGTGATATGTTGGGTTTGGTATGTCGCTCTGTTTCAGAGTTTGATGTGAGATAAGTATCCTCGCGTTTATTAAGACGATTCTGATATGGTCAAGAATCGAGGTTATGGCTTCATGTTGTTGTGTAGCCTGGGTGTTACGTTTTACATCGGTGCTAATTTCGAGGACGAAATTCTTTTAGTGGGGGATATTTTGATGACCAGGGATTATAGATGTTAATCCTGGAGTATTAATAACCCCTAAAGTGGTTTTACGTGGCGATTTGGAGTTTAATCGCGGTGTTGGGCCTTCTGGGCTCGTTTATTTGGGTAGTTGGGATCGTTGGATCAAGAGGTTGAGATTGTATTCTCATTGCGGTGTAAAACCTATGAGTTGGGTTTTTGTTGTGACTCGGGATCTCGGGTGCTTGTGTGGGCACCGGTAGGGGGTTTTGGAGTTAAAGAGAGAGATTTTGAAAACAGATGATTTTTAATGAATCATGATGTATTTGTGGGGCTATTAGTATTTCGGGGTATTTTTGCTATAAATACAAGTTGAACCCGAGATTTTAATTAAAATTTCATTTCAGCCCTCCAACCGTCACTCTCTCTCCCCGCGCCCATTTCCCGTCTGCACCAACCCCCGCCGCTTCAAGAGCTTCGCCCGCCGCCGTCCGGCCGCCGTTCGGCGCGTCCGACCCACCCACGGCTTCGTCTCGTCCAGGCGCTCCTTTCTGTACCGGTAATTCGAAGTTTGGTCGCGATTCTCGTTCGGTTTTTGCAGAAAACGAAAACGCCCAAATTCTAGGGTTCTTCGATTTCGGTCGATTTTCCTTCCGATTTTCGATTGGGTAACCTTCCTTACCCCTTTTCCATGCTTGTCATGTATTCCCTGCTAAATTTGGTGGTATTGGTTCGAATTTATTTCGAATTTCATAGGGTTTGGTTCGAAAATTTGGGGGTTTTTGGCAAGGGGTGTTGATTCTTGCTTTGATAGTTTAATTCACATTTTAGATGATTTATGGTGTTTAATTGGGTTCGATTTGTGAGATAAGGGTTCGAAAATTTGTAGGGTGTTCTTGAACAATTTTCGATATTGTCTCATTTGTTTGCCTCCCTGCATGTACCCTGCCCCGAGTCTTTTAAAAGGTTAATTGTCGTGTGTTGACAATATTTTGAGGGTTATGGGTGTGCTTGAGCATGGGTTGCATGTTCGTAAATAATTGTGAATTATTTATCGTGTTAGCACATCGTTCCTCGGGGCATGGAACTTGAGCAAGGTTTGGCTCGGACTTCGAGGATTTAAGGTACGTTTAGCGTACGAGCATAGCTTAAATGATGTTTTTACAAGTATGGTGCATGATTTAATATACATGAAATGTTTTACTATGATGGCACCGGGACTTGGTCACGTTATTTTGATTCACATGGTGAAATGCTTGGTGCCGCTATGAAGCGAGCAAATGATGGGGTGTGGTTGCTACGGAGCGAACACCGATAGTATGACGCTACTATGAAGTAAGAAATGAAAATGTGGCATTTGAGTAGATATCTAGGATATCTGTATTTTATTCCCTATTGGTAATGAATAAGAACAGAGACGTAGTTAATCAGAGAAGTGATTAACTAGTATCGGAAGTTAAGGAAATCTCAATATGATATCTGGAATTATGATAATTGCTAGATAAAGAAAGATGTTATGAAATGTTGTTAATTTGAAATTGACAATGGTTAATCAATGTAATGATTCACTGGATATTTGAGATTTGATGAGTTTGTCTGTTTTGAGAACAGGGATATTACAGGGTAAGCCCGGATGAGGATGATGCCATCCAGGAAGTATCACATATGTTCCACAATATTTACATTTTCGTAAATTATGTATTATGTCATTATGATTATGAAATTGTGGAATTGGTATGCTCACCCCGTGTGGGGGCTGTCTCTGTTGGGACAGGTGAACAGGTACATCGATGGCCTTGGAGTTGAGCTCGAGCTGTTGATAGGACGTACTCCCAGGATCGTGGTACCAGGGCTTGATGGAGCACGGTATCGTATAGAGTACTTATATACACCCGAGGATTTTATATACACATTTATGATGCTCGCATGTGAGCACGGTTATACAAGTATATGGGTTGTATATAAAGGCATGAGCCCTTCTCTCTTTCATTCTGTGTTGCATGCAATTAAGGGTAGAATTGCAGATGATATGAGAGTCATTTGTGTATATTGTGAGTGTTGAAACCCACTTTTGTTGTCATATGTGTGGGGTCTTCTCTGGCTGGGAATTTACTTGGTATTGCTGTATTATGATGAGTATTACGTTTTTCCTGTCCGGGAATTATGTTATGTGTTGTGCTTTTATTTCGGGATAGCTCTATTTATGGGGAGGTTCTGCCCAAATTTTTATAAAAGTCCACAATGTAAAAAGTGGCACAAAGGGGATGGTAATGGGCGAACTTTATGAGTCTATTTGTTGTTAGGCTGATGATCTTATAACATTGAGTATTAAAGAAAAATTTTGTAGTTGCCATTCAATGGTAAAGTATCATCTGAATTTCCCGAACGATTTTATGGAAAGCATGTGCCACACATAATGATTAATACACTAATCAAGGGTTAAGTATATGGGGTCCTTGCACATCATGTGTCAAATAGACAAACATAAAGTACATGTTACCGTTGGGATGCCCGTACGTCGCTTACGTACCTTTCCAAAATGCAGTGTGTTGTGGGACTCTATCCCCTGCGCTGTGTAGCTGTCTGTGAAGGCTCTACACCAGTGTACAACACAATATTAGATGTCTCATTACAATCCAATATCAAAAATTAAACAAAATATAACAATTTATATTTGTCATCATTCTGGGTCTCTCGATCGATCGGCCCCTCTTCTCGATCGATCGAGAAGACGCCTTCTATCAAAGTCAAGATTCTGCCTCGCTCGATCGATCGAGATGAAATGTCGATCGATCGAGATGCTCTGTTCGAGAAATACCATCCCAGAATTCTCGAACACCTATTTTTACACCCTTCGATCTAGCATATAAAATACACCACATGCTTAAACAATTATGCTAGTAGCTACATCACACTACCCTGAGTGTACTCATATCAAATTTATACCCCAAATATAAATCCACATGCATAAACGTCGTCCATTTACACAAGTACTCGATCAACTTTTCTGGAAACAGGACAACATATTTCATTTCCAGATTTCTTGAGCACTTCATTTCATGCTATTAAAGCTACAACATAAATCATAAAACATGCTCGAATAAAAACGTCCCGGGCTTTCCAAAACTACCATGAATGTACTCAAATCGAAGGTCCACCCAAAAACCCATTTAACATGCATGATATCACCTCCTCAAAATCACTCCCATTCCACATTTTCCAGAAAAACAGGGCAATTATCTACCCAGATTTTCGAACACCCTACTTCACATGCTTTAATCCTTCACATAAAACATGTAACATGCTCAAGGAAAAATACTGTGTAAGCATTTAAATCGAAGGTTTTAAGAAACCTAAGCTAACATGCCAAAATCACACCACTTAAAAGCAAGAACTTAACAAGCTTAAATCAAAAACAGAGCATGGTTTCTCACCCTACTTTGCTCCGATTTGTGAGAGGCTTCCAAGGAATGAAAATGGCAAGGCTCCTCACGGTTTTGCTCAGCAGGTGTTGGAGGTTATTTGGGAGAGAAGGCTCGAGATTTGGGAAGGGAGAAGAAGGCTGAATGATTGAGCCAAGTGGGGTGATTAATCAGCTTATGCACAGTTGATTGGTATGGGTTGGGGGGGGGGGGGGGGGGTGGTTGGGTGTTGGGTGGTATGATGTGTTATGTTTTGGTCTCGGTATTTAGCACGATGTATTAAAATATCCTCACATGATATTTATAGAATTTTCTCAATAAAATACTTCAATTCCATTTAAACATGCTTCACCAAAACAAATAACACACCCCAAGTAAACATGCCACAGCCCCAAAATCCCAACATAAATCACATGCACCCTGAAATGTATCTCCTCCATAATATTAATTCGATCCCATGAATTAACACCCAAATTTACATAATTTAAATTAATGATTAAAATCACATAATCATTTCGGGGATATCACACTTTTAAATCCCCAATTCCCATCCCCAACCCTAACCCATTCCCATTTTCGAAATTGAGCAAGAGAGGAAGGAGGAATCCTTGCAAAAGTCTTGTTTGTGGGATTTGTTGTAGGATTTGGAATCCTCAAGAGGTATGGAATCCTTCCTAAAGTTTTTATGATGTTTGGTTTGATTTTGAAATGGGTTTTGATTGTTGAAATGGGTTTATTTTGGGTTGGTATGATTTTTGGATGGGTGTAGGATTTTTAGTCGTTTAATGATGTAAAATGAAGTTTTGAAGTGTTTTTATGTTATTGGTTTGTTGGTGTAAGTGTTGGTGAAGATGGGGAAGAAAATGTAGTGCAAAAATGGTGTTTTTCCGCGCACAGGCAGTGGCGATCGATCGCCCGTTTTTGGCGATCGATCGCGGGCAACCAGTAGGCGCCAGTAACATTTGGCGATCGATCGCGCCAAAAGTGGCGATCGATCGCAAAGGGCTAAAAATTTCAGAAACGGCCAGTATGGTCTCACGATCGATCGGGTCTGGGCGGCGATCGATCGCGAGATGCAAAAATGTGTGTTTTTGGTTATTTTGTGGGATTTTTGGATATTGGACTATAATTAGCTTCTAATAGCAATTTGTATGGTTGTGTAGAACCATCCCAGGTACCACAACTTCAAGGAGATAAAGTTCTCCAACTTCTCCACTTTTGGAATTAAGGTACGTAAGAGACGTACGGGCATCGGACGGTAAAACACACTTCTATACTATGACTATGCAATGATTGCACAAGTAATTATGTAATATGATGATGTTATGATGTTTATGATAAGTAAAGATGTTATGATGTCTATGATAAGTAAAGATGATATGATGATGATGATGATGTATGTTAAACTATGTTATTGGGAATGGTAGAGTGTTCCGGTGGTTGTTATAGGCAAGCGAGGAAGGTACTTACCGCTGACATAGCTAGCGAGGAGATACATCCGCTATCAAGGTGTAGCGAGGGGTATCACAGTACCGCTATATGTCGAGCGAGGGGGCCAATTGTGCCGCTGACATAACAGGGCCCGAACATTCCCATTTCTAATTAACATTGTTGATTATGAGCATATAAGTGAAGTACGATTTTAATCATTTATGTCAAGAACTAATGATTACATGCATGACTATGAAACAGGGACAACAAAAATAGGTTAATGCGATTAACCAAGAAGTATATGTTAACTATTATTTTCATGCATTTATTTATATGCCATTATCTTATGATGTTAAGTAATGATGTACATGCTCATGATAGGTTGTTCCTGTAGGTACACCTTTAGACTGAAAAGCTAAGGGTCGGGTTGAGGCAGTGAGCTACGAGGAGCATGAAAGAATTTAGGATACAGGATTTTTGAATAGTCTCTACTCTAGGAGTAGTGTAAATCTATAGCTTTAGCATTCGTTTTTGGGAATGTAATTAATTAGCTTTTGGAACTTTATTTTTGGCCTGTAATCGTATTAGCTCAAGGCTACAACCGGAACCCTAAGATGTTATTAATGCATGTTTAGCCCATAATATGTTATTATAATGATGTTAAGGTAGGAAGACCCTACATAGCGGTATAACCCATCGCTATAAAATCAGCGGCATGATCCCTCGCCATAGAGTCAGCGGCCTGTTAGAATTCTGGATCGAGCAGACCGTAGACTTCGGAACAAAGTGATACCTATGATCAAGGTTCAGTGGGATCGCAGGAGTGTCGAGGAGGCTACGTGGGAGACGGAGCGGCATATGGTGCAGCACTACCCGGAACTATTCTCTGGTATGTGTTTATGTTTAGTTTCTTTTTGGGGTAAGTGCATGTGATTTCGAGGACGAAATCTTATAAGTAGGGGAGTATTGTGATATCCCCGAAATAATTGATTGCAATTTGGGCATTTATTGTGTTGTATGATTAATTATGGTGGTAATTAATTATGGACTGGAATTATTTATCATATTGAAATGCTTAGTCACATGATAGAGTGACCCGGGAGAGCATTTCAGGGTGCATGTTGTGCATGTGGGGAAAATTGTTATTAGCATGATTTATTTGCCATGGTTAGCAATTAATTGGAAATCATGAGTTTAATTGGTATTTTGGTGCATCTTGGTTTAATGCTTTTAAAAATATCATGTTGGGGTGTTTTATACACCATGGGATTGTGGAATGCTTTTTAATTAAACCCAACCCCTTTATACCCCAACCCCCCACCATACCTTTACTTTACTTTCCCCAAATCACCACCCAAACCCTTTTCCCTCTTCATTTTCGAGTTGGAGCAAAAAGGTGGAGAGAAATCCTTCCAAAAGTTTGATTTGTGGAGTTTATTGGGAGATTTGAAGTCCCCAAGAGGTATAGATACCTCCCTATTGTTTTTGTTGTGTTTGGATTGGATTTGAAATGGTTTAAAATGGGTTTGTTTTGGGTTGTTGTGGTTTTGGTTGAATGTTGGATTTTTTTGAAGTGCTTAAAGTGTTTATGGAAGGTTATTATGTGTTTAATGTTATTGGTTTGTTGGTAGGGGAGTTGGTATGGGTTGGGAAGGTTTTGGTGTGCATTAATGGTGAAAAATTGCGAGTCTGTGCGAGGCGATCGATCGCCTGAAATGAGGCGACCGATCGCCAATAGACAGTGCCAAAATCGCAGGACAGGCGATCGATCGCCTGAAATGGGGCGCACCGATCGCCGAGAGGAAGTGTCCAATTCATGGGGTAGGCGATCGATCGCCATGTTTGGCGCGATCGATCGCCGCGAAGCAAAAATTGAGGCGATCGATCGCCTCAGCGAAGCGATCGATCGCCAGCTGTGGAATTTTCAAAAATGATTTCTTTTGACGAATTTTTGATATTTATTTGGCTTCTAATATGGGGTTGTGTGATTGTGTAGAACCATCCCAGGTAGCAACGCAACCAAGGAAGTGAAGCCATATCAATTCCACTTTTGGAAAGGTACGTAGAAGACGTACGGGCACCCAACGGTACATATATCTAATATACTCATTGTTTATGCATTGTGGATGCGAGTATATGTGGAATTATTCAGTGTGGATGCAAATACATGTTGAATTATGCATGATGATTGTATATGCATATGATGGTTATTGGTGCACATCCCATGAGTCGTGGTCATCCCTTGATGATTTTAATGCTTGCCTCTATTTGGTTTGTTGCCGCTAAATGTGAAGCGAGGGGTGGGAGCGCCGCATGTCACATTTGAGCGTGGTTATCATATAAGGCGAGGAAAGAATATTTGCCACTCAATGTGAAGCGAGGGGTGGGAGCGCCGCATGTCCATTGAAGCGAGGTTATTCTATGCCGCCTATATGTAAATAAGCGAGGGGCATTAAAAATACATTGTGATGGACAGACTAGGGATTGGTGATTGGTATTTGGTGTTGATGAGATGGTATTATGTCATGACATGTGTAGACCATTAAATAATCTATTGATTATACTCATGAGTTATGGTACAGGGACAACCAAACTGGAAGCGTTTAAATGCATGGGAAAAACGGAAAGTGTTTTATTGTGATTTATGCATTTATGCCTTATATTCATATTGTGTTGAATATGAATGATATTATTGCTCATGTTTGGGGGTTGTCCTTGTAGGTACTTTTGGCATGATAAAAAGGGGCTAAAGCGGGTTGAGGCGGTGAGCTTGTGAAGAACACTTTTGGTAGATGAAGGACAAGATTACTTTTGTATAGTGTCTACTCTAGGAGTATTGTAAAGCTATAGTAAATAGATTCATTTGATTGGGAATGTAACTAATCCATTTGATAGTCCTCATTTTTGGCATGTAATTCTTAAGGCTCATAGTCTCAACACGATTATTTTACTCTGATAATTTATATTAGCTCTATTTATGCCTTTAATCCGCACTTAAGGAACTAGGGTCCTTACATTAGTGGTATCAGAGCAGTGGTTAGAGAACCCGGGAACGAGTTAAGGGTAGCCTTAGCATGATTAGCTAGGTGCTTACATTTGAAGCATGTTTATGCATGTGGTGCATATTGATGTATATCTTGTTATACTAACATGTTTATAATCATTCCTGTTATCTAACGGCATAACATATATATTTGTTTTGGAATTGTTGTTAACCTTTGTGTTACAGCATGGCTGAGGCTGGCGGAGTTCCAGTTGGCAAAGAAACCTTTAATGTGGTGGAGGAGCACGGTAATGGAACTGAGAGCACAGGGTGCTGTGATCGATTGGACGCTCTTCAGAACCCGATTTCTGAACCGGTACTTCTTTGCGGCGGCGAGGCAGACGAAGGAAGATGAGTTTGCAAGCTTGAAACAAGGGAGCATGTCGGTGCCAGATTATGCCATGCATTATTCCTCGTTGCTGAGGTATGTTCCACACATTGCCACCAACGAACATGCGAAGATGAGGAACTTTATGAAGGGGTTGCGACCGGAGCTTTTTGACCGGGTTATCACCAATAACCCCACTTCTTTGGATGATGCTCTCACAAGAGCAGAGCTTGCGGAGATTGGAGTTGGAGCCTATCCTAGTGCCGTACCCCCACAAGCATCACAACAGAGGCAAGCTACTGATAGCTTGAGGCCCCGAGGAGAGCCATTTAAACCTCGTGGTGCCTCTTCATCTTCACGGTTCAGTGGGAAGAAATTCTTTGGGCAGAAGCAAGAGGGCAAGAAGAACAATTGGTCGGCCAACCGAGGGCCTACGCAAGGAAATAGATCGGGGGAGCCAAGGTGCGACAATTGTGGAGGGCCACATTCTTCGAGTAAGTGCCCTGCCTGTTATAGCTGTGGCAAGATGGGCCACATCTCTCGGTATTGCCCCACCCGAGGAGGACAGTCAGAGTTCAGGGCAACAGGTCGAGATTTGATGACAGGACAGTACACCAGAGGCAGCAGTTTGTGCCTCGACCATCGGGAGGTCAGACAGTGGGACCGTCCCAGGGACAGGTGTATGCGCTGACTAGAGAGCAGGCCCAGGCAGCCCCGGAGGAGGTGATCGCCGGTACGTGTCATTTATTTACGTAACCTGCTTTTATTTTGATAGATACAGGTGCCTCCCATTCTTTTGTATCTGTGGGCTTTGTGGAGAGACACCATATGCGCACGTCTTCTTTACCCACGCCCCTCATGGTCTCGACACCCACTGGAAGAAATGTCGTTGCCGATCAGTTTATGGCAGATTGCCTCATTTATTTTGAGGGCAACGAGTTGAAGGCAGACTTGATTGTGTTAGGCATGTCATACTTCGACTGCATTGTGGGTATTGATATTCTGAACAGACATCAAGCAGTGGTAGATTGCCGACAGAGAACAATGAGGTTCAGATCTGATTCGGGAATACAGTGGACTTTTTATGGCAACGGTTCTCGTGCGAAGATCCCGTTGATTTCGGCAATCAAGATGACTCAACTGTTGGAACGTGGCCACACGGGCTATCTCATCTATGCCGTGGACACGTCTGGGAAGAATAAAGAATTGAGAGTTGAGGATGTACCAGTGGTGGCAGAATTTGCTGATGTATTCCCAGAAGAGATCCCAGGTTTCCCACCGGCTAGAGAAGTTGAGTTTGGGATCGAGTTGTTACCGGGGACATCTGCTATCTCTGGTGCACCTTACAGGATGGCACCGGCAGAGTTGAGAGAGTTGAAGGAGTAGTTGCAGGACCACCTTGACAAGGGATATATACGCCCGAGCGTATCGCCATGGGGCGCACCAGTTCTCTTTGTGAAAAAGAAGGATGGCTCGATGCGTTTGTGCATCGATTACCGGCAACTGAATAAGGCCACAGTGAAGAACAAGTATCCTCTCCCAAGGGTTGATGACTTGTTTGATCAGTTGCAAGGTACCAGATTATATAGCAAGATTGATTTGAGATCCGGGTACCATCAGATTCGAGTCAGAGAGGAGGATGTGCAGAAGACAGCATTTCGGAATCGATATGGACATTATGAGTTCCTAGTGATGCCGTTCGGCGTGACGAATGCTCCAACGGTCTTTATGAGCCAGATGAACAGAGTGTTCCAACCCTATCTTGATCAGTTCGTCATTGTATTCATCGACGACATTCTCATCTACTCCCAGAGCGAGGAAGAGCACGTGAAACACTTGAGGACAGTGCTCCAGATTCTTAGAGATCACCAGTTGTATGCCAAGCTCAGCAAGTGTGAATTTTGGTTGAGCAGTGTAGTATTTCTGGGGCATGTCATATCTAGCAGCGGGATATCAGTGGATCCCAGGAAGATTGAAGCTGTGATGGAGTGGGCTGCACCCACTTCTGTGCCTGAGATACGGAGCTTCATTGGTTTGGCCGGCTATTATCGACGCTTTGTCGAGGGATTTTCGAAGATCGCCAAGCCTTTGACACAGTTGACCCAGAAGGGAGTACCGTTCTTTTGGTCAGAAGCTTGTGAGGAGAGCTTCCAGGAGTTGAAGCACCGTTTGACGACGGCGCCAGTATTGGTGATTCCTACGGAAAACTCCAGATTTGTGTTGTATACCGATGCATCACTTCAGGGCCTTGGATGTGTACTGATGCAAGATAAGCATGTCGTAGCTTATGCATCGAGGCAGTTGAAGCCGCATGAGACTAGATACCAGTCCACGACTTGGAAATGGTGGCTATCATCTTCGCCCTGAAGATTTGGAGACATTATTTGTATGGTACGTCGTTTACCATTTACACGGATCACAAGAGCCTCAAGTTTTTATTCACTCAGGCGGAGCTGAACATGAGGCAGAGAAGGTGGATGGACTTATTCAAAGACTATGATTGTGAGATTGAGTACCATCCCGGAAAAGCTAATTTGACAGCAGACGCCTTGAGCCGGAAAGTGAGGAGTTCTGCTGAGGACGTCATCCATTTGTCGGCCATGATGACCTCCTATTGCCATCTGGGCTATGATTTCGACATAGATGCATCACCTGTACGTGTATTGACCTTGTTAGCTGAGCCAGATATCTATGAGAATATCAGGAGAGCTCAGAAGTTAGATGATGAGGTTCAGAGATGGGTATCTTTAGTACATCTTGGTCAGCCATCGAAGTTCAGAGTGGCTGAGGACGGATCCTTGAGATTGGGTAGCCGTTGGGTGGTTCCGAGTACGCCGGAGCTGCGTAGAGGGATCTTGGAGCGAGCTCATAGTAGCAGACTTAGCATCCACCCAGGCGGCAAGAAGATGTATAAAGATCTGCGTGGTCAGTTTTGGTGGAAAAGGATGAAGTTTGATGTCGTCGCTTTTGTTAAGAGGTGTTTGATCTGCCAGCAGGTTAAGGCAGAGAGACAGAGACCTGGCGGCGAGTTGAAAACCTTGGAGGTACCGAAGTGGAAGTGGGAACGCATTTCCATGGACTTCGTGACTCACATGCCGAGGAGTGCTTCGGGTTTTGATGCTATTTGGGTGATTGTGGATCGATTGACTAAGGTAGCTCATTTCATCCCCTATAGCATGACTTTCACCTTTTTTAGGATGGCGCAGTTGTATATTCGAGATGTGGTGAGATTTCATGGGATCCCCATTTCCATAGTGTCGGATCGAGATCCACTATTCACATCCCATTTTTGGGAGGGTCTTCAGTCAGCCTTGGGAACTGAAGTTAGATTGAGCACTGCATATCATCCTCAGACGGATGGCCAGACCGAGCGTACTATCCAGACGCTCGAGGACATGTTGAGGGCTTGTGTATTGGAGTTCGATATTTCTTGGCAAGATTCAGTGGCCTTGGTAGAGTTCTCTTATAATAACAGCTACCAGGCGAGCATTCAAATGGCTCCTTTTGAAGCTCTTTATGGCAGACGGTGTAGATCACCCTTGTGTTGGGATGATTTGGACCGCAAATCGGTCGGAGGACCGGAACTGATCCGAGAAATGGAAGAGAAGATAAAGATGATAAGGCAGAAAATGAAAGCAGCCCAGGACAGACAGACAGCTTATGCGAATAAACGGCGGAGACCGTTGGAATTTCAGTTGGGAGATAAGGTCTTTTTGAAGATCTCGCCTTTCAGAGGCGTTGTGCGATTTGGGATGCGCGGAAAATTGTCTCCGAGGTATGTTGGACCGTACGAGATTTTGCAGCGCATTGGCACCTTAGCTTACCGTCTGGCTTTGCCGCCTTCTTTATCTCGTATACATGATGTGTTTCAAGTATCGATGCTGCGGAAGTATGAGCCGGATCCATCTCATGTGTTACAGCCTTCTGAGGTTCAGTTAGAATCCGACGTGTCTTATGTGGAACGGCCTGTTAGAATTCTGGATCGAGCAGACCGTAGACTTCGGAACAAAGTGATAACTATGATCAAGGTTCAGTGGGATCGCAGGGGTGTCGAATGTTGGATTAAAATGGTTTAAAATGGGTTTGTTTTGGGTTGTTGTGGTTTTGGTTGAATGTTGGATTTTTTGAAGTGCTTAAAGTGTTTATGGAAGGTTATTATGTGTTTAATGTTATTGGTTTGTTGGTAGGGGAGTTGGTATGGGTTGGGAAGGTTTTGGTGTGCATTAATGGTGAAAAAACGTGAGTCTGTGCGAGGCGATCGATCGCATGAAATGAGGCGACCGATCGCCAACAGACAGTGCCAAAATCGCAGGGCAGGCGATCGATCGCCTGAAATGGGGCGACCGATCGCCGAGAGGCAGTGTCCAATTCATGGGGTAGGCGATCGATCGCCATGTTTGGCGCGATCGATCGCCGTGAAGCAAAAATTGAGGCGATCGATCGCCTCAGCGAAGCGATCGATCGCCAGCTGTGGAATTTTAAAAAATGATTTCTTTTGACGAATTTTTGATATTTATTTGGCTTCTAATATGGGGTTGTGTGATTGTGTAGAACCATCCCAGGTAGCAACGCAACCAAGGAAGTGAAGCCATATCAATTCCACTTTTGGAAAGGTACGTAGAAGACGTACGGGCACCCAACGGTACATGTATCTAATATACTCATTGTTTATGCATTGTGGATGCGAGTATATGTGGAATTATGCAGTGTGATGTAAATACATGTTGAATTATGCATGATGATTGTATATGCATATGATGGTTATTGGTGCACATCCCATGAGTCGTGGTCATCCCTTGATGATTTTAATGCTTGCCGCTATTTGGTTTGTTGCCGCAAAATGTGAAGCGAGGGGTGGGAGCACCGCATGTCACATTTGAGCGTGGTTATCATATAAGGCGAGGAAAGAATATTTGCCGCTCAATGTGAAGCGAGGGGTGGGAGCACCGCATGTCCATTGAAGCGAGGTTATTCTATGCCGCCTATATGTAAATAAGTGAGGGGCATTAAAATACATTGTGATGGACAGACTAGGGATTGGTGAGTGGTATTTGGTGTTGATGAGATGGTATTATGTCATGACATGTGTAGACCATTAAATAATCTATTGATTATACTCATGAGTTATGGTACAGGGACAACCAAACTGGAAGCGTTTAAATGCATGGGAAAAACAGGAAGTGTTTTATTGTGATTTATGCATTTATGCCTTATATTCATATTGTGTTGAATATGAATTATATTATTGCTCATGTTTGGGGGTTGTCCTTGTAGGTACTTTTGGCATGATAAAAAGGGGCTAAAGCGGGTTGAGGCGGTGAGCTTGTGAAGAACACTTTTGGTAGATGAAGGACAGGATTACTTTTGTATAGTGTCTACTTTAGGAGTAGTGTAAAGCTATAGTAAATACATTCATTTGATTGGGAATGTAACTAATCCATTTGATAGTCCTCATTTTTGGCATGTAATTCTTAAGGCTCATAGTCTCAACACGATTATTTTACTCTGATAATTTATGTTAGCTCTATTTATGCATTTAATCCGCACTTAAGGAACTAGGGTCCTTACACCCGTGCCCTTAACCCGTTATTAGTGTATTAATCCATACAATTAGTGCATATAAGCATACTATCATGGGGAAAAAGCCATATGCAAGTGTAACATCATATACTATCCAGAAAATTTCTTGCATTTAATCCATATAATATTCAATTTCCCCAACCAAGATCACTTACATAGCATGCACCCTTATAATACACTAACATGCTATCAGTCCATTTAGCAATTCCATATTTAATTGCATGCAACAATGAATGAAGGGAGAAAAGCCATAGCCCATTTATACATTCCATATACACGTAAAGACGTACTCACATGAGAGTACCCAATGAATAAGCGTGTATCTATTGTATAAAATACTCTACCAGATACCTTTACTGGTACTTCAATCCTGGAAGCACCTCTCAAGCACAACTCGATCTCAACTCTGGATACATGCACACACAACCAGCTCTGGTACCTCGATCCTGGAAGTACCTCTAATCAACAGTCCGAGCTCAACTCCAAAGCTGCTGCTACACTTGTATCACCTGCCCCAACAGAGACAGCCCCCACACGGGGTGAGCATACCAATACCACCAATCCAATAATCATAATATTACAATTCATAATTTACAGAATGTAAATGCCATGAATTTAAATGATACTCCCCGGATGGTAACATCCTCATCCGGGATCCCCTGTATTGTCCATGTTCTCAAAATAACCAAACCATTAAATTCTCATAAGCCAGTTGATCATCTCATTGATCAACTAAAATCATTCCTGCCATACAGTTCCATAACTAAATATGATTAAATCTGTGGGGTCTTCCCACCTTAACAGTGATTAATAGACATAAGAAGGACTAAAAATGCATTAAAGTAACATCTTAAGGTTTTGGTTGTTACACGAGCTAACAGGATTACAGGCCAAGATACAAAACTTCAAAAACAATTCATTACATTCTAAAGGAATGTCATTTAGATTTACACTACTCCTAGAGTAGATACTAATCATAACTTGAATTCTGTACATTCCTGTGTCCCTCGTAGCTCTCTGCCTCAACCCGACCCTTAGTCCTTTCGTCCAAAAGTGTACCTACAGGAACAACACATCATGAGCATATACTATTTTACTTAACATCATATAAACATTATAGTAAATGCATGAAATCTTGGTTAAGTAAATATGCTGGATATTCATTAACTTCTTATTGTTGTCCCTGATTCATAATCATACATATGGGGCACCTTACCCCGTGGCACCTTACCACAATAACATCGCATGGCCTCTTACCATGTGGGGCACCTTACCCCGTGGCACCTTACCACAATAACATCGCATGGCTACTTACCATGTGGGGCACCTTACCCCGTGGCACCTTACCACAATAACATCGCATGGCTACTTACCATGTGGGGCACCTTACCCCGTGGCACCTTACCACAATAACATCGTATAAACATCATCATATAAACATCGTATACACATCATCATATAAAGTCGTATACACACCATCATATAAACGTCATATAAACATCATTATTTCATCGTGTATATTCATGCGATATATGCATAGTCATAGTGTAGGGATGTGTTTTACCGTCCGATGCCCGTACGTCTCTTACGTACCTTTTCAAAAGGAGGAGGAGTCAACAGACTTTATCTCCTAGATGGTGCAGGTACCTAGGATGGTTCTACAAGACCACATAATACCATATTAGATGCCTCAAAACCATCTCACATCAAAAACTTAACAAAAATAAAACATCATTATATTTTCATCTTTCTGCCGGTCTCGATCGATCGGCCCAAAGTCTCGATCGATCGAGACACTGTGCACTAACAGCGTCTTGGCTTCCTGCCTCGCTCGATCGATCGAACATTTTACCGATCGATCGAAGAGCTTCACCGATCGATCGAGAAAATCCATCGATCGATCGACATCAAGTTTTAAATCATACATTAGACCCACTGTCTTGCTCGATCGATCGGAACCAAATCTCGATCGATCGAGAGCTCTGAAAAATCGGGACTTCCCCAGATTTTTGAGCACCCCATTTCATACCATCAATACTACTTCATATCACACATAAAGTGCTTAAACAAGAATATCAATAACTTCCACATACTTTCATGCATGTATTAAAATTAAAGGTTCACTTATAACTGAAACCTACATGCATTAAATCTACCCCTTTTTATCAATACTCAATCAACATTTCTGAAAAACAGGGCATAATTTCCTAGCCCAGAATTATCGAACATACATATTCATAGCCTCGAAAATACCATAAAGCCCATAGTTCATGCTCAAACAAATATGCTGTCATATTCACCAAACTTCCATGTATGCATTTACGTCAAAAGTTTTCCCATAACCTAAGTTAGCATGCTTCAATTCTTCATAACAAAAGCCCTACTCAACATACAAACAGGGCACTTCCTTGCCCAGATTTTCGAGGAGTCCTTTTCACAATCGAAGATCTAACACATAAGTCATGTAAGCTACTTGGCAAAGCATGCTAGGGACATCATAAACATTACTTAAAAGTGTTCATAACAATTTTTCAACAAACCTAACACTAACATGCCAAAACTGCTATGACATACATACATGTAAAGAACGAAAAAGCTGGTGAACCAGCGTGATCCCTCACCACTTTTGCTCTCCGATTTTTGTCAAGAAAAGACAAGTAATTTCCGACCACTTTCCTCCAAGCAGCAGTCCAGATATCAGACGAAGAGAAGGGAGGAAGAAGGAGGTTTTTGGAAGGGATTTTGGTGAAAATATCTAATTGGGAACATGCCTGCCTGGTCAACTTCTTTTCCAGAAAACAGGGGAGGGGGCCGTGGGTTGCTGCAAGTGGGGGGTGGGTGGTTGCATGTAGGGTGGTTTTGTGGTGTTTAATTGTATCCCGGTATTCATATGATGTATAAAAATATCTTCCCTTGACATTTTGTAATTGTACTACATCAATACAACAATTAAAAACACGTAACATACCCCCTAAATCATATCATCATATCATAAATATAACCCCCACTTAAAATACCACAACCCTCTTAAACACATCGAAATTTGTTATTGTAGCACGTAATCGTATAACATTTCATCATCGTAGCATATCATCATTTAAACTTTCGGGGGTATTACATTACTCCCCTACTTATAAGATTTCGTCCTCGAAATCCACATGCATCATCATAACGGAACTAAACATAAATACATACCAAAGAATAGTTCCGGATAGTGCTGCACCATATGCCGTTCCGTCTCCCATGTAGCCTCCTCGACACCCCGACGATCCCACTGAACTTTGACCATCGGTATAACTTTGCTCCGTAGTCTGCGATCCTCTCGATCCAGAATTCTGATTGGTCGTTCTTCGTAGGACATATCTGAGTCTAACTGAACTTCTGTAGGCTGTAAGACATGAGACGGATCTGGCTCATACTTTCGTAACATAGAGACATGGAAAACATCGTGTATGCCAGACAAGGATGGCGGTAAAGCCAAACGATATGCCAAAGTACCGATACGCTGTAAAACTTCATATGGCCCAACATACCTTGGAGATAACTTTCCCCGCATCCCAAAACGAATCACACCCCTGAAGGGTGAGATTTTTAAGAAGACCCTGTCTCCTAACTGGAATTCTAGTGGTCGTCGCCGCTTATTGGCATAGGCCGCTTGCCTGTCCTGGGCCGCTTTCATCTTCTGGCGTATCAACTTTATCTTACCTTCCATATCCCTGATCATATCCGGTCCTCCGACCGCTTTGCTAGTCAAGTCCTCCCAATACAGTGGTGATCTACATCGTCGTCCATACAGAGCTTCAAAAGGGGCCATTTGAATGCTCGCCTGATAACTGTTATTATAGGAGAACTCCACCAGCGGCACTGTATCCTGCCACGGAGTATCAAACTCCAGAATACACGCCCTCAACATGTCCTCGAGCGTCTGAATGGTACGCTCTGTTTGGCCGTCTGTCTGAGGGTGATAGGCCGTACTCAGTCTCACCTCTGTGCCCAAAGCTGTCTGGAGACCCTCCCAGAAATGTGAAGTGAATCTCGGGTCCCTGTCAGACACTATCGAGACTGGAATACCATGCAACCTCACCACATCCCGTATATACATCTGGGCCATCTTCAAGTATGTATATGACATACTATAAGGGATGAAATGAGCCGTCTTCGTCAGCCTATCCACGATCACCCAGATCGCATCAAATCCTGAGGCCGTCCTAGGTAAGTGGGTCACAAAGTCCATAGATATATGCTCCCACTTCCATTCAGGCACCTCTAAGCTCTTCAGCTCACCACCAGGCCTCTGCCTCTCTGCCTTTACCTGTTGGCAGATCAAACATCTTTTAACGAAAACGATTACCTCACGCTTCATGCGTCTCCACCAGAATTGATCGCATAGATCTTTGTACATCTTCTTTCCCCCTGGGTGGATACTGAATCGACTACTGTGAGCTCGCTCCAATATTCCTCTTCACAGTTCTGGTGTATCTGGGACTACCCATCGGTTGCCCAGTCTCAAGGAATCATCCTCGGCCACTCTGAACTTGGATGGTTGACCTTGAAGGATCAATGATGTCCACCTCTGAACCTCACTATCCGACTTCTGGGCCTCCCTGATCGCCTCAAATATGTCTGGCTCCGCCAATAGGGTCGACACTCGTACAGGCGACGTGTCTACATCGAAGTCATAGCCCAGATGGCAGCAAGAAGTCATCAAAGCCGACAAACACATGACATCCTCTGCAGTACTCTTCACCTTCCGACTTAAGGCATCTGCTATCAAGTTTGCTTTACCCGGATGGTACTCAATTTCACAATCATAATCTTTGAGCAAATCCATCCATCTTCTTTGCCTCATATTCAACTCTGCCTGATTGAATAAGAACTTCAGGCTCTTATGATCTGTATATATAGTGAAAGACGTGCCATACAAGTAATGCCTCCAAATCTTCAAGGCAAAAATGATGGCCGCCAATTCCAAATCATGCACTGGATACCTGGCTTCGTGTGGCTTCAGTTGCCTCGATGCATAAGCCACCACATGCTTATCTTGCATCAACACACAGCCCAAGCCCTGTAATGACGCATCCGTATACAAGGCGAACTTCTTATCCTCAGACGGAATTACCAGTACAGGCGCTGTAGTCAAGCGACGCTTCAGTTCTTGGAAGCTTTCCTCACAAGCCTTAGACCAAAAGAAGGGGACTCCTTTCTGAGTCAGCTGTGTCAGGGGTTTGGCAATCTTCGAGAAACCTTCGACGAAACGTCGGTAATAACCTGCCAAACCGAGGAAACTCCGTATTTCTGGTACAGAAGTGGGTGCAGCCCACTCTATCACAGCCTCAATCTTTCTGGGATCCACAGATATTCCATGGCTAGATATGACATGGCCTAAGAATAGCACGCTGTCCAAACAGAACTCACACTTGCTAAGCTTTGCATACAGCTGATGATCCCTAAGGATCTGAAGTACTATCCTCAAGTGCCTTACATGCTCTTCTTCAGTCCGAGAGTAAATAAGTATGTCGACAATGAAGACTATGACGAACTGATCCAAATATGGCTGGAATACCCTGTTCATCAAACTCATGAAGACAGCTGGGGCATTCGTCACCCCAAAAGGCATGACCAGGAATTCATAGTGCCCATATCTTGTCCTGAAAGCCGTCTTCTGAACATCATCTTCTCTTACTCGAATCTGATGGTACCCCGACCTCAGATCGATCTAACTGTAGAGCCTCGTTCCCTGCAACTGATCAAACAAGTCATCAATCCTCGGAAGTGGATACTTGTTCTTGATTGTGGCCTTATTCAGTTGCCTATAGTCAATGCATAGGCGCATCGATCCATCTTTCTTCTTAACAAATAAGACAGGCGCACCCCATGGCGATACGCTAGGGCGTATGTAGCCCTTGTCAAGGAGCTCCTGCAACTGCATCTTTAACTCCCTTAACTCAGCTGGTGCCATCCTATATGGGGCACGAGAAATTGCAGACGTCCCTGGTAGCAGCTCAATCCCAAACTCGACCTCTCTCGTCGGTGGGAATCCGGGAATCTCCTCCGGAAAGACATCAGGAAACTCCGCCACTACGGGCACATCCTCAACCTTCAACTCCTTCCTCTTTTCCATCATATCAATGGCATAGATAAGATATCCTGTATGGCCTCGTTCTAATAACTGTGCCATCTTGACAGCCGATACCAACGGAATCTTTGGGCAAGAACCATCCCCAAAGAATGTCCACTGGACTCCCATATCAGATCTGAATCGGACAGTCCTTTGCCTGCAGTTAACGACCGCCTGATACTTGTTCAGAACATCGATGCCCACAATGCAATCGAAGTCTGTCATTCCCAGCACAATTAAATCTGATCTTAACTCATTATCCTCAAAATAAATGATGCCATCATAAACAATCTGATCCGTAGTCAAACTTCTTCCAGCAGGGGTCGAGACCATAAGAGGCATGGGGGACGGAGAAGTGCATATGTGGTGCCTTTCAACAAAACTCGTCGACACAAAAGAGTGTGACGCACCTGTGTCTATCAATATAAGAGCAGGGTGCGTAAATAAAAGACACATACCCGCTATAACTTCCTCCGGAGCCGCTGTAGCCTGCTCCCTCGTCAAAGCATACACCTGACCCTGAGGTGGCCCCGTGGGCTGACCTCCATACTGCCTCGGTGCGAAAGGTGGTCTGTGCGGTGCCGCTCTGTCCGCAGGCCTCCCCGCAGAGTTCTGCTGTCTTCCCCTGTTGGGACACTGTCGAGCGAAGTGGCCTCTGTCGCCACAGACATAGCAACCAACACAGTCCTTTGCCAAATGTGATAATCCACATATAGTGCACTGAGCTCTTCCAGATCTATCTCCCTGAGGCTGTCCCCTCCCAGATGAAGTATCATTCCTACCTTTCCCTTTCCATCGATTCTCGGGCCTCTTGCCACTGAATCTCGGTGCTGACGTGTTCCCCCTAGGCTTGAACTGATCACCCCTGGGCTTCAAGTGGTCAGAAGTAGATTTCTGAGGGGGTGCCGGGGGTGGCACCGCATCAGGATATGCACCAACTCCCAACTCAGCTAGCTCAGCTCGTGAGAGTGCATCATCAAAACAAGCAGGGCCATAAGTGATCACCCTGTCATACAGTTCAGGCCTCAAGCCTTTCATGAAGTTCCGCATCTTCGCTTGGGTGCTTGCAGCAATGTGTGGCACATATCGTAGTAAGGAACAGTAATGCAAAGCATAGTCAGATACAGGCATGGTACCTTGTCTTAAACTTGTAAACTCATCCTCCTTGGCCTGTCTTGCAGCGGCTGAGAAATAGCGGTTCAAAAACCGCGTTCGGAACATCTTCCAATTTACTTCCTGTCCCAGAGCCTCTTGCTCAATCACTGTGGTTTTCCACCACATCAATGCCTTCTTGGACAGCTGAAATTCTGCTAATCGGATCCAGGCCGTCTTTGCACAAGGCGCTGCCACAAATATCTGTTCGATCCTCCCTAACCATTCCTCAGCTTTCTCTCCGGCTTCAGTTCCCTCGAACATCGGAGGTCGATACATCATAAACTGAGCCAAGCTCAATTCCCCAGGTAGCAACTGCTGTTCCGAGGGTTCTTCGCCCAAGGCTGGTGGTGGCAATGGATTCGTACGCCCAGCACTTGCATTTACACTAATGGCGTCACCCACTTCTATATTCGCTGCCATGCTGCAACACAAGGGTTAATAACAACACCAAAAGCAGTTCATAAAGCACATCGTTAGATAATTAAACATGTTAGCATAACATAGAAACTTCATATGCAACATACATATAAAACATGTTCAAAAGTAAGTACCTAGCCAACTAATTGCTAAGGCTACCCTTCACTCATTCCCGAGTTATCTAACCACTGCTCTGATACCACTAATGTGGGGTCTTCCCACCTTAACAGTGATTAATAGACATAAGAAGGACTAAAAATGCATTAAAGTAACATCTTAAGGTTTTGGTTGTTACACGAGCTAACAGGATTACAGGCAAAGATACAAAACTTCAAAAACAATTCATTACATTCTAAAGGAATGTCATTTAGATTTACACTACTCCTAGAGTAGATACTAATCATAACTTGAATTCTATACATTCCTGTGTCCCTCGTAGCTCTCTGCCTCAACCCGACCCTTAGTCCTTTCGTCCAAAAGTGTACCTACAGGAACAACACATCATGAGCATATACTATTTTACTTAACATCATATAAACATTATAGTAAATGCATGAAATCTTGGTTAAGTAAATATGCTGAATATTCATTAACTTCTTATTGCTGTCCCTGATTCATAATCATACATATGGGGCACCTTACCCCGTGGCACCTTACCACAATAACATCGCATGGCCTCTTACCATGTGGGGCACCTTACCCCGTGGCACCTTACCACAATAACATCGCATGGCTACTTACCATGTGGGGCACCTTACCCCGTGGCACCTTACCACAATAACATCGCATGGCTACTTACCATGTGGGGCACCTTACCCCGTGGCACCTTACCACAATAACATCGTATAAACATCATCATATAAACATCGTATACACATCATCATATAAAGTCGTATACACACCATCATATAAACGTCATATAAACATCATTATTTCATCGTGTATATTCATGCGATATATGCATAGTCATAGTGTAGGGATGTGTTTTACCGTCCGATGCCCGTACGTCTCTTACGTACCTTTTCAAAAGGAGGAGGAGTCAACAGACTTTATCTCCTAGATGGTGCAGGTACCTGGGATGGTTCTACAAGACCACATAATACCATATTAGATGCCTCAAAACCATCTCACATCAAAAACTTAACAAAAATAAAACATCATTATATTTTCATCTTCTGCCGGTCTCGATCGATCGGCCCAAAGTCTCGATCGATCGAGACACTGTGAACTAACAGCGTCTTGGCTCCTGCCTCGCTCGATCGATCGAACATTTTACCGATCGATCGATGAGCTTCACCGATCGATCAAGAAAATCCATCGATCGATCGACATCAAGTTTTAAATCATACATTAGACCCACTGTCTTGCTCGATCGATCGGAACCAAATCTCGATCGATCGAGAGCTCTGAAAAATCGGGACTTCCCCAGATTTTTGAGCACCCCATTTCATACCATCAATACTACTTCATATCACACATAAAGTGCTTAAACAAGAATATCAATAACTTCCACATACTTTCATGCATGTATTAAAATTAAAGGTTCACTTATAACTGAAACCTACATGCATTAAATCTACCCCTTTTTATCAATACTCAATCAACATTTCTGAAAAACAGGGCATAATTTCCTAGCCCAGAATTATCGAACATACATATTCATGCCTCGAAAATACCATAAAGCCCATAGTTCATGCTCAAACAAATATGCTGTCATATTCACCAAACTTCCATGTATGCATTTACGTCAAAAGTTTTCCCATAACCTAAGTTAGCATGCTTCAATTCTTCATAACAAAAGCCCTACTCAACATACAAACAGGGCACTTCCTTGCCCAGATTTTCGAGGAGTCCTTTTCACAATCGAAGATCTAACACATAAGTCATGTAAGCTACTTGGCAAAGCATGCTAGGGACATCATAAACATTACTTAAAAGTGTTCATAACAATTTTTCAACAAACCTAACACTAACATGCCAAAACTGCTATGACATACATACATGTAAAGAACGAAAAAGCTGGTGAACCAGCGTGATCCCTCACCACTTTTGCTCTCCGATTTTTGTCAAGAAAAGATAAGTAATTTCCGACCACTTTCCACCTAGCAGCAGTCCAGATATCAGACGAAGAGAAGGGAGGAAGAAGGAGGATTTTGGAAGGGATTTTGGTGAAAATATCTAAGTGGGAACATGCCTGCCTGGTCAACTTCTTTTCCAGAAAACAGGGGAGGGGGGCGTGGGTTGCTGCAAGTGGGGGGTGGGTGGTTGCATGTAGGGTGGTTTTGTGGTGTTTAATTGTATCCCGGTATTCATATGATGTATAAAAATATCGTCCCTTGACATTTTGTAATTGTACTACATCAATACAACAATTAAAAACACGTAACATACCCCCTAAATCATATCATCATATCATAAATATAACCCCCACTTAAAATACCACAACCCTCTTAAACACATCGAAATTCGTTATTGTAGCACGTAATCGTATAACATTTCATCATCGTAGCATATCATCATTTAAACTTTCGGGGGTATTACAAAATCATCCAATGGAGCATTACAGATATCGCATGTTACTAGCCAATGATTCCATTTTTTTATGTTTCATAGCTCGCTCTACCATAGCGGCATTTTAATCCCACGCACGCTAAACAATAGCGGCGTCTAACCCCACGCACGCTCAACAATAGCGGCGTCATAACCGATAGTCGCTCAACGGCGACAACATCCCAAATCATTGCTCGCTCAATAGCGGCACCGTATGATTCCCAATGTATGTCCATTTAACACAATTACCATCTACCATGCATAACACTATCCATTTATAGCAAGTACCATATACCATGCATTTCAATATCCATTTATTGCAAACACCGCTTACCATGCATTTCAATGTCCACTTATTGCAATTACCACATACCATGCATTTTACAGTTGCTACATTATAATAGGCTATGCTCGTACGTTATACGTACCTTATAATTCCGTAGTTCAAGTACAATCCTGCCTGAGTTTCACGTCCGATGAGTTATGTGCTAACACACAAATAACTCTCAATTAAACATAGGCATGCAATCACGTGCCCAAGCACGTTCACAATTTTCAAACCTATCGTCCATCCATGACGATTACCAAAATAAAAGCCCCCCGGCTAAGCATGTATAATACCCAAAATATACCATTTTACAAGTTTAAAAGATAGCCAAAAAAATCCAACCGAGAATTCCGTTTCAATAAACTTTGGCTCCAACCAATCCATTTTAAAAGCATAGCATTCCCATTGGAATGTAGACCTTGCCCCGGAAACGGCCCCTTTAAACCTCGGTTCCAAAATCCCGACATTTCCAAAATTTTGAAAAAAACACTACACTTCGGGCCACGATCGAACGCCGCTTCTGTCGCGATCGATCGCGTGCACCCGCTGCCAAACAGAATGATCTCGCGATCGATCGTCGAGACTTGGCGATCGATCGGCAGCACTGTACATCGTCTCCAATTTTCAGCTGCTCGTCGCGACCTGCGAATTTTCGAGGAATTTGAGCTTCCATGGTGTTTTTGACACCCAAACTCAAAACCAACACCCCTAACTTCCTCAACACAACCAATACACCATTTGTAACCAATAAAAACACTAAAAACTCAACTTTGGACTTTTATTAAAAAACCCCAATTACCAAACCCAACAAAATACTTAACCATTTAGCACAAAACTATAATCAAATCAAAGCTAAAGGTGAGGAGAAGAAGATTACCAGCCTTTCTTCAAGAAATCGGGCTCCCATGACGAGCCCCGAATGATTTTGCTTCCAAGAGGAGAAGAGGGGAGGGTTTGGGGTGAGAGAGGCGTGAGGGAGATGAGAGAGGGAAGTGATTTCGTATAATGACGGAATACCGAGTCTATTTGGTATATATAGCTCCAAAGCTCCAAAATACCGACTCCCCCACAAATACATCATGATTCATTAAAAACCATTTGTTTTCAAAAATCATCTCTCTAACCTCAATTCCCATAACCAGCCCCAATACACAGTACTCCGGACCCCAAATCCCACCAAATACCAAATTCCAAGGTTAACATCACGACGAGAATACAATATCATCCCTTAGATCCAAAGACTCCAAATATGGGATTTAAAATCCCCAGGATTTCCAAAACCACAATTAATTCATAATTGCCACGAATAAAATCCATTAAGGATTATTACCACACCGGGATTAACTCTATTAATCCCCGGGCATCACATCATGTAAGAGCAAATAGGTCAAATAAGTTTCAAACACAAACGCACATGTTAATCCGTGCCTATTCAAGTGTACACAAAACTCAAAACTAGAGCATTCCCAGTTTATGCTCTGATACCATCAGTGAGGACATGTTCCTAATGAAATGTTTAATTATCACACAATAATTATTTTATCATGAACAACGGAAGATTATTTTAAATTTTACCAACACGTGGTCCTAAAAATTTCGGCATTACCTCCCCGCACGAGGGTCATACCAAAAAATGAAAACACATATCATAATATCCTCAGTGTACAAAGTAAATACATAATATCATATTATGCACAATAGGCATCCAGCACACAATCCATACTAAAAATATTTACATCATACCATAGCATGCATAATAAGCCCCCAACACACATTTCATACTAAAAATATTTACACAATACCATCTGTAAGTCCCCAACCCCTTAACTCGTCATTAGTGCATTTATGACGTCGTATGAGTATAAATTTTTTTCATTCTTTAAGAGAATCATTACATGCTTCACATATTCTCCATGACATAAATAATACTCAGCATGGAATGATCACTTCTACGAGCAACAAGACTCAAGGTTCACCCATTATCATCACCATTGCACCACTTTTACATTGTGGATTTTTATAAAAAAATTTGGGCAGAGTCTCCCCATAAATTGAGCTATCCGAAAGAGAAACACATCACAAAATAACTCCCAGCCAAGGAAAACACAATACTTAAAAGAAACCAAAATCGTAAGTAAGTTCCCAGCCAGGGAAAACACCATACTAAGAAGACATCAAAAGTGGGCTTCAACACCCTTATACAGTCCATATACATGCATCCAGATGCTCACATACGAGCAATAAATAAATGAGTATAAATTTACTCGCATATATCACATTCTCATTTACCAATACTGATACATGCCCCTAGTAGTATTCCACTCCAATAGCTCGAACTCACTTCAGAACCAATGTCGTACCTGTTTTACCTCTTTCGACAGAAACAGCCCACACACTGGGTGAGCATACCAACAACATGATCTCAATGTCATCAATTAAACAGTTACCAATTTACAGAATATAAAAACAGCAAATTAAGATAATACTCCCTGTATGTATATACCATAACCGTGTGAGAGCTCCCACGATGTTCCTGTTCTCACAATATCCAAGACCGTCAACTTAAATATCAAATAAATCATCACCATAATGATTCATAGTAATGACATTCATAAACCATTAGATCTATATTCAGTAATGCTAAGGCATTGCAACAATGATTTATTGAAATCAATAACATCTCAGTCACCCATTTCCTCGTCACATATCATCATATCTCATCGCTCGCTCAATAGCAGCGGCACTGTAATCCCTCGCACGCTCAACAGCGGCGTCAATATAACCATCGCACGCTCAATAGCGGCGGCATCGGAATAATTCATCATTCTATCAAAACTCATTACATACTATAATTTCCACAATTATATCATGATTCTCCATTCAGTACTTATTCATATATCCAATTCCAATGTATGAATGCATCATACTACGTAATTAACATCACGCATACCTGCTCGTACGTCATTACGTACCTTATAGTCGATAACAAGATCAAGCTACCCCGACATCCGAGAATCATGTAGGATCTATATCAAAATCATCACTCAATGTTAGATCACAATTAATATCATTTGTATATTTCTTAACTTTATTTCAATATCATCAATCAACAACTCAATAAGACATGAATATTGTTACTTAATCATAAAATGTTTCAATGAGGTGTTTTTATCATTCTAAGTCAATAATATCCATACTTCATTCTCGTGTCACCATACACCTCGTTCGTACAATTTAGCCAACATTCTCAACATATAGAAGCAACAACCAATCATATTTTGAAATTATTCACCAATACAAATAGCAAGATCTACATCCATCAAACTAGCCTCCATACTTTAGTAATAACTCATCAATCATAAGCTATAGTATATACACACATCAATACAAGCTAGAGCACACACATTCATGTATATACTCAATTTATACACCTCAATACATGCTGAACACACGCTCTTGCATATACAGCGTCTATACACATTTATAAAGGCATATACATGTACATACTTCACCTATACACACTTATATGTACCTACACTCATGTATACAGCACATATTGCACACTTAATTACATCTACATTCACCAACACAGCAGAAATTCTCATATAGATGTGTATATATCACATACACATACTAATACACACAAAAGTACACAACAAAACATGTATTCTGGACAATTATACACACACATAGCACACACTCACGCACACAGTAGCACACACACGCACACACACAATTCCATTTTCTCCCACAACTCAAACAATGATTTAATCCAGTTAGAACACAACCCAAAAGGTAGAAATCACTTAAACATTAGCCAAACTTTTTCCCTTGGACAGGAAAGAAATCGATCGGCTCTCCCTTCCCTAAAAACCGAAAATGTCGAACAGAACTCCCCAAAACTTCAAGGAAAATTCAAGCAAGAAACAAGATAAAGACCTAACCACACTAACCTTCATAAGATTGAGCTTGAAAAGGGGGAGAAATCGTTCCTCATAGCACGAGTGGGACGGCGTGAGCAATAGGGGGAAATGGTGTGAAGGCTAAGGGGAAAGAGAGCAAGATCGATATTTAGTGTGTGTAGGATGAGCTAGTGTGTTTTTCTTTTCCCCCAATCCTTACTTTAATCCACCCATTTAACTCTCAATTCCCATATAAATCTATTAGTTTAATTAAATCAAAACTCAAAATAATGGTAAGAATTATTGATTAAAAGTGCACCATAAGTTCAGTCCCACTAGTTTTATTTCAATTCCAGGTCCGACTACAATTTCCCCGTAATTTGATTCCGAAATTAATTCAAGTTTACTCCAATTAATTAAATGATTCAGTGTAGAAATTTCGGATATCATTCTTGAGTTTAATTTACGATATAAACTCAACCCGGAATTTATTCTAACTCCGGAGCAAAATAACATTCCCAATAATTTAAATATCAAAATCTTATTGAAATACCACAATTAAGTCAATTGAATAATTATCAAATATTCCGAGCATCACACCATCAGCAGTAAATAAACACCGAATATCCACAAATATTCAAGACTGAACTGAAATAAACTTAATTTACATAATTATGTATTCTAGGACACACCCTGACATAAATTAACTATCCTACGACTGGTATAGACTGAGGAACAACCTCAGGATGGCTTCCATCGAGCATTCCCTCTTTGGGATCCTGGTTACATGTAATACCTTTCATTGTCCACACACAAAGACAACAACAGCCCGTTTGGGGGTGAGCCAAAGCCCAATATGGAACTATCAAGTAACTAAAACATGTATCTATAAAATTTGATATATGATGTAATGCAATGCATGTAAGGTACTGTAAGGACCCCTTAGCCCTTAACCCCTGATTAGTGTATTAACTATTATGTGTGGCACATGCTTTCAATAAAAAGTCAATCGGGAAGCTCAGATGATACTTTACCATTGAATGTCAATTACAAAATTTCCTTTAATACTCAATGTTATAAGATCATCATCCTAACAATAAAAGACTCATATGTTTGCCCTTTACCATCCCCTTGGTGCCACTTTTCACATTGTAGACTTTTATAAAAATTTGGGCAGAGTCTCCCCATAAATAGAGCTATCCCAAAAAAAAAAAGGCACAACACATAACATAATTCCCGGCCAGGGAACACATAATACTCATCATAATGCAGTAATACAAGTAAATTCCCAGCCAGGGAAGACACCACACATATGACGACAAAAGTGGGTTTCAACACCCACATAATACACCAATGACTCTCATATCATTTAGCAATTTTACCTCTAATTGCATGCAACCTCAAATGAAAGAGAGAAAGGCTCATGCCTTTATATACAATCCATATACAAGTATAATCGTGCTCACATGCGAGCATCATGAATATGTATATAATCCTCAGGTGTATATAAGTACTCTATACGATACCGTGCTCCATCAAGCCCTGGTACCACGATCCTGGGAGTACCTCCAATCAACAGCTCGAGCTCAGCTCCACAGCCATCGATGTACCTGTTCACCTGTCCCAACAGAGACAGCCCCCAACGGGTTGAGCATACCAATACACAAAATCCCATAATCACAATAATGAAATTCATAATTTACAACAAATGTAAATACTAATGAATTTAAATGATACTCCCTGGATGGCAACCTCATCCGGGATTCCGTGTACTGTCCCTGTTCTCACAATCATCAAACTCATCAAATCTCAAAAATCAGTAAATCAACACATTGATTAACCCATTGCATGCCTAATCCCTGAGTATCAATAGATAGTGATACCAAATTCATTATACATGCAAAAATATAGATATCTCAATATCTAATACTGATTTCCCAACCTCGCTATCAATCACAGATAGCTCAAATGCCTAGCATTTATTTTACCAATTCTTCATTATACCTAGACATCTCAAGTGTCTTATAATGAATACATGATTCTACCAACCTAGACATCTCAAATGTCTTATAATGAATACATGATTCTATGAACCTAGACATCTCAAATGTCTTATAATGAATACATGATTCTATGAACCTAGACATCTCAAATGTCTTATAATGAATACATGATTCTATGAACCTAGACATCTCAAATGTCTTATAATGAATACATGATTCTATGAACCTAGACATCTCAAATGTCTTATAATGAATACATGATTCTACGATCATCCTCTGGCATCTCAAATGCCCTACAATAGTCATATAAACCCAGTACCCCTTATATCTTGTAAGAGTTATCATACTCTAGTGTCACGCACGCTACAAGCGGCGATATCAAGATTTGGTCGTTCCTTGGCTATATCAACATATATATATATAACCATACGCACAATATTCAATGAAATCAAAAATACCTTATGCATTTCACATATATAGTAATGCTCGTACGTCGCACGTACCTTAAATCTCCAAAGTCCGAGCCAAACCTTGCTCGAGTTCCATGCCCCGAGGAACAATGTGCTAACACGATAAATAATTCACAATTATTTACGAACATGTAACCCATGCTCAAGCACACCTATAACGCTCAAAACATTGTCAACACACGACAATTAACCTCTTAAAAGACCCGGGGTAGGGTACATGCAGGGAGGGGAACGAATGAGACAATATCGAAAATTGCTCAAGAACACCCTACAAAATTCGAACCTTTATCTCACAAATCGAACCCAAATAAACACCATAATTCATCTAAAATGAGAATTAAGCTATCAATAGCAAGAATCATCACCCTTGCCAAAACCCCCAAATTTTCGAACCAACCCTACAAATTTTCGAAAATAATATCGAACCAAAACCACCAATTTCAGCATGGAAATACACGAGAAGCATGAAAAAGAGGTAAATGAGGTTACCCAAACGAAAATCGGAAGGAAAATCAACTGAAATCGAAGAACCCTAGCTTTTGGGGATCGACGCATTCCTGCTAAATCCGACTTCAAAACGCGACGAAACTTCGAATTGACGGAGGGGATAGCTGCGCCTCGACGAGACGAAGCCGGTGACGGGTCGCACGCGCCGAACGGCGGCCGGACGGCGGCGGGCAAAGCGCCTGAAGCGGCGGGGGCTGGTCCAGACGGGAAAATCGCGTGCGGGGAGAGGGAGAAGAAAATTGGGGCTGAAATGAAATTATCCTGAAAATCTCGGGTTCAACTGGTATTTATAGCAAAAATACCCCGAAATACTAATAGCCCCACAAATATATCATGATTCATTAAAAATCATCTGTTTTCAAAAATTCTCTCTCTAACTCCAAAACCCCCTACCGGTGCTCACACAAGCACCCGAGATCCCGAGACACATCAAAAACCCAACTCTTAGGTTTTTCACCCAAATGAGAATACAATCTCAACCTCTGGATCCAACGATCCCAACTACCCAAATAAACGAGCCCAGAAGGCCCAACACCTCGATTAAACTCCAAATCGCCACGTAAAACCACTTTAGGGATTATTAACACTACGGGATTAACATCTATAATCCCTGGTCATCACAATATCCCCCACTAAAAGAATTTCATCCTCGAAATTAGCACTGGTGTATCACGTAACACACAGGCTACACAACAACATGAAGCCATAACCTCGATTCTTGACCATATCAGAATCGTATTAATAAACGCGAGGATACTTACCTCTCTTCAAACTCTGAAACAGAGCGACTTACCAAAACCGACATATCACCTAAGAGGCAAAACGTACCTCGATGCGGGTCATCCCAAAAGTCAGTCTCTCATGACTGCAAAATAACCTATACTTACGACTGTAGATCGGACAGTCATCCTTAGTTCTAATACAACTAGTAAGAACGCATCCTGAATGACACCTCAACCGTGAGAACGTTGACCTCGTGTCAAACTCTGGAGTGGAATAGACTTCCAAATCCATCATAACGTCAAAGAGCGTCAGCACAACTCAACGCTAATAATCCAAAAGCAGTTAGTCAACAGAAACTGCACGGATTCGAATTGCTCCCGATTCCATCGTAGATATCATTCAATGACCTCTCTATCATGACTCACGATGTCTAACATACCTCGTTACGAGGAAAACACTAGTATACAACGGTGTATACATACCAACCCTGGTTCCCGCTATACAGACCACCTCCATCCAAGGAGCAGTTGCACCCTCTGCAACTCGGATCGGGCAACTCACGGCCACCGATCCACACAAAAGACATCTCACAAGATGTCCACCTCCGGATATCTCAAGAACCACATCCTGGTCATAATAACAATCGAGACTCCACAGAGTTTCAAAATTTGAAAGGACATGCAATAAACCTATTGCATCCTCAACGCTTGTGTCGTCAGCGACACCCAACAAATCCGAAATTTCCTGCCATCCCTTGATAATCCTAGGATTTAACAATCCAAATTTGGGAAGGCTATCGAAAACTTGAAAGAAAATACCAACAAGGGAAATACCTTAACCCTCACAAGATAATCCTTCCTCAAAGGGAGTCAACTATCTTCACGATTGTTCCTCATAATTATCGTGTCATGGAGATTCCCAATCTCAAGGTGTTCCATATCTCTCATCAGAGATTTAACCATCCTAAAATAGCATAACTCTATGCTTGACAGAAAGGAAATCAATAACTGGCATCCGTATACTCATCGGTATACCTGCCTAAGCACTGACATCGCATGCATACTCAATGCACTTGGCTCGGGTATCTACAACCTACCCCTAAGCCCCAAACACAACCGTCAATTCTGAGTCATTCCCTACCAGTGGAGAACGATAATCGACGATCAACAACACGGTGTGATTCCCAAAATCAACACCACACGTACCAACTCACCGATTCTTTCAAAGATTCCCAAATAGGTATAATACTACCTCCTTCCTCACAAGGGAAGTGCCATCGAACTCGAGATCCATAAGTCTCGAACCACCGTTCGAACAAAAACTGGATACAATAACACCCATTGTATCCCAAATACACTGTTTCCCTCAGATCGAGTCAACAACGACTTGATGACTCTCTTGTTGGTACTCCAACATTGTGAGCTGTCCCAGACAAGTCTCACCAAGATTAAACATAAACGTATACACGTTTCAGTGAGGCATGTACAACCTCAGCCTCAACCTCAAATGACGTGGTGTGTGATATCCCCGAAATGATTATGTGGGTAATCATGCATTTAAGGGTGGTTAATTATGAACCTATATGTTTAAAGCGTTTGTATGTGGGATTAATTTATTTAATTTGATGATGTGGTTTAGGAAGCATGTTAGGTGTTTTTAATTGTTGTGTTGATGTGGTAGAATAATAAAATATCGAGGAGGGATATTTTTATACATCGTATGAAATACCGGGACACAATTAAACACCACAAACCACCCCACATGCAACCACCCAACCCCCACTTGCAGCCAAACCCACGCCCCTCCCCTGTTTTCTGGGAAAGCAGATTGACTTATAGGCATGTTTGGACTTAGATATTTTGAGTCTTGCCTCTTCCAAAAGCTTCCTTCTTTTTCCCTTCATTTCTCTGCAACTTGGTCGAGTTCCAGGAGAAAAGTGATCGGGTTTCATGCTTCCTTTCATAAAGAAAATCGAAGGGCAAAAGTGGTGAGGAGTCACATTTTTTCCCAGTTTTCAAGTTTCCTGGCATGCTTGTTCTTTGTAGCAGTCTTGGCATGATAGTTTAGGGTATGATGTTATCTTGTTATGAATACCTTTTTGGGATGTTTGTGAAGCCTTTAGCATGTTTAGTTAAGAAACTTGCATGCTTTATGTGCTATATTTATGCTAGAGAAAAGGGCTCCTCGAACACCCGAGCAGAGAAGTACTCTGTTTTCCATGTTAGGAAGGGTTTTACCATGATGTTTCGAAGCATGCTAACTTAGGTTTTGGTTGAACCTTTGATGTGTTTTTATGTATGGTAACTTGTTGAAGGTACCAGTATATTTCCTTGAGCATGTTGCATGTGTTATGTGAAAGATTTAATCATGTGAAAGGTAGTGTTCGAAAATTCTGGGCAAGGTTCAAATGCCCTGTTTTCTGGAAATATATGTGCGAAGAGTACTTTTATGAAGGTGTTATCATGCATGATAAGCTTATATATTGGAGAAACTTTGATGTAAAAACATGCTTGGTAGTTTTGTGAAACCCATGGCATGTTTAGTTGAGCAAGGTTTATGTTATATGTGTTAGTTTTAATAGCATGAAAAGAGGTGCTCAAGAATTCTGGAAATGAAAATGTGCCCTGTTTCCAGAAAAAGTTGATCCAGTACTTGTTTTAATGATCGATGTTTATGCATGTAGGTTTATGCTAAGGGTGTATATTTGGTTTGAATACACTCAGGGTAGTGTAGTTCAAATGCTAGCATGATGGTCTTGGTATGTATATTGTCCTACATGTTAGATTTAAGGGTATGATTATCGGTGTTAAGCAATTCTGGAAAATCGCCGAAGGAACAAGGTTGGCGATCGATCGCCAAGGAGGCAGGATCGATCGCGACGTTCCAGTAAGTTTTGGCGATCGATCGCCAATATAGTGGCGATCGATCGCGGATTGAATTTTTCTGGTATGCGAGGCAGTAGCATCTCGCGATCGATCGGGGCTCATGGGCGATCGATCGCGAGATGATATTAAAGGATTTGTTTGGTTTTTTTTTTTTATTATTTGGTTTTGCTTCCGGATTATTATGAGGTGCCTAATATTGTGTTGTGTGGCTATGTAGAACCATCCCAGGTGCCAGCACAACCGAGGAGATAAAGTCGATTGACTCCTCTATCTTTTGAAAGGTACGTAAGCGACGTACGGGCATCCCAACGGTAACATGTACTTTATGTTTGTCTTTATGACACATGATGAATGCAATGTGGTGCATTAAGATTATGATACATGTTTTTATGCATTGTTTTTGCATATGTATGTTGTGAAATATAAGAGGTGTATTTCACGAGTCAAAGTTATCTTAGTAAGGATTTTAATGGCTTACGCTAAAGTCCATTGGAAGCGATGAAGAATTCCGCTTACATGGAGTAGCAACGCTAAAGTCCATTGGAAGCGATGAAGAATTCCGCTTACATGGAGTAGCAACGCTAAAGTCCATTGGAAGCGATGAAGAATTCCGCTTACATGGAGTAGCAAGAAGCATTAAAATGTACTAATGATAAGGGCTCAGGATGAAATAAGGATTTAAGGGAAAAGGAATGTCATGACATTGCATATCCATACATTCATATAATGTGTTTCTATTATGAATTATGGTACAGGGACAACCAATGGGCGATATAAATGCTGGAAGTACGGGAAGGACTTGTGTTTAAGATTTGCATTTATGCCTTACTTTCATATTATGTTAAATATGAATTGTGTTATGCTCATGTGTTGGGGGTTGTCTTTGTAGGTGCTTTTGTTGACGAGAACCAGGGCCGGGGTTGATATGCTGAGCTGTAAGGAGTGCTACAGGATTAGCATGATAGAGTTTTAGTATAGCTTCTACTGAGTAGAGTAAGACTATGATGTAGTACCTTTGTGGGAAGTATGTCTTTCCTTTTTGGAACTTTTTGGTACTGTAATCTCTAAAGCTCAGGTTAATCAACACGGCACTTTACTCTGATATAATCACATGTATGTTTAGTTCTCTAAATTGCACCTTAATATCTTGATGTGATAACGGGGTCTCACATTTAGTGGTATCAGAGCAGTGGTTAGATAACCAGGGAAGAGTGAAGGGTAGCCTTTAGAGACAAGTTGGCTAGGTATTCATTTAGGCATGCTTATGCATGTGATGCATATGGTTGTATACGTGATATACTAACATGCTTTGAATATTTTACTCTTGTTATCTAACGGCTTATATTATGAACTGCTTTTGGTATTGTTGTTAACTATTGTGTTGCAGCATGGCGGACCTCAATGAAGAGGTAGGAGATATGGACAGTAGACATGCCAGTATTGCTCAGCCGAACCCCTTACCACCACCTGCTGTGGGCGTGGAGCCCAGTGTACAGATATTACTGCCAGGGGAGCTCAGTTTGAAGCAGTTTCTGAGTTTCCATCCGCCCATGTTTGAGGGGACTGAGTCTGGTGAAGTAGCTGAGGAATGGTTGGAACGTATAGAGCAGATACTTGTGACTGCACCTTGTGCACTCACGGCATGGCTGAGGTTAGCAGAGTTTCAGCTGGCTAAGAAGCCTGCTATGTGGTGGAAGACCACCGTGATGGAGCTGAGAGCTCTAGGTATGGCAGTTGACTGGACTGTATTCCGGACCCGGTTCCTTAACCGGTATTTCTCTGCAGCTGCCAGACAATTGAAGGAAGATGAGTTCAACAGTTTGAAGCAGGGTAGCATGTCCGTAGCAGACTACGCTATGCAGTATTCCTCACTGCTGAGGTATGTACCTCATATTGCTGTCAGCAGCCATGCCAAGATGAGGAACTTTCTGAAAGGTCTGAGGCCGGAGCTATTCGATAGGGTTATCTCTAACAACCCCAGCTCGTTTGACGACGCCCTGACACGGGCAGAGTTGGCAGAGATTGCCGTAGGCGCATACAAGGATGTTGTACCCCCTTTTGTACCATCACAGAGGCCTACTACTGACAGTCTGAAGCCACGAGGGGATCAGTTTAAGGCTCGTGGGGCCTCATCATCTTCCAGGTTTAGTGGGAAGAAGTCTCATGGACAGAAGCAGAACACCCGGGGGCACACACAAGGAAACAGGACAGAGGTAACCAGGTGTACCAACTGCGGAGGATGGCATTTGTTACGTGACTGTCGAGGTTGCTATATTTGTGGCAAGATGGGCCACATAGCTCGGGGTTGCCCCAATCGGGCAGTTCAGACGGATTCAGGGCCGAATAGGCCAAGGTTTGATGCTGGGAGGGCACCACAGAGGCAGCAGTTTGCACCACGACCCCTGGGAGGTCAGACGACAGGACCGCCGCAGGGACAGGTGTATGCACTGACCAGGGAGCAGGCCGAGGCAGCCCCAGAGGAGGTCATTGCTGGTACGTGTCATTTACTTACGTACCCTGCACTTATATTGATAGATACAGGTGCTTCCCATTCCTTTGTATCTACTGCCTTTGTGGAAGGACACCATTTGTGCTCGTCTCTGTTACCCACGCCTCTCATGGTCTCGACACCCACGGGGAAGCATGTGATTGCGGATCGACAGTTATCAGATTGCCTCATTTATTTTGAGGGCAATGATCTGAGGGCCGATTTGATTCAGTTAGAAATGGCAGACTTTGACTGCATTATCGGCATTGATGTGTTGAGCAGATACCGAGCTATGGTAGATTGCCAAAAGAGGATGGTTCGTTTTCTGTCTGATCGGGGGTTCCAGTGGACTTTTTATGGGGACGGCTCTCGTCCAAGGATACCAGTAATCTCGGCGGTTAAGATGTCGCGGTTATTGGAACGTGGTCATACTGGGTACCTTATTTATGCTATGAATGCTTCAGAGGAGAAGGAAGTGAGAGCCGAGGACATTCCAGTTGTGGCGGAGTTCAGTGATGTGTTTCCAGATGAGATTCCGGGATTTCCGCCAGTCAGGGATGTGGAGTTTGCTATTGAGCTGCTGCCAGGGACATCAGCCATTTCTCGTGCCCCATACAGGATGGCACCGGCAGAGCTGAGGGAGCTGAAGGTACAGTTACAGGAGCTCCTCGACAAGGGATACATCCGCCCTAGTGTATCGCCTTGGGGTGCGCCAGTCTTGTTTGTGAAAAAGAAGGATGGATCAATGCGTCTGTGCATTGACTACAGGCAACTGAACAAGGCTACAGTGAAGAACAGATATCCGCTTCCGAGGATTGATGATCTGTTCGACCAGCTTCAGGGTACGGAGGTGTACTCCAAGATAGATTTGAGGTCAGGCTATCACCAGGTACGGGTTAGAGCTGGTGATGTCCAAAAGACGGCTTTTAGAACTCGGTATGGACACTATGAGTTCTTGGTGATGCCGTTCGGTGTAACAAATGCACCTGCAGTCTTTATGAGCCTGATGAACAGAGTATTTCAGGAGTACCTCGATCAGTTTGTGATCGTGTTTATTGATGACATCCTAGTCTATTCGAGGAATGAGGAGGATCATGCCGATCATCTGAGGACAGTACTCCAGATCCTCAGAGATCATCAGTTATACGCCAAACTCAGCAAGTGTGAGTTTTGGCTGAACAGTGTTGCATTTTTGGGCCATATCATATCACGAGAGGGGATATCAGTAGACCCGAGGAAGATAGAGGCAGTTATGGATTGGTCTACCCCTACTTCAGTCAGTGAGATTCGAAGTTTTCTTGGTCTGGCTGGCTATTATCGACGTTTCGTCGAGGGTTTCTCAAAGATCGCCAAGCCACTTACACAGCTGACTCAGAAGGGAGTCCCATTTTGTTGGTCAGAGGCTTGTGAGCAGAGCTTCCGGGAATTAAAGCACAGGCTGACTACTGCGCCAGTTCTAGTGATACCCAAGGAGAACAAAGGATTTGTTCTTTATACCGATGCATCTCTACAGGGATTCGGGTGCGTGCTGATGCAGGACAGACATGTAGTGGCTTACGCTTCGAGACAGTTGAAGCCACATGAGACGAGGTATCCAGTCCATGATCTGGAGTTGGCAGCTATAGTGTTCGCCTTGAAGATATGGCGACACTACTTATACGGTACCTCATTTACCATCTTCACTGATCACAAGAGCCTGAAATTCTTGTTTACACAGGCTGAGCTGAACATGAGGCAGAGGAGATGGATGGACCTGCTGAAGGACTACGATTGTGAAATCGAATATCACCCGGGAAAAGCAAATTTGACAGCCGACGCTTTGAGTCGGAAGGTGAGGAGCACAGCAGAGGATGCTATGTCTCTGTCAGCTATGTTTGGCTCCTACTGCCATTTGGGATTCGATTATGATGTATCTTCTTCACCAGTACAGGTTTTGACCTTGCTAGCTGAGCCTGTTATATTTGATCACATCAGGAAGGCTCAGGGGACCGATGTAGAGGTTCAGAGATGGATGTTAGTGGTTCATTCAGGACAGCCATCGAGATTCAGAGTGGCTGATGACGGTTCTCTGAGGCTCGGCGACAGATGGGTGGTTCCAGATACAACCGAGTTGCGCCAAGGTATATTACAGCGAGCTCATTGCAGCAGGATGAGTGTCCATCCAGGTGGGAAGAAGATGTATAAGGATCTACGCAGCCAGTTCTGGTGGAGGCGTATGAAACAGGATGTCACCTCTTTTGTCAAGCGTTGTTTGATTTGTCAGCAAGTGAAAGCTGAGAGACAAAGGCCTGGAGGTGAACTAAGAAGTTTAGAGGTACCCGAGTGGAAGTGGCAGCACGTATCTATGGATTTCGTGACCCACTTGCCGAGGACTGTTTCGGGTTTTGATGCCATCTGGGTAGTCGTGGACAGGTTGACTAAGAGTGCTCATTTCATTCCCTACTGTATGACCTTCACGCACTTAAGAATGGCGCAGTTATATGTCAAAAATGTGGTGAGACTGCACGGGATCCCTGTTTCGATTGTGTCAGATCGAGATCCGCGGTTTACATCTCACTTTTGGGAGGGTCTGCAGACAGCTCTAGGTACAGAGTTGAGGTTGAGCACAGCCTATCATCCCCAGACGGACGGACAGACCGAGCGTACGATACAGACGCTCGAAGACATGTTGAGGGCTTGTGTGCTGGAGTTTGACACTTCATGGCAGGACTCGATAGCCTTGGTGGAATTTTCTTACAACAACAGCTACCAGGCAAGTATTCAGATGGCTCCTTTCGAGGCCCTCTATGGTAGGCGTTGTAGGTCACCCTTGTGTTGGGATGACATGGACCGTAAGTCGGTTGGAGGACCTGAGTTGATTCAGGAAATGGAAGAGAAAGTTAAGGTTATCAGAACAAAGATGAAGGCAGCTCAGGATAGACAGGCAGCATATGCCAATCAGCGGCGTAGACCGTTGGAGTTTCAGTTAGGCGACAGAGTGTTTTTAAAGATCTCACCCTTCAGAGGCGTAGTACGGTTTGGGATGCGAGGGAAATTATCCCCGAGGTACGTAGGGCCGTATGAGATCTTACAGCGTATTGGTACTCTGGCATACCGGTTGGCTTTACCGCCCTCTCTGTCTGGCATACACGACGTTTTTCATGTGTCTATGCTGAGGAAGTATGAGCCAGATCCCTCACATGTGTTGCAGCCTTCAGAGGTTCAGATTGAGTCCGATGTTTCTTATGTGGAGCGGCCTATCAGGATTTTGGATAGAGCAGACCGCAGACTTCGGAACAAGGTTATTCCTATGATCAAGGTACAGTGGGATCGTAGGGGTGTCGAGGAGGCCACGTGGGAGACAGAGCGACACATGGTGCAGTACTATCCAGAACTGTTTTCTGGTATGCGTTTATGTACTGTTTTATTTCTAGTTAGCAGCATGTTTGATTTCGGGACGAAATCTTATAAGTAGGGGAGTATTGTGATATCCCCGAAATGATTATGTGGGTAATCATGCATTTAAGGGTGGTTAATTATGAACCTATATGTTTAAAGCGTTTGTATGTGGGATTAATTTATTTAATTTGATGATGTGGTTTAGGAAGCATGTTAGGTGTTTTTAATTGTTGTGTTGATGTGGTAGAATAATAAAATATCGAGGAGGGATATTTTTATACATCGTATGAAATACCGGGACACAATTAAACACCACAAACCACCCCACATGCAACCACCCAACCCCCACTTGCAGCCAAACCCACGCCCCTCCCCTGTTTTCTGGGAAAGCAGATTGACTTATAGGCATGTTTGGACTTAGATATTTTGAGTCTTGCCTCTTCCAAAAGCTTCCTTCTTTTTCCCTTCATTTCTCTGCAACTTGGTCGAGTTCCAGGAGAAAAGTGATCGGGTTTCATGCTTCCTTTCATAAAGAAAATCGAAGGGCAAAAGTGGTGAGGAGTCACATTTTTTCCCAGTTTTCAAGTTTCCTGGCATGCTTGTTCTTTGTAGCAGTCTTGGCATGATAGTTTAGGGTATGATGTTATCTTGTTATGAATACCTTTTTGGGATGTTTGTGAAGCCTTTAGCATGTTTAGTTAAGAAACTTGCATGCTTTATGTGCTATATTTATGCTAGAGAAAAGGGCTCCTCGAACACCCGAGCAGAGAAGTACTCTGTTTTCCATGTTAGGAAGGGTTTTACCATGATGTTTCGAAGCATGCTAACTTAGGTTTTGGTTGAACCTTTGATGTGTTTTTATGTATGGTAACTTGTTGAAGGTACCAGTATATTTCCTTGAGCATGTTGCATGTGTTATGTGAAAGATTTAATCATGTGAAAGGTAGTGTTCGAAAATTCTGGGCAAGGTTCAAATGCCCTGTTTTCTGGAAATATATGTGCGAAGAGTACTTTTATGAAGGTGTTATCATGCATGATAAGCTTATATATTGGAGAAACTTTGATGTAAAAACATGCTTGGTAGTTTTGTGAAACCCATGGCATGTTTAGTTGAGCAAGGTTTATGTTATATGTGTTAGTTTTAATAGCATGAAAAGAGGTGCTCAAGAATTCTGGAAATGAAAATGTGCCCTGTTTCCAGAAAAAGTTGATCCAGTACTTGTTTTAATGATCGATGTTTATGCATGTAGGTTTATGCTAAGGGTGTATATTTGGTTTGAATACACTCAGGGTAGTGTAGTTCAAATGCTAGCATGATGGTCTTGGTATGTATATTGTCCTACATGTTAGATTTAAGGGTATGATTATCGGTGTTAAGCAATTCTGGAAAATCGCCGAAGGAACAAGGTTGGCGATCGATCGCCAAGGAGGCAGGATCGATCGCGACGTTCCAGTAAGTTTTGGCGATCGATCGCCAATATAGTGGCGATCGATCGCGGATTGAATTTTTCTGGTATGCGAGGCAGTAGCATCTCGCGATCGATCGGGGCTCATGGGCGATCGATCGCGAGATGATATTAAAGGATTGGTTTTTTTTTTTTATTATTTGGTTTTGCTTCCGGATTATTATGAGGTGCCTAATATTGTGTTGTGTGGCTATGTAGAACCATCCCAGGTGCCAGCACAACCGAGGAGATAAAGTCGATTGACTCCTCTATCTTTTGAAAGGTACGTAAGCGACGTACGGGCATCCCAACGGTAACATGTACTTTATGTTTGTCTTTATGACACATGATGAATGCAATGTGGTGCATTAAGATTATGATACATGTTTTTATGCATTGTTTTTGCATATGTATGTTGTGAAATATAAGAGGTGTATTTCACGAGTCAAAGTTATCTTAGTAAGGATTTTAATGGCTTACGCTAAAGTCCATTGGAAGCGATGAAGAATTCCGCTTACATGGAGTAGCAACGCTAAAGTCCATTGGAAGCGATGAAGAATTCCGCTTACATGGAGTAGCAACGCTAAAGTCCATTGGAAGCGATGAAGAATTCCGCTTACATGGAGTAGCAAGAAGCATTAAAATGTACTAATGATAAGGGCTCAGGATGAAATAAGGATTTAAGGGAAAAGGAATGTCATGACATTGCATATCCATACATTCATATAATGTGTTTCTATTATGAATTATGGTACAGGGACAACCAATGGGCGATATAAATGCTGGAAGTACGGGAAGGACTTGTGTTTAAGATTTGCATTTATGCCTTACTTTCATATTATGTTAAATATGAATTGTGTTATGCTCATGTGTTGGGGGTTGTCTTTGTAGGTGCTTTTGTTGACGAGAACCAGGGCCGGGGTTGATATGCTGAGCTGTAAGGAGTGCTACAGGATTAGCATGATAGAGTTTTAGTATAGCTTCTACTGAGTAGAGTAAGACTATGATGTAGTACCTTTGTGGGAAGTATGTCTTTCCTTTTTGGAACTTTTTGGTACTGTAATCTCTAAAGCTCAGGTTAATCAACACGGCACTTTACTCTGATATAATCACATGTATGTTTAGTTCTCTAAATTGCACCTTAATATCTTGATGTGATAACGGGGTCTCACATGGTGACTGCTAGAGTCCACCACAACCCACATCGTATCACCTTACGATTTGCCAAACTTGGTTCCAACGAGCAGTAAAACGTCTCTAGCAAGCCCCTCATGGTGCTGCACACACACGACAGACAAACTAGTCGCTGCCTCTCTAGGTTCACCTCAAACCTACCAATAAGACGGACGTTTCCACATGGTATATCATACTATGGGAAGAAAACTCAATAGAGTAATGGGTCTTTACCCAACAATCCTTAAATGCCGATACACCCTGGACACTCCAATGTCCCTATGTACTTAACATAACCTGATCCTCTCCCTTAGGACCCATCCTACACCCTCAAGGGTGGTGTGACCATGTTTACCACATGTCACATCGACAGAAAGCGAGTAATTTCCTCCATGATTACTCCTGTCGTCAAATCACATGGCCAAAAGCCATTCCAACGAGCATACCTCAAGGGTATCACCACTCGTAATATGATCACCCCAAACGTAAGCTGCGGTACAATCACATGTACAGCGCATCCATCCATTCCTCGAGCAATCCGCTCGGTATAAGGGTCACGTCAATCGGTGCCGCACACACCACCTTGTGCTCGGTACTGGCACCCAAGGCATACCACTGAATACGTATACTCAATGCATCGTTCATCGTAACGATGATGCATGTCTAATAAGACATCTCCTACACCATCGTCATCGTCATCCTGTGACGACACATGCCAACTCATGGCATCTAAGGCATTGCCAACTAGTGACGATACATGTACATCAGCGTATGTCATCCACTATCATGCTAGTAAAATAGTCATAATAAAACAAGTATCTCAACGCATGCCAGCTACAATAAAGCAAATAGAATAGCAATATCTCATACCTCATTGCTAACAATATAGCGGCATACATGTCTCCGTCGCTCAATGATAGTGCGTAATCAGCACCCATCGCTCGAAGGCGGCAAAATCCTGTGCTGAGTACATAGCGGCACAATCCCTCGCTATAGAATCGACCGTATGACACCTCGTCATATAATAAGTGGCATGAAACATCGCTGTACACCTGAGCATGAATCATCGTCCACATAGTAGCGGAAAGAGGCATCGCTATCAATACACCTGGCGGAATGAACCATCGCCAATCAATATAGCGGGATGAACCATCGCTATAAATACGCCTGGCGGAATGAACCATCGCCAATCAATATAGCGGAATGAACCGTCGCTATAAATACACCTGGCGGAATGAACCATCGCCAATCAATATAGCGGAATGAACCATCGCTACCAACCGTGTCCTCATAGAGAAATGAATATAAATCGACACATGAAATTATGGTTCCTCCTTCCTTTTCCACGTAAGCGGAATTTTTCCTCGCTTCCTATGGAATCCACGTAAGCAGAATTCTTGCTCCTTATGGAAATCCACGTAAGCGGAATTTTTCCTCGCTTCCTATGGAATCCATGTCAGTAGAATTCTTGCTTCTTATGGAATTGAGTCACTTATCAGTAGTGCATTTCAATGCTTCTTACTACTCCACATAAGCGGAATTTTTCCTCGCTTCATATGGACCTTAGCGTAAGCATTGAAATCCTCACTAGGATAACCAGGACTCGTGAAATATCAATAGTGCATTTCAATGCTTCTTACTACTCCACATAAGCGGAATTTTTCCTCGCTTCATATGGACCTTAGCGTAAGCATTGAAATCCTCACTTTATATTTCACAATATACATATGCAAGATGATGTGTATCAACATGTATCATATCATAATGCACTATCTTATGCATACCTTGATTTACCTTGTGTTAAATGACTAAACACATAATACATGTTGCCCTTGGGATGCCCGTACATATGTATAATCATCATTCCTTTTCGTTCTCCATATTTCCTGTAACCTGATTCTCGTACAAAATCAGATTCCTTGGCACGTAACACACGGAGTGCCAAACATCACTATTAATGCCATCCTATCGTGTTCCACACGATTCCTGCAACCACAATGGTTAGCAATACCACTTTTCATATCATAATAGCACATAAACAATTTGTTATGTCATACAACATTAATGCCATCATGCATAAATATGTGCTATCAATAACTTCGTAGGCCCTTAACAGCCCCAATGAGCAACCACTGCTCTGATACCACTAATGTAAGGACCCCCTTAGCCCTTAACCCCTGATTAGTGTATTAACCATTATGTGTGGCACATGCTTTCAATAAAAAGTCAATCGGGAAGCTCAGATGATACTTTACCATTGAATGTCAATTACAAAATTTCCTTTAATACTCAATGTTATAAGATCATCATCCTAACAATAAAAGACTCATATGTTTGCCCTTTACCATCCCCTTGGTGCCACTTTTCACATTGTAGACTTTTATAAAAATTTGGGCAGAGTCTCCCCATAAATAGAGCTATCCCAAAAAAAAAAGGCACAACACATAACATAATTCCCGGCCAGGGAACACATAATACTCATCATAATGCAGTAATACAAGTAAATTCCCAGCCAGGGAAGACACCACACATATGACGACAAAAGTGGGTTTCAACACCCACATAATACACCAATGACTCTCATATCATTTAGCAATTTTACCTCTAATTGCATGCAACCTCAAATGAAAGAGAGAAAGGCTCATGCCTTTATATACAATCCATATACAAGTATAATCGTGCTCACATGCGAGCATCATGAATATGTATAATCCTCAGGTGTATATAAGTACTCTATACGATACCGTGCTCCATCAAGCCCTGGTACCACGATCCTGGGAGTACCTCCAATCAACAGCTCGAGCTCAGCTCCACAGCCATCGATGTACCTGTTCACCTGTCCCAACAGAGACAGCCCCCAACGGGGTGAGCATACCAATACACAAAATCCCATAATCACAATAATGAAATTCATAATTTACAACAAAGGTAAATACTAATGAATTTAAATGATACTCCCTGGATGGCAACCTCATCCGGGATTCCGTGTACTGTCCCTGTTCTCACAATCATCAAACTCATCAAATCTCAAAAATCAGTAAATCAACACATTGATTAACCCATTGCATGCCTAATCCCCGAGTATCAATAGATAGTGATACCAAATTCATTATACATGCAAAAATATAGATATCTCAATATCTAATACTGATTTCCCAACCTCGCTATCAATCACAGATAGCTCAAATGCCTAGCATTTATTTTACCAATTCTTCATTATACCTAGACATCTCAAGTGTCTTATAATGAATACATGATTCTACGAACCTAGACATCTCAAATGTCTTATAATGAATACATGATTCTATGAACCTAGACATCTCAAATGTCTTATAATGAATACATGATTCTATGAACCTAGACATCTCAAATGTCTTATAATGAATACATGATTCTATGAACCTAGACATCTCAAATGTCTTATAATGAATACATGATTCTATGAACCTAGATATCTCAAATGTCTTATAATGAATACATGATTCTACGATCATCCTCAGGCATCTCAAATGCCCTACAATAGTCATATAAACCCAGTACCCCTTATATCTTGTAAGAGTTATCCTACTCTAGTGTCACGCACGCTACAAGCGGCGATATCAAGATTTGGTCGTTCCTTGGCTATATCAACATATATATATATAACCATATGCACAATATTCAATGAAATCAAAAATACCTTATGCATTTCACATATATAGTAATGTTCGTACGTCGCACGTACCTTAAATCTCCGAAGTCCGAGCCAGACCTTGCTCGAGTTCCATGCCCCGAGGAACGATGTGCTAACACGATAAATAATTCACAATTATTTACGAACATGTAACCCATGCTCAAGCACACCTATAACCCTCAAAACATTGTCAACACACGACAATTAACCTCTTAAAAGACCCGGGGCAGGGTACATGCAGGGAGGGGAACGAATGAGACAATATCGAAAATTGCTCAAGAACACCCTACAAAATTCGAACCTTTATCTCACAAATCGAACCCAAATAAACACCATAATTCATCTAAAATGAGAATTAAGCTATCAATAGCAATAATCATCACCCTTGCCAAAACCCCCAAATTTTAGAACCACCCCTACAAATTTTCGAAAATAATTTCGAACCAAAACCACCAATTTCAGCATGGAAATACACGAAAAGCATGAAAAAGAGGTAAAGGAGGTTACCCAAACGAAAATCGGAAGGAAAATCGACCGAAATCGAAGAACCCTAGCTTTTGGGGATCGACGCATTCCTGCTAAATCCGACTTCAAAACGCGACGAAACTTCGAATTGACGGAGGGGATAGCTGCGCCTCGACGAGACGAAGCCGGTGAAGGGTCGCACGCGCCGAACGGCGGCCAGACGGCGGCGGGCGAAGCGCCTGAAGCGGCGGGGGCTGGTCCAGGCGGGAAAATCGCGTGCGGGGAGAGGGAGAAGAAAATTGGGGCTGAAATGAAATTATCCTTAAAATCTCGGGTTCAACTGGTATTTATAGCAAAATACCCCAAAATACTAATAGCCCCACAAATACATCATGATTCATTAAAAATCATCTGTTTTCAAAAATTCTCTCTCTAACTCCAAAACCCCCTACCGGTGCTCACACAAGCACCCGAGATCCCGAGACACATCAAAAACCCAACTCTTAGGTTTTTCACCCAAATGAGAATACAATCTCAACCTCTGGATCCAACGATCCCAACTACCCAAATAAACGAGCCCAGAAGGCCCAACACCTCGATTAAACTCCTAATCGCCACGTAAAACCACTTTAGGGATTATTAACACTACGGGATTAACATCTATAATCCCTGGTCATCACAGGTACAATGAATCGAATCTCAAGATACCAAAATATCAGAGTCCAAAGAAAGGTATCATCAATCAATTTCAAGCTCGAGCAGAGGGTGGTGACACACACACATTGCGCTAGGAGAATCATCTTATGATGTGCCCAGCATCCCATGTGTCTAGGTCCAGTGACAATGCACGTGACTACAGTTATTACCCAGATTGTCTGTCATCGCCGTGCCCAGCGTCCCCATGACACTATAGATCTCAATCATAATCAAAGGATTGATAAGATCAATGTGAAATGTCTAACGTGCATGTCATATATCGATGTATATTTATCACAATGATGTGTGTTAACAAAACCTTTATTTTCATACACCGATATAACAATCATGAATGCTATTAATGCTCCATTATTCAACTAAAATCGCATAGCCAAGTAATGTCACGTAATTCACATAAGTTCAGCAAATCATGTATCAAATAATACAGATATCTGTCATATGTTACCGATCGCAACATATCTACTATTCCTTGTTCTAGAAGCTGAATATAGTCTTCTTAGTCCGTGGAACTCCAATGGCGAATACTAATCTATAAAATTCATACAAAACCATCATTTATATTCATATACTATTTCCTTTAATTCACAATATAAGAAAATGAGGAATATTTTAGCATTCTTTTATATATTGCTAGTAATCCTTATTCCTTTCATTTCACTGTCCGGATGTTTACTTTTCATTAGTTGATCTTAACAAATCAATTTAATTGTTATTAACTATTTTGAATATTTTAAACTCCAATCAAAAGCATAATCGAGAGTGATGCATATGAATTTATATCTTATCTTTCAAATTGTTTCACATTTTATATAAGAGTATTTAGAATCATTCAATACATTCTCTATCATTACATGAGTTTAATTCTCCTTATTAAATCTGGTTAAAGGACAAAGAGTTTTGCATAACTAGATAACCCATTTTTTAGTCTTAATTTACCATTACACCGATTCTGAATAAAAATTAGCCTCGAAGTCCATATTGATGGATACACCAAAAAACTTACATAATTATGGATTCTATGTTCACAAGGTGGACTTGTGCAAGTTTTTCAATGTTTTAAAAGTTAAATCTCCAACTTCTCCCAAAACCCAATCAACAGGATTTTTAACCCAAAATTTACTGGTTTCATGAAATAAAAGTGTCATTAAATCATCTTTTTAATATTCAAACACTTTTAAGAATAAGTTCACATTTCGTAACCATAGTCATCAAAATTACAAAGCAGACAATAGGCAGCCAGCCTTTACCTATTCAACATGCAATGAAAAACACATCAACACCCAAGAATTAGCACAAATCCCTTTCCATTCAATTCAACAAGTATTTCATTACCTAAGAATGAACTAAATCCATTTAGGACTCAAATCTAGAAACTGAAAATCGAACACGAATTTTACCCCATTTTTTTCGTGAACAGTAGTCGAGCCTCCCCTTTCAAATTCCGACGAATGCTGGCGGCAGTAGGAGCGGCGGCGTTGCAGGGAGATCGTCCAATGTACATACGACACTTGGGTTTTATATCCACTATTTATTTTAATAATTTTTTTTAAATATTAACGAAGTTTATTTTACCATTTCAAAATTATCTCATTTTTTGATTTAATTGTCAACTAACATTCATTGTCAATTCTTCATCTAATTAATTAACTAATTCCAAATTATTTATTAATTAATTCATAATTTATATTTAATTAATATTAATCAAATCGTGGGGCCTACAAATGTGGGTCAAATCGGGATTAAATGTGGGTACTATTGAAAAAAATATGAGTTTTGATGGGTTCAATTGATATATTCTTTTAGGAGTTGAGTATTTAACATCCAGGACCATTTTGGGATAACAGAGGAATCATAAGGGACTATATCTGGTTGGTGAAAACAAAAGGGACTAAATTTGATCCAAAGGTAAACAATAAGAACTATCTCATGTATTATCACATACTTATGTTCCCTTTACAGCTAAGAGAACTCTATTATGTTTCTAGTTAAATATCTTCTATTCTGCTTCTCATAAACATCCATCAGATGTTGAGCTCAGGAAAGAGCGAAAAACTGAAACCAAACAATCGTGCAATTAATTAAATAGATTCGGAAAACACAAATTATTTTTGTAATAATCAAAATAAGATATTAACCCCATGATAGTTTACAATTCGTACAACATGATATAAAAATTGGGGATGTTTCAAATATATTGTCCAAATGTTTTTTCCAAAATTATGACGTTTCTCAAACGAAAAATTATACAAGTAAGGATGTCATATTTTTTTAAAAAATATTTTCGGAAAAAGTAAATTTTCCTCGCACATTGAACAAAATTATCAAACTGAATCATTAAATCGAGAACATTATATTCTATAATAATATGTATTTTTAATATATATATATTCAAATTTACACCAACAAAAAGTAATACATCAATGCGTGACGATTTAAATTAGGACACTAGATTACTACAATGAGTTGTTAAAATGAGCCAGCTCGATCTAAATGGGTTGGCTCATCCAACCACGGTCCAAATGGGTTAGACCCTTTTGGGCCTGCCTCTAGGCGTGCTTGAAAACCTCCAACCCAAAGTAATCTGAGGCGGATCGCAGGTTAGACGGTCCGCCAAAAAAAATAAGAAAGGGCTGGCCCATAGAGACAGGCTGAGAAATCGTATTTTAATTAATTAATTTTATTATAAAATTAATTAATTAATTTAACACAGGGGCCATCCACCAATCCAAAAGGACTGGCCCGTAGCGGGCTGAGAAATTCCATTTTCCAACCACGGGTTGGGTGCGTCTGTTGGGTTTCCGTACTCCGGCGCCGGATCCAAACTCAGCGGAAAATAAACATAAACAGATCTGACCCAGGGACGGATCGATCGCGCCTGATTCATATATTAGCATGCAAGAATATAAAATAAATGCACGAAAAGATATTACCATTCACCGATGTGAATCTGATAGCGGTCATCCTGTAGTACAACAAACCTGGCCAAATGTACAAGCCCGCACCAGTGCTAGTTTGGTGTTGGCGTTCTATGAGAGTGAATGAAATTGTGTTATTGTAACCCTAGGGAGACTGACATATTTATAGTTGCAATTAGTTAGCTAATTGGGCTAGGGTCCATAAAGCCCATCGGGCTAATGTTTGGCTTGCTGGGCATTTATGCTAACAATCTCCCACTTGCCCAAAAGCCAAAACAAAACTATAAACTCATAATCCAAGTAACTCAATCCAATTGAATAAATTTATGTACTACCAATGTACATAATTATGAGACATAAATATATCTAATGATTTATTTTAGAACTTTCTATAAATGAAACAATTTCAAATATAGAAACTCCACTAAATTGAGGAGCTTTCAAAAATTAAATTCATCTCACTCAGTTTGAGCACTTAACATTTAAGTCTCAATTCTCATTGATAGATCAGCGGCCGATTAATTGTGACCCAACGAGGCTCAAGTGTATCATAGTAGTAGGATCACAACCTTTGTGATTTTAGAAGTCAAACAACTTTTTTGGGCTTACCCTGAATGCCACATTGTCAATTAAACTCCTTTAATAGACAATGACCGAAATACAATTTCAGCAACAACCTACCGATCGTGGGTAGCGCATAGCATCTGCGCTTCATGAAGACCTAGATACAAATGACTAGCAGCGTACGAGAACCTGTCAGCCATAGTTAGCGTGCAGTTCATTCCTTTCACTCAATATGTCCTGATTGAATCAAGGGCATTGGTTGATCGAGACCCATTATGATTTCAATAACTATGTATTCGTTTCACGTTATATGATTCTTTGTGTGCGTATATTGATGTGACTAGAAATAGACACATCTTTAGTGCTTAATTGTCTACGATTTGGTAGGTTTTGATGGATAAATTGATACATATGCTACCTAATCGTATGTTTGTGTAATTGTAGGTACAAGCGAAGAAAACGAGCGAAAAATGATGTGTAAAGACCAAGAAGAAACATGGACATGACAAGGACTAAAAGTTGATCAAGAAAAGAGCAAAAATGTAATTTTGAAGAAGGAGATCGATTGCCACGAAGAGGAGATCGATCGCCTATGGACAGAAACTTAATCAACAAAATTCACGAGCCAACGATCGATTGCGAAGAAGTGGCGATCGATCGCCAAAGCCCACTGGAGCTGTAACGCCCCAACACTTAAACTCGTCATTAGTTCATTTATGATGTCGTATGTGTATAAATTTTTCATTTTCTTTTCATTCTTTAAAACGAATCATTACTTGTTTCCCATAATTCCAAGACACAAACAAATGTTCAACATTATATGTTCATCTCTACCAACAAATAGACTCAGGGGTTTCACCCAATACCATCCCCATTATACCACTTTTGTATTGTGGGTTTTTATAAAAATTTGGGCAGAGTCTCCCCACAAACTGAGCTATCCGGAAAACTCATCACATAATATAATTCCCGACCAGGGACAACGCAATATTAAACAGAATATAGAAACACAAGTAAATTCCCGGCCAGGGAAGACACCACACTAATAAGACAACAAAAGTGGGTTTCAACACCCTTATACAGTCCATATACACATACAAGTGCTCACAGAAGAGCAACGAATAACGGATATTCATCCGGATGCATAATTAGTATAAATACCGACCGCTCAACCTCGTATATCGGCTCAATCTCATACTATGCTTCTGGAAGCATCATCCAACAAGGTTCGAGCCTAGTACTCCAAAGCAGCATCGTACCTGTTTCAACAGAAACAGCCCCCACACAGGGTGAGCACACTCCAACTCAATATTCGATCACAAATCAACATATGAAATCATAATGCAACAATTTAGATTATTCAAAACTCATAAAATATACTCCCTGTATAATTCCGAATCTGTATGGCTTCCACACACTGTTCCTGTTTCAAACTTACACACTTCATAATGTCAAGTTTAGTATTGTCACTGAAAATGTAATACTCAACAACACTTATGAATTCAATACAATGACAATATATTATTTATGCTCAAACATAAATAGTTCAACATCAATATGAACCTGGTTATCCCAATGTAACCCTGGTTATCCCACTATCTCATTCTCGATACTTTCTCATATCGTTCATGCCCACGGCATCACCACTCAACAAGTAAAATTGGATCACGCACTACTACGTGTCCCCCATAACTCGTATATGAAACTCAATTAATAAAGTCAAACACTTACCTGAATCATCATATTCAAAATTGCATGTATAGATACTAGATATACCTGCTCGTACGTCACCACGTACATTATAATCACAATCCAAGTCAAGATACTCCCTTTGTTCAGCGGTTCGTGGAGGCTCTACATCAGGTCAGTAGTCCAATCTCAATTCAACATCAATAAATCAATAATACAATGAGTATTCAACATTCATATATGATTTTCACATAAGCAAGATGTAAATTCCCCTTGCCGAAGCAAAATCATAATCTACTAGTTTCAATACTCCCCAAAGAATATTGGACATAACCATCATCCATCGATATGCCAGGAATTCAATATCAATTAAATATTGTACATATCAATCATTTAACTCGATGAAGTAGCTCATTAATCCGATGCAAATGTCTAAAATACTTTATCATGCCATCTCGAATCTATTCCGTATGATTTATCTAACATTATTCATCATTTAAAAAACTAGACTTCATTTAAACTAGGAACCATTAATAGTACACATGAGCAAATGGACTTCCTATAATAAGAATACGAGGGAGGGACATGCTGAAATCTTAAAAGGGTGAATCATCTTATCCAAATCCCAAACACCCATTAAAGACAATAAAAACTTCAAATTGGAAAGTGAAGGTGAAAATCACTAATTGTACAAGGCTTAAACCATCACTAAAACACCATCCAAACATTTAATCAAACACCCAATGAGCATGATTTTCAAGCCCACAATAGCCCTAAAACTCAGCCATAAAAGCCCCAAATGTTTAGCCATCACCGCACACACACACTCGATCCATTACCAAACAAATCCTTATCACAATCTGCAGAAAAATGAATATGGCAGCATGCATATCAACTAAAACCTCAGAAAGTTGCACAGCCTAGCAACAGATTTTCGAGTTCAACAAGAAGCAACAATCAAGCCAAAAAGTAGGGGAAATCTTCGACCCAAAGCAAGGACAATCGAGCCAATACAACCAGATTTTTAACCCAAGACAGCCCAAAATTCGAAACAGAATAGCATGCGAACCCAAACAACATGATTAATTCGTCAAAGCAGCAAGAAATTCGAACTTATGCAGCAGCAAGATTATAGACTTAAAGCAGCAGATTTCAAGTCAAAAATGCAGCAAGATTTCAGCCTCAAAACAGAATAAACTTAGACCCAAACCAGCCTAGATTCGAACCTCAATAATCAGCAATTTCGAACCATTACAGCAAAGGAATCGAGCAAGAAAAATCGAGCCAAAAGACAGCAAAATTTCGAACCATTAACCAGCAAATAATCGAGTTACACCACAGCCCAAATTTCGAACCAAATTAACAACAAATTTTGAAATAATTAGCAGCATAGATTCGGCCAATTAGCAGCAGAAAAATCGTTCCAAAAACGCCTGAAAATCCGCCCCAAAATGCACCAAAACCGAACCCAAAACAGCATGAATTCTGAACCCTAAAATCGAACACAAATCCATAAAAATGACCAAGAAAGCATGCTTAAGGAATGAGGAAAGATTTAACCTACAAACCTGCACAAGAATCGACTGAAACAAGGGTGAAAATCGAGCTTGAACCCACCTGCCCAATTTTGGGAAGAAGGCGACGCGAGAAGTTTAGGAGGGAAAGGGGGAAATCGATTTTTAATGTGTGAAAAATGGTGAGATGTGTGTTTTTATTTCCAACCTTGCTTATAAAGATACCACACAATTTTCATTACTACCCTTTTCTATTAACACTTAAATATTGATCTCCAATAAGAAAGTTATTCACTATGATTAAAAACCCCTTGAATTTAATTTACACAATAAATTCAACCAGGAATAATTTATTCTAACTCCGATCCAAAATAATATGACCAAGTATTCAAGAATCTCCTTGAATTCAATTAACATAATAAATTCATCTCGAAATCATTTATATCAACTCCGGTCCAAAGTCTGACACCCAAGAATTAAATCCCGACACATCATATAAATATCATAATTAAATCCATTTGACAATTAATAATTTTTCCGGACATCACAATTCTCCCCAACTAATAAAATTTCGTCCTCGAAATTTAAAAGCATGCTTACCATAAAAGCCAACTGTAAAATTTACGTACCGTATATAGCTCAAGATAGTGACTTTACCATCCGTAGTATGACAGTCACCTGATCATCACGGCTCACACATGTGCCCCACTGCACCAACGATCGCAATACTGCAATTCACATCACTTTACTCCATCCCAACATTAGTATTTAATAATCTAATACATGAATTCCTCTATTCATGTAATCAATACGAGGTTAACATCATACTTGCCTTGTTCAATTTGTTTACATTTCAAAAGCTCATTCCTATAATTAACTTATCAAGGAAATTGCTAACAGTTCATAAAAGTCAACACTTACAATGTTTAATCATCAAGCTTCTTTGTCATACTTCAGTACCTGCGTACTTTCATCGGCACAATTCCATTGCACAATCTTATTTCCCGTCATATACTTTCATCACAGTACCCATCATATAATCTTATTAAATCATGCAATCCATGCTTTCATGTATATTCAAGAATATATTACAATACACCAACATTTATCTTAATCAACTTTATACCTGTGTCGCTGCAAATGTATGCAACTTTTCCGCACATCATCACCATCGTCCGTATGAAGTAACGGTACTCTTGAGCCTTTATGCATCAATCTTTCATATATCATCTCCTGGCTATTATCTGGTGCAAGGTAATGACTAGAAAACCCATTAGTCATTCTCACATACGCATATACACATTATACACACCAATAGCCACAGACCATCAGTATCAAATCATGATAAATGGCTTAACACCAATATTTTCATGTCACGATTATACTCATCTAACACAAGGCATCAACATCAATATCGAATAGTTCGTGACATACCTTCGTAGATGGAATCATCTACAATACACAATGGCACCATAATATCATGTTAATCACAGCACTCACATACTCTTAAGTATCAACATTTCCATATTACTTCACCCAATTATTATCTGTCATAGGACAAGTACCAAAATAATCCCGTTAGTATTTCTCAAATACTAGTAACATAACACGTACCTTGTCATTTACCATTTCGACATCCATAATGTTTCTGTCATCAAACACTAATTCCTGCATCATAAGTTTCTCGCAGTTCTATACACAACATGCTACTGCACACTATCACATAGGGTGATTGAAATTTAACATAAGAATCAGTTGCATGCTTTAATGACGCAATTTATATCAATCTTTAACTCATCCTCAAAACATAATAATTCATTAATCATGAATATTCACAATGAACACATGTCCACACTCGACATTCGTAGTAATCACGCGTCATCCCGCGACATACTCATGTCATCCCGTGACACACTCATTAAACTCATGTCTATCTGATTGTATTCCATTCAACATAATACGTGATTAATCAATTATTAATCCCACCACATACAAAACTAGCATGCTTTCACAACAATAATTATTGTCACACAATGATTAACATCTATTTTCAATATCTCATCACTACACACCGTAGATATGAGAGTGCTATCACAGAGGTTACACCCCTTCTTGCCTTATTACCGCAATAAAACATGAATGACACATCTAGGTTCCACTTCAATTCTATTATCAACTTTTCTACATGTACATGATTTCAGAATCAATATGAATCAACAAGATAACTCGAATCAACATATATCAATATGTTCAACCAACTGAAACGGTTTACCTCGATATTTTGTCCTCCTGGACCGATCCAATATCCTCTTGGGCCTAAATCACATATACCCAATGAGCAATAACATAACTGTACATCGCACAACTTCTATCGCCATCTGCAATCAAAGCATCATCAATACTCATTGCTAACACAATTGCGATACAACAACATTCATCGTTAATCACAATAGCGGTACTAAAAATATTCACTGCTAACACAATAGCAATACATCAATCTTCATCGCCCTACGGCGGTACATAATACTCATCGCCAACACTGGCATACATAATATCCATAATCACAATGAATATACATTCTTAAAACAATAAGATGTAATAACACTTACTGTACACAGTTGATCCACACTTGATCTTTTAAATTGTCCCTGCTCTCAACATAAATATTCCACAAAATAGGATCTCATATCAATACACAAATTGATATACTCACCATCAACAGAATATCGGAATGAGACGTCGCAACATATATAATCGACGGCAAGAACCATCGCCATGGGATCAGCGGAAAGCACCATCGATAAACACATGTCTGGCGGCATGAGCCATCGCCATTGACATAGCGGAAAGAGGCATCGCTATACACGTACCCGGCGGCATAGACCATCGCCAATCAATATAGCGGAATGAGACATCGCTATCAATACACATGGCGGCATGAACCATCGCCAACCAATATAGCGGAATGAGACATCGCTATCGATACACATGGCGGCATGAACCATCGCCAACCAATATAGCGGAATGAGACATCGCTATCAATATCGATAATGTGGTTGTTCCGGTCTTGTTATAGCAGCGGAATTTTAGGACCCCTCGCTTCGACATATAGCGGCATCATATGATATCCCTCGCTTCGACAATGACAGCGGCATGTTACCTCGCTTAGACATGACAGCGGCAAATATCATACTACCATCGCTTCATATGACAGCGGCAAGTACCTCCCTCGCTCGAATATAACAACTACCGTAACTTCCACTAGCTCCATGTACCTGCATCCAGGTTAATACAACAGTTCACAAATATAACGATCGATACCACGTTCCAGTTATAATCACAATATTCCACATTAATCACTAGAATTGTGACTGTTCCGGTCCCAATACAACAGCGGAATTTTAGGACCCCTCGCTTCGACAATGACAGCGGCATGTTACCTCGCTTAGTCATGACAGCGGCAAGTACCTCCCTCGCTCGGAGATAAAGGCTACCGGAACATTCATCAATTCTACCACAATAATCAAGCACAACAGTTGATTCCATTATCACAATATATATCACTATCATTTCACACATACCATCACATGTAAGGATCCACTATCCACGATATACATAATCAAATGTGTAACACGTTTTACCGTCCGAAGCCCGTACGTCTCACATTTCCATTTCCTGATTTTCCTACAAAATCAGATTCCTTAGCACATAACATATGGAGTGCCAGACATTACCGTTAATGCCATCCCATCGCATTCTACACGATTCCTGCAACCACAATGATTAGCAACACCACTTTTCATATCATAAAAGCACATAAAACTAGTTGTGTCACACAACATTAATGACATCATGCATAAATACGTGCTATCAATAACTTCCTAGGCCCTTAACAGCCCCAAAGAGCTAACCACTGCTCTGATACCACTAATGTAAGGCCCCAACACTTAAACTCGTCATTAGTTCATTTATGACGTCGTATGTGTATAAATTTTTCATTTTCTTTTCATTCTTTAAAACGAATCATTACTTGTTTCCCATAATTCCAAGACACAAACAAATGCTCAACATTATATGTTCATCTCTACCAACAAATAGACTCAGGGGTTTCACCCAATACCATCCCCATTATACCACTTTTGTATTGTGGGTTTTTATAAAAATTTGGGCAGAGTCTCCCCACAAACTGAGCTATCCGGAAAACTCATCACATAATATAATTCCCGACCAGGGACAACGCAATATTAAACAGAATATAGAAACACAAGTAAATTCCCGGCCAGGGAAGACACCACACTAATAAGACAACAAAAGTGGGTTTCAACACCCTTATACAGTCCATATACACATACAAGTGCTCACAGAAGAGCAACGAATAACGGATATTCATCCGGATGCATAATTAGTATAAATACCGACCGCTCAACCTCGTATATCGGCTCAATCTCATACTATGCTTCTGGAAGCATCATCCAACAAGGTTCGAGCCTAGTACTCCAAAGCAGCATCGTACCTGTTTCAACAGAAACAGCCCCCACACAGGGTGAGCACACTCCAACTCAATATTCGATCACAAATCAACATATGAAATCATAATGCAACAATTTAGATTATTCAAAACTCATAAAATATACTCCCTGTATAATTCCGAATCTGTATGGCTTCCACACACTGTTCCTGTTTCAAACTTACACACTTCATAATGTCAAGTTTAGTATTGTCACTGAAAATGTAATACTCAACAACACTTATGAATTCAATACAATGACAATATATTATTTATGCTCAAACATAAATAGTTCAACATCAATATGAACCTGGTTATCCCAATGTAACCCTGGTTATCCCACTATCTCATTCTCGATATTTTCTCATATCGTTCATGCCCACGGCATCACCACTCAACAAGTAAAATTGGATCACGCACTACTACGTGTCCCCCATAACTCGTATATGAAACTCAATTAATAAAGTCAAACACTTACCTGAATCATCATATTCAAAATTGCATGTATAGATACTAGATATACCTGCTCGTACGTCACCACGTACATTATAATCACAATCCAAGTCAAGATACTCCCTTTGTTCAGCGGTTCGTGGAGGCTCTACATCAGGTCAGTAGTCCAATCTCAATTCAACATCAATAAATCAATAATACAATGAGTATTCAACATTCATATATGATTTTCACATAAGCAAGATGTAAATTCCCCTTGCCGAAGCAAAATCATAATCTACTAGTTTCAATACTCCCCAAAGAATATTGGACATAACCATCATCCATCGATATGCCAGGAATTCAATATCAATTAAATATTGTACATATCAATCATTTAACTCGATGAAGTAGCTCATTAATCCGATGCAAATGTCTAAAATACTTTATCATGCCATCTCGAATCTATTCCGTATGATTTATCTAACATTATTCATCATTTAAAAAACTAGACTTCATTTAAACTAGGAACCATTAATAGTACACATGAGCAAATGGACTTCCTATAATAAGAATACGAGGGAGGGACATGCTGAAATCTTAAAAGGGTGAATCATCTTATCCAAATCCCAAACACCCATTAAAGACAATAAAAACTTCAAATTGGAAAGTGAAGGTGAAAATCACTAATTGTACAAGGCTTAAACCATCACTAAAACACCATCCAAACATTTAATCAAACACCCAATGAGCATGATTTTCAAGCCCACAATAGCCCTAAAACTCAGCCATAAAAGCCCCAAATGTTTAGCCATCACCGCACACACACACTCGATCCATTACCAAACAAATCCTTATCACAATCTGCAGAAAAATGAATATGGCAGCATGCATATCAACTAAAACCTCAGAAAGTTGCACAGCCTAGCAACAGATTTTCGAGTTCAACAAGAAGCAACAATCAAGCCAAAAAGTAGGGGAAATCTTCGACCCAAAGCAAGGACAATCGAGCCAATACAACCAGATTTTTAACCCAAGACAGCCCAAAATTCGAAACAGAATAGCATGCGAACCCAAACAACATGATTAATTCGTCAAAGCAGCAAGAAATTCGAACTTATGCAGCAGCAAGATTATAGACTTAAAGCAGCAGATTTCAAGTCAAAAATGCAGCAAGATTTCAGCCTCAAAACAGAATAAACTTAGACCCAAACCAGCCTAGATTCGAACCTCAATAATCAGCAATTTCGAACCATTACAGCAAAGGAATCGAGCAAGAAAAATCGAGCCAAAAGACAGCAAAATTTCGAACCATTAACCAGCAAATAATCGAGTTACACCACAGCCCAAATTTCGAACCAAATTAACAACAAATTTTGAAATAATTAGCAGCATAGATTCGGCCAATTAGCAGCAGAAAAATCGTTCCAAAAACGCCTGAAAATCCGCCCCAAAATGCACCAAAACCGAACCCAAAACAGCATGAATTCTGAACCCTAAAATCGAACACAAATCCATAAAAATGACCAAGAAAGCATGCTTAAGGAATGAGGAAAGATTTAACCTACAAACCTGCACAAGAATCGACTGAAACAAGGGTGAAAATCGAGCTTGAACCCACCTGCCCAATTTTGGGAAGAAGGCGACGCGAGAAGTTTAGGAGGGAAAGGGGGAAATCGATTTTTAATGTGTGAAAAATGGTGAGATGTGTGTTTTTATTTCCAACCTTGCTTATAAAGATACCACACAATTTTCATTACTACCCTTTTCTATTAACACTTAAATATTGATCTCCAATAAGAAAGTTATTCACTATGATTAAAAATCCCTTGAATTTAATTTACACAATAAATTCAACCAGGAATAATTTATTCTAACTCCGATCCAAAATAATATGACCAAGTATTCAAGAATCTCCTTGAATTCAATTAACATAATAAATTCATCTCGAAATCATTTATATCAACTCCGGTCCAAAGTCTGACACCCAAGAATTAAATCCCGACACATCATATAAATATCATAATTAAATCCATTTGACAATTAATAATTTTTCCGGACATCACAGGAGCCACGCGATCGATCGCGAAGAAGTGGCGATCGATCGCCAATACATTCTGCCTGAAAAATAAAAGTCAGCGATCGATCGCCACATATCAGGCGATCGATCGCCGAAGAGTCCGGAAATTAGGAAATTGAATCTTTTACCATGTTTAAAAGATTGTATCCCATTTTTATCACTCCCATACCCTAAAACTCGAGACTAAGCCTCATTTTTTTCTTACTTTTAGAATAATTGGAGATTTTAGATTAATTCTCTTTGAAGTTTTGTCAAGAACAACGAAGAACGGGACCGGAATCGACAAGCCGAAATAGTGACTATTATTAGTAATTTCTTCTCCTTTATTTATTTAATGTTTTCGAATGATATTTTGTTAATTTTAGATTCAATTATGCTAGGCTAAAACCCTTTGATTCTTGGTTGAAGGGATACCTACTTTTGGATTTTAATCTTTTATGAGAATTCGGTTTGATTGTTGAATTAGGTTTCGATTTCAATTTGTTTCTCAAATTTTGAATTCCATGATTGTTGTGTTTGTGTATTAGACCGATCACCTAATATTCAAGTACATAATCAATAGTTTGTTAAGAAACAACTAAGATCATTAATTAACCGGTTGTAGGTGTTATTGAATTCTTAGGAGAAACGGTTGAGTAATCAATTTTAACGGCTGTAGTTTTCATTGATTAGATTTATCGAACTCATTAGTTTTGAAAACTATCATTGATTTAATCATTAACGGCTGTAGTGGTGATTAGAGATTTGGTAAGGGTCGAATTGAATGCTGTTTTCTCTTTGACTACGAATAAGATGAGTAGGAATTGAATTTCCAGTCGATAGATAATCGAAAGAATTCGAATGTTTTGATTTGATGACTAAAAGATAATTTTCCAAAAGTACGGTTACCTGAAAACCAAGAATCGCTTTAATCCCATAAGTTTTAATCGTCTTAGTTAAACTCGTTTAGTAGTTTGATATTCGCTAAGTAGTAGTAATCCAATCCAAACTCCCATTGTCACTATTTGTTTGATAATTGGCACGAAATAAATTCACCTTCCCTGTGGGATCGATCCCTACTTTCGATACTACATATTTTTGCTATTAACTGAAGAAGGGTTAATTTGGGCGTACGCGATAAGCGCTACCATATATGAAAAACTCTTTTTTCACAAGCACTACCCACTCTGGCCAGAGATTCCTTGAATCATATACGGAAAATCACATAGGACATCCAGGTTCATCAAGACCAGTTGTGAATCCCCAACGACAATCATAGGCCTCTGACAGCATCACTGAATACCCAAAATAACAACTTTATGACCCACATGTGATCAGTCATTAAATCAAAGTACACAACTATCTGTCAAGACCTCAATGACGCCTCTGGTCATGAGGAGTAATGGTGCACAACTATGACTAGAAATTCTATACTCGACAAGTGGTAACCACTTATAGAATTCCGATTAGGGTCGTTCAGTGAACTCATTCCCAATGAGCTCCTATTCAAGTATGCTGACTTCTCCAACCCAACGCCGATGAAAACTGGTGCACTACACTAGACAAATCATGAATACCAGTCTCTAACGAGCATATATCGATATCCCATTCTCGAAGGCTCATCGACCAGGAACATTTAGAAATCGCAATCGAGAATGTATTTAATGGTCACCATCATATGCTTAACCACATTCTATGGACTATAGCAATCTCAAGGACTTCATCAATGCATCAAGATGCATGGGTAAACAGATGAAGAAGTGTCATATATATTAATATTCAAACAAAGATTTGTCATAATAAGATTATAAGTACAATTAATCAACTATTGATTTACTTAATCGCATATAACAACACTATCTTTCACTTTCCCAAAGCCAACTACTCATGTGTCTTAAGGCCATCTTCCCAAGATGTCTGATAGACACCAATCGTTGTAAAGGCTTTGTCAGTGGATTCACTATATTTTTCTGTTGAAGCGATTCTCTCGATAATAATGTCGCGTCTACCATCTCTCTTTAGATGATATTTTCTCAATATATGTTTGGATACTGATGAGATCTTGGCTATTCATAGCTCAACTATTGTCACAGTACCAGAGACTGTGTCAACCGCACTATAAACTAAACCCAACTCTTGGATGAAATTTCATATCCAAACTGCCCCTTTGCTGCATCGTATGCTGCAATGTATTCAGCTTCGTGTGGAATCCGATGTGGTGTCTTGCTTGGAACGTTTCCAAGAGACGACATCATCATTAAGCTTAAATACAAATCCGAACATCGATTTGGTATCATCTACATCCGATTGAAAAACCAGCATCAGCTTAGCCTTCAACTTTTATTTCTCCACTTACAGATCCAAAAACCATGAGCATATCCTAAGTTCATCACAAGTACTTGAGGATTATTTTCACAGTTTTTCAGTGGCCTTCACCGGGATCTGTCTGATGTCTGCTCATTACTCTAAGAAAATACATCAGGCCAAGTACATAACATAGCATACATTATGCTATTAACAGCCGAAACATAAGGTACAAATGTCATCTTTTCACTCTCCACATCAATCTTAAGACCCATTGACTCGAGAGATGAATACTATGACATATTATGAAGTAACTCCTTTTTCGACTATTCTATGCTAAACCCCTTTAGCACAGTGTTTATGTACGTAGATTGAGAGATCTCAAGCATCCTTTAGATCTATCCCTATAGATCCTTACGCCTAGCACGTATGATGCTTCTTCGAAATCTTTCACGGAGAAATAAGTAGATAACCATGCTTTAATCGATTAATCCAACATCATTCACAATGAGCATGATACATCGACTTAAGGCATCACAAATATAACCGTGCTCCCACTAATCCTTTTGCACACACATTTACTTCCGGATTTTTAACAAAACCAAACATTTTGAATGTTATCAAAACGGAGTTCAAACTTCGGGATGCCTTCTTAGGCCCATAAATGGACCTCTGGAGTTTGAAAACATTTTTCTCACTCCAAAAAGTTGTAAACACATTTGGCTGCTACATTTCTACATCAATGCCACCACTGAGAAATGTTGTGTTCACATCCATTAGTCATATCTCATATTCATAATATAAAGATATAACTAATAAATTCCAAATAGACTATAGCATCATAACCGATGAATATTTTGTCATGAACAACTCTTTGCCTATGAGAATAACCGTTTCGCACTAGTCAAGTTTTGAAGGTCACTACCTTCCCATCCACTCCAAGCTTTCGCTTGCAGATCCATTTGCAGCCAATGGGAACAATTCCCAAAGAGGATCTACTAAGGTCCATACCTTATTAGGTACATGGAGTCTATTTCAAAATTTCATAGCATCTCGCCAATATCCCGAAACGATGTCCAATACGTCTCCTTGAAATTCCTAGGATCACATCCATGGTCAAAATCATATGGACTACTTTCTAGGAGTAAATTAAATTTATCAGGAGTTCTTGAAACACTTTCAGATCTCCTTGGTGTGTGTAAATCAAAGGTTGTGATTGACTCAATTAATTTCATCGTTTTCACTTTTCTAGTGGTTTGTGGTTCTTGAACCCTTTCAAGTTATATTATTTTGTCATCCTTTCTAATAGAAACATTTTCTCTAGAAAGATTGCACTAGCGAAACAAACACTTTGCCTGCAATTGATAATTGATAATATAAATTTCCACAAAATAACATAAGATGGATCAAACTCATCTCCCTCTGGCTGCTTCACATAAGCAGAACAATCTCAAATAAATATTTGGATTATTTTTCGGTCCATATCGTATATGGAGTTTTGGTCACTGCATTGGTATGAATTATGTTTAACAAATATGTAACTTTAGAGAGTTACTCTGAGAGAATCACATTCTCTTTAAGATAACTCAACATCCTCTTGCACTAACATTTAGTGCTCCACATACGTCCATATGAATTAAATTCAATGGACATTCAGCACATGCTAAATATATGTGGAATTTAAGTTATCATTCCTTTTATATTCTTTGAACATAATCATACTAATCGTTCATAAGTTCCTTAGATTCAATAAAACATGCATTCTTAAAAATACTGCAAATCATATGTGCAAATTTAAAAGAATATCATTCTTTATCAAAATAGGAACAATGTTCACGATTAAATCTGAACAAATAAATAATTGCTCAAACCAGTTCCTAACCAATTCAAGATTTTATATTAAATAAATGTTTCAAACAGCCTTTGCAACAACTCTTGCTGCAATGCTTAGCCTCAGGTTTCTTCCTAGGGCTCTTTACTTCTTCTCATCACGTGCAACTCTTTGCAAAGATGCGAGCACAACTGGCTACCAAAGAAGTAGAACCAATAGAAACATTTAATTTTAATATAAAACATATCCTTTCTAGAACACTTCTAGTCTAGGTATTCCTTACAATTTTGCGCCAGTGACCAGCAGTGAAAACATAGATGCCTCTCCTTTCTTAGTTGCTACTATATCCTTTTTCGTCTTTTGAGGTTGGGAACCATTTCCCTTCCTCTACTTTATCCTTGAACTCTTCCTACCATTGGTAGAAGATTCGACAAGAAGAACACGTTTCTCCTTTTTGAATCAAGGACTCATGAGTTTCAAACATTTTGACTATAAGATCAAATCTACAGTTATTTAATGAGGTATTGTCACATTCATATTTTCCAATTTCTCAACAAGAGATATTTTTCTTACACCATGCTCATAGACCGAAGCCCCATCTTGCATGTGAAGTGAAAATAGCTCTTTTGAAGTCGCGAGTCTCAGTAATCGCGTCCGTTCACCAAACAACATTTATAGGTGTTGGAAAATATCAGCAATGTGAACGAGTTTCTCATATCTGTGTTGAAACTCATTTGTGACATTTATGCTATCATATAGCACCTAGCCGAGAGATCATCATCCCACCACTTCTCAAGTGTGGAGATCTATTCATGACACGAACGGGGAGACACTTCAACAGGAGGCTCCCACCAAGGGTATATAGCAACCTTTTAGAAGCAAGCACTATTTTAAAATTAATAGACAATCAGAATAATTTGGTGCGGTTACTTTCTTTGTATCGAGAATTGATGCAATCGGATTCACGGCAATCACAATACTGAGAATAAACAAAAAATGCATGCAAACCGTTTGATTATTAATTAATTCAAAAACTATGGAGTTTAGTTATTGAATGCTCCCACTAAATTTTTCGAATTCGTCACCCTCATGACAAATGAACGGAAAATCGTATTTTCTTAGTGGGCTTGGAGTCCAACTAGCTCATGATAGCCCCGGGCGAGGGTCCAGCCGACCTCATGATACTAAAGGTAGCTCACAATTGCATCATGTGCAACCCCCAAGATATTCGTCTCGTGATTGACATAACCCTACGGAGGCAGGCCAATTATGCATTCTCACGTCAAACTAACCCATCCCACGGATGGTAATGTCTGCCAATAAGACCCCACGAGGGTGAGCAATCTTAAAGGTTAACATAACCCTATCCATAATTAAGTGGCAGTTAAACACACAGCTTTCTCATGCTAGATGCCCCCCCACGAGGGTGAGACAAGACACCTGACACAAGTTGCGTCTCATGGCCTAATTGTTGATGGAAGACAGGAAGCAACAAACTCCTTTGACCTCCCTTCACAGTTTGATATTAAAATTTTGAATCATATTCAAAAGAGAGATTTAATTTTATTTTAAAATTTCATCAAGTGCTCGTTTGTTTGTTTGCCGGATTCATGCAACTATGTTTTATTCATGCATCATATGTACTAATAAAACATACAAACAAACATTTATCATACATCACATGCATAATAAAACTAAATATTGACGATTACGGCCTTTTCCTAATTGATTCACGTGAATCATACGTGGATCACAAGTTTGTCTAAGGTGATGCAGGTATGCAATGCAATCATACATTTTTTCTTCAATTATACATATCTCGACTCTTGGTGCTCCATCTTCAATCATGATCTCCCACTAATTCTAATGATTTTACATTTAAATTGTGCAAACAATAGAACAGGGATACAAATCCGGGATGAGATACATCAGAAAATAGAGAGAGCAGACTCGCAGGCCTGATAACCAAAATCACAATAATAACAAAACAATAAAAAAACCTAAACATTCACCTAAACACATTGGTCAAGGCCCGTAATCATTCATCATGCAATCACATCATATGTAATTAAAACATTAAATAATAAATTACATAATATGTAATTGTACTAATTACATCACATGTAATTAGGGCACAATAATTAATTTATTCTATCGTTTCCCACTAATCGCATCATTAACTGAAAATAAAATTAACAAATAAAATAAAACTATTTTATTTCTAATTAATTAAATTTCAATAAATTGGTAAAATCTCTATTTTACCTTTTAATCATCTTATTAATCGAAAATAAAATTAATAAATTAAATGAAACATTTTCACTTAATTTTTAATTAATTAAATTTTCAATTAATTGGTAAAATCCCTATTTTACCTTTAAATCATAATACTAATCGGAAATAAAATTAACAAATTGAATGAAACACTTTCATTCAATTTTCAATTAATTAAATTTTCAATTACTTGGTAAAATCACTATTTACCTATAAATCATAATATCAGTCCAAAATAAAATTAACCAACTAAATGAAACATTTTCATTTAATTTACAATGAATTAAATTTTCAACTAATTGTAAAATCTCCATTTTACACTTAATAAATTAAAAATCACATTTTTAATAAATTAAGTATTATGATTTATTATTCCAAAAACGTAATCCGGATAAAACATATAAAATGATCCAAAAATTTTATGTTGGATCCAAAAATTAAAATTTTAAACCAAATTTACATGACCATTTTCGAAAAAAGTAAAGGCTCAAATCGAAATTGTGGCCCAAAATATATATATAATTTTTAATTGGGTGGGCACTGTTCACTTCCAAAAAACGAAAGTAGGGCTTTTGCTAGTGCAGCACAGCCACGCCACCATCTCATGTAGAGCAGCAAATCGCAGAGCACGGCAACAAGCTTGCCGCCTCCACCAGATTTCGCCGATGTCACGCATGCTTCACAAGACGTGGAGCCTCTCTACACGATGGTGCTGCTCACGAGGAGATCAAGAAAACCAGTAGTGAAACTGCTCGCAATCGGGAAACTACAGGCTCTCCGCTGCACGCAAAACTTGTTGGAAAAACGAAAAAAATTGAATAAAAATTTTAAAGGCTCGATCGATCGAGCACAACTGCTCGATCGATCGAGCGGACCAGAACTTTGTTTTTTGGTTGCTACAGGAGCTTGATCGATCGAGCCCTATTTCAGATTTATGAAATAGTATGTCCATTGATGTTTGGGGTGCGATTTTTGGCCAAATGGTGCCTCCAAATGGTGTCCTTTGGATTTGGTTTTTGGTCTACTATATAACCAACATGAACCCACTTGATTTAGAGGAGAATTTTCGAAAATTCATTCACATTTTTTAGTGAAATTTGAGAGCATTTGTTGTTCATCAAATTGAGTGCTTTGAACCTTTGTGGTTTGAGGACTTGTGATTTGGAGTGCTCCTATCACAAGTCATTGTCGTTGTATCTTGGGAGACAAATTGCCATAGCAAACCGTTAGCACCATAGCGGGGCAATATTTTCTTAAGGACGGAGATTACAAATCCCGCCTCGACATAAAAATTTGTTTTGAAGCCATTGTTATTTTTTCCTGAGAAACACTTTAAGAGAAATTTCATACAACAATCTTAAGACAATATCATGCAATTCAATGGCTTCTTCGAGTGCAACAACGACTCATGTTCACCATGGTGAAAGGCCTGAAAAGTTCAATGGGAACGACTTCAAGCAATGGCAACAAAAGATGATATTTTTGTAGGGTCTTCCTACCTTAACATCATATTAATAACGTATTATGAACTAAACATGCATTAATGACATCTTAGAGTTCCGGTTGTAGTTTTGAGCTAATAAGATTACAAGCCAAAATGAAATTTCAAAACTTAATTAATTACATTCTCAAAATGAATGTTAAAGCGATAGAATTATACTACTCCTAGAGTAGAGACTATCCAAAAATCCTGTATCCTAATTTCTTTCATGCTCCTCATAGCTCACTGTCCCAACCCGACCCTAAGCCTCCATCAGACCAAAAGCGTACCTACAGGGATAACACATCATGAGCATATACATCCTTACTTAACATCATAAAAAAAAAATAACAGTAAATGCATGAAATCTTAGTTAAGTAAACTTGATGGTTATTCGTTAACTTCTTTTTTTTGTTGTCCCTGATTCACATTCATGCATATGGGCATCTTACCCTATCGTATGGCATCTTATCATATTATAAACATCGTATGGCATCTTACCATATCATAAACATCGTATGTCATCTTACCATATGGGCATCTTACCCTATCGCATGGCATCTTACCATATGAGCATCTTACCCTATCGTATGGCATCTTACCATATCACAAACATCGTATGACATCTTACCATATGGGCATCTTACCCTATCATATGGCATCTTACCATATCATAAACATCATCATCACTTATCATAAACATCCCCATAGACATCATATCCTCTTTACTCAACATAAACATCATCATCATAAACTTACGTATCATAATCATCAACATAAACATCATATATACTTATGTAATCATAGCATAGTATTAATGTAGGAGTGTGTTTTACCATCCGATGCCCGTACGCTTCTTACGTACCTTAATTCCAAAAGTGGAGAAGTTGGAGAACTTTATCTCCTTGATGTTGTGGGTACCTGGGATGGTTCTACATAACCATACAAATCAATATTAGAAGCTAAATATAGTCCAATATCCAAAAATCCCACAAAATAATCAAAAACACATAATTATGTTTCTCGCGATCGATCGCTGGGATGTCCGGATCGATCGCGAGATCAAACTGCCCGTTGCTGAAATTTTGCGTCTTCGGCGATCGATCACCACTTTTGGCGCGATCGATCGCCGATCGATCGCCCAAAAGTGGCGATCGATCGCCAAATGGTTTTGGAGCCTACTGCTGGCTCGCGATCGATCGCCTGAAACGAAAAAATCATCTCTGTACATCGAAAAATCACCAATTTTCAAGCTCTACCTCATACCCTTCAAACCCAAACTTTCCAACAACATAAATATCATCATAACTCACTAAAACCCACATAAAACACTTCAAAAATCATACCCCAACCACATACAACATATACCCCAAATCAAACCCACGTAAAAACATAAAAAGCCAACCCATTTCAAAACCAAACATCATAAAAACATTAGGAAGGGTTCCATACCTCTTAAGGACTCCAAATCCTACAATAAATCTCACAAACAAAGGTTTTGTGGAGCTTTCCTTCTCCTTCCTTGCTTGATTTCGAAAATGGGGTAACGGGGTAGGGTTTGAGAGTGATTTGGGGATTTAAGTGAGAAAGGGTAAAGTGAAGGTGTAATACCCCCGAAATGTGATATGATTATGTACTACGATGATTAATTATGATGTGTCTAAGGGTTGTGGTGTATTTAATTTTGGGGATAAGACTTATGATGTGATGATATGATTTAGGGGGCATGTTGGGTGTTTTAAGAGGATGTATTAATTAAATAAAGTTGTTAAATATCGAGTGAGGATATTTTAATACATCGTACTAAATATCGGGACACAATTAAACACCACATGACCACCCCAACCCTCACCACCCCCTACTCGGCCACCTCACCCCCCACTAGGCCAACCCATTCCCTCCACTTGCACAACCCATGCCTCCTTCTCCCTTTCTTACTCCACCTTCCAATCAATCCTCCTCCTTCTCTCCCCCTCCATTTTCGTCCAGACAAGCTGCAATTAGGCAAGGAGAAGGCTGGTGAGAAGGTGTTCAAATCCTTACAAAAAGAGGAGCAAAAAGAGAGGGGTAAGTGGTTACCCTGTTTTCTGGGTTTGTGTTTGAGCTTGGGTTTGGTGGGTTGTTTTTAACGCATGCTAAGTGTAGGTTTGGGTGAAACCTTGGTATGAATACTTACAAGGTAGTTTTGTGTAACTACTAGCATGTTTGTTTGAGCATGTTACATATTTTATGTGATAGATTTCTAGTTATGAATCTATGTGCTCGAAAATCTGGGCAAAGAAGAACATACTCTGTTTCTGTATAGGTTGGTTGAGGATGAAGATTATGATGATGTTATGATGCATGTTAGCTTAGGTTTTGTTAAACCTTTAATTTGAATACATGCATAGTAGTTTTATGAAGCTTGTAACATTTTTGTTCAAGCATGTTTTATGCCTTATGAAGTAGAAATGATGGTATGAAATGAGGTGCTCAAAAATCTGGGGAAGTCCCGATTTTTCAGAGCTCTCGATCGATCGAGAATTTAGTCCCGATCGATCGAGCGAGGTAGAATGTTTAAAGCATGTTTTGAATTTCAGGGGCCGATCGATCGAAGGATTTCTCGATCGATCGGTGAAGCTCCTCGATCGATCGGTAAAATGTTTCGATCGATCGATCGAGGCAGAATGTTTGGACACTATTTGGGCACATTTTCTCGTTCGATCGAGACCTTGGGGCCGATCGATCGAGAGAGACAGAAAATTGAAAAATAAGATGATGTTTTATTTTGTTAAGTTTATGATGTGAGATGGTATTGAGGCATATAATATGGTATTGTGTGGTCTTGTAGAACCATCCCAGGTACCGGCACCATCAAGGAGATAAAGTCTGTTGACTCCTCCTCCTTTTGAAAAGGTACGTAAGAGGCGTACGGGCATCGTACGATAACATACATCTTTACACTACGACTATGCTTTTATTGCATGAGTATTCACGATGAAATGATGATGTTTATACGATGTTTATATGATGATGTTTATACGATGCTTATATGATGATGTTTATACGATATTATTTGTGGTAAGATGCCACGGGGTAAGATGCCCCATATGATAAGAGGCCATACGTTATTATTTGTGGTAAGATGCCACGGGGTAAGATGCCCCATATGGTAAGAGGTCATACGATGTTATTTGTGGTAAGATGCCACGGGGTAAGATGCCCCATATGGTAAGAGGCCATACGATGTTATTTGTGGTAAGATGCCACGGGGTAAGATGCCCCATATGGTAAGAGGCCATACGTTATTATTTGTGGTAAGATGCCACGGGGTAAGATGCCCCATATGGTAAGAGGCCATACGATGTTATTTGTGGTAAGATGCCACGGGGTAAGATGCCCCATATGCATGAATATGAATCAGGGACAACGAAAAGAAGTTAATGAACAATCAGCATATTTACTTAACCAAGATTTCATGCATTTACTATGATGTTTTTATGATGTTAAGTATGATTGTATATGCTCATGATGTGTTGTCCCTGTAGGTACACTTTTGGACTAAAGGACTAAGGGTCGGGTTGAGGCTGTGAGCTACGAGGAACACAGGGATGTATAGGATGCAAGTCATGATTAGTATCTACTCTAGGAGTAGTGTAAATCTAAACGTTAACATTCTTTTGGGGAATGTAATTAATAATTTTTGAAGCGCTGTATTTTGGCCTGTAATACTGTTAGCTCCTGTAACAACCGGAACCTTAAGATGTTGTTTAATGCATGATTAGTCCTTCTTTTGTTCAAATTAACACTGTTAAGGTAGGAAGACCCTACATTAGTGGTATCAGAGCAGTGGTTAGATAACTCGGGAATGAGTGAAGGGTAGCCTTAGCAATAAGTTGGCTAGGTTCTTACTTTTGAACATGTTTTATATGTATATTGCATATGAAGAAGAAGATGTTATGCTAACATGTTTAATTATCTAACGATGTACTTTATGAACTGCTTTTGGGTATTGTTGTTAACCTTTGTGTTGCAGCATGGCAGCGAATATAGAAGTGGGTGACGCTATTAGTGTAAATGCAAGTGCTGGGCGTACGAACCCACTGCCACCGCCAGCCTTGGGGGAAGAGCCCTCGGAACAGCAATTGCTACCGGGAGAGTTGAGCTTGGCTCAATTTATGATGTACCGACCCCCGATGTTCAAAGGAACTGAATCAGGGGAAAAGGCTGAGGAATGGTTAGAGAGGATTAAGCAGATATTTGTGGCAGCGCCTTGTGCAAAGAGTGCGTGGATCAGATTAGCAGAATTTCAGCTGGCTAAGAAGGCACTGATGTGGTGGAAGACCACAGTGATTGAGCAAGAGGCTCTGGGGCAGGAAGTGAATTGGAAGATGTTCCGAACGCGGTTTCTGACCCGTTACTTCTCAGCCGCTGCAAGACAGACCAAAGAGGATGAGTTTACCAACTTAAGGCAAGGTACCATGCCTGTATCTGACTATGCTCTACACTACTGTTCCTTACTGCGATATGTACCCCATATTGCTGCAAACACCCAGGCAAAAATGAGGAATTTTATGAAGGGATTGAGGCCGGAACTGTATGACAGAGTAATCACTTATGGTCCTGCCTGTTTCGATGATGCACTTGCAAGGGCTGAGCTAGCCGAACTGGGAGTTGGCGCATATCCTGATGCAGTGCCACCTCCAGTACCCCCTCAGAACTCCACTTCTGATAATTTGAAGTCCAGGGGTGATCAGTTTAAGCCTAGGGGGAACACAACGACTTCGAGGTTCAGTGGCAAGAGGCCTAAGAATCGTTGGAAAGGGAACCGTAGGAATGATGCCCCATCCGGGAGAGGACAGTCTCAGGGAGACAGATTTGGAAGAGTTCAGTGCACTCTTTGTGGGCAACCACATTTAGCAAAAGACTGCGTAGGATGCTATGTCTGTGGCGACAGAGGCCACTTTGCTCGGCAGTGTCCCAATAGGGGAAGACAGCAGAACTCTACGGGGAGGCCTGCGGACAGAGCAGTACAACACAGGCGACCTTTTGCACCGAGGCAGTATGGAGGTCAGCCCATGGGGCCACCTCAGGGGCAGGTCTATGCTTTGACGAGGGAGCAGGCTACGGCGGCTCCAGAGGAGGTGATAGCGGGTACGTGTCTTTTATTTACGCACCCTGCTTTTATATTGATAGACACAGGTGCGTCACCCTCTTTTGTGTCGACGAGTTTTGTTGAAAGGCACCACATATGCACTTCTCCGTCGCCCATGCCTCTTATGGTCTCGACCCCCGTGGGAAGAAGTTTGACTACGGATCAGATTGTCTATGATGGCCTCATTTATTTTGAGGATAACGAGTTAAGATCAGATTTGATTGTTCTGGGGATGACAGACTTTGACTGTATTGTAGGCATTGATGTTCTGAACAGGTATCAGGCAGTCGTGAACTGCAGGCAGAGGACTGTCCGATTCAGGTCTGATATGGGAGTCCAGTGGACATTCTTTGGGGATGGTTCCCGTCCAAATATTCCGCTTATATCCGCTGCCAAGATGGCACAATTATTGGAACGAGGCCATACGGGATATCTTATCTATGCTGTGGATATTGCGGAAAAGATGAAAGAATTAAAGGTTGAGGATGTGCCGGTAGTGGCGGAGTTTCCTGATGTTTTTCCGGAGGAGATTCCCGGATTCCCACCGACGAGAGTGGTCGAGTTTGGGACTGAGTTACTACCGGGGACGTCTGCAATTTCTCGTGCCCCGTATCGGATGGCACCAGCGGAGCTAAGAGAGTTAAAGGTTCAGTTACAAGAACTCCTTGACAAGGGCTACATACGCCCTAGCGTATCGCCCTGGGGTGCGCCTGTCTTATTTGTTAAGAAGAAAGATGGATCGACGCGTCTATGCATTGACTACAGGCAACTGAACAAGGCCACAGTAAAGAACAAGTATCCACTTCCGAGGATTGATGACTTGTTTGATCAGTTACAGGGTACCAGGCTCTACAGTAAGATCGATCTGAGGTCGGGGTACCATCAGATTCGAGTGAGGGAAGATGATGTTCAGAAGACGGCTTTCAGGACGAGATATGGGCATTATGAATTCCTGGTCATGCCTTTTGGGGTGACAAATGCCCCAGTTGTCTTCATGAGTTTGATGAACAAGGAATTCCAGCCATATTTGGATCAGTTCGTCATAGTCTTCATTGACGACATACTGTAATACCCCCGAAATGTGATATGATTATGTACTACGATGATGAATTATGATGTGTTTAAGGGTTGTGTTGTATTTAATTTGGGGGATAATACTTATGATGTGATGATATGATTTAGGGGGCATGTTGGGTGTTTTAAGAGGATGTATTAATTAAATAAAGTTGTTAAATATCGAGTGAGGATATTTTAATACATCGTACTAAATACCGGGACACAATTAAACACCACATGACCACCCCAACCCTCACCACCCCCTACTCGGCCACCTCACCCCCCACTAGGCCAACCCATTCCCTCCACTTGCACAACCCATGCCTCCTTCTCCCTTTCTTACTCCACCTTCCAATCAATCCTCCTCCTTCTCTCCCCCTCCATTTTCATCCAGACAAGCTGCAATTAGGCAAGGAGAAGGCTGGTGAGAAGGTGTTCAAATCCTTACAAAAAGAGGAGCAAAAAGAGAGGGGTAAGTGGTTACCCTGTTTTCTGGGTTTGTGTTTGAGCTTGGGTTTGGTGGGTTGTTTTTAACGCATGCTAAGTGTAGGTTTGGGTGAAACCTTGGTATGAATAGTTACAAGGTAGTTTTTTGTAACTACTAGCATGTTTGTTTGAGCATGTTACATATTTTATGTGATAGATTTCTAGTTATGAATCTATGTGCTCGAAAATCTGGGCAAAGAAGAACATACTCTGTTTCTGTATAGGTTGGTTGAGGATGAAGATTATGATGATGTTACATGTTAGCTTAGGTTTTGTTAAACCTTTAATTTGAATACATGCATAGTAGTTTTATGAATCTTGTAACATTTTTGTTCAAGCATGTTTTATGCCCTATGAAGTAGAAATGATGGTATGAAATGAGGTGCTCAAAAATCTGGGGAAGTCCCGATTTTTCAGAGCTCTCGATCGATCGAGAATTTAGTCCCGATCGATCGAGCGAGGCAGAATGTTTAAAGCATGTTTTGAATTTCAGGGGCCGATCGATCGAAGGATTTCTCGATCGATCGGTGAAGCTCCTCGATCGATCGGTAAAATGTTTCGATCGATTGATCGAGGCAGAATGTTTGGGCACTATTTGGGCACAGTTTCTCGATCGATCGAGACCTTCGGGCCGATCGATCGAGAGAGACAGAAAATTGAAAAATAAGATGATGTTTTATTTTGTTAAGTTTATAATGTGAGATGGTATTGAGGCATATAATATGGTATTGTGTGGTCTTGTAGAACCATCCCAGGTACCGGCACCATCAAGGAGATAAAGTCTGTTGACTCCTCCTCCTTTTGAAAAGGTACGTAAGAGGCGTACGGGCATCGTACGGTAACATACATCTTTACACTACGACTATGCTTTTATTGCATGAGTATTCACGATGAAATGATGATGTTTATACGATGTTTATATGATGATGTTTATACGATGCTTATATGATGATGTTTATACGATATTATTTGTGGTAAGATGCCACGGGGTAAGATGCCCCATATGATAAGAGGCCATACGTTATTATTTGTGATAAGATGCCACGGGGTATGATGCCCCATATGGTAAGAGGTCATACGATGTTATTTGTGGTAAGATGCCACGGGGTAAGATGCCCCATATGGTAAGAGGCCATACGATGTTATTTGTGGTAAGATGCCACGGGGTAAGATGCCCCATATGGTAAGAGGCCATACGTTATTATTTGTGGTAAGATGCCACGGGGTAAGATGCCCCATATGGTAAGAGGTCATACGATGTTATTTGTGGTAAGATGCCACGGGGTAAGATGCCCCATATGCATGAATATGTAATCAGGGACAACGAAAAGAAGTTAATGAACAATCAGCATATTTACTTAACCAAGATTTCATGCATTTACTATGATGTTTTTATGATGTTAAGTATGATTGTATATGCTCATGATGTGTTGTCCCTGTAGGTACACTTTTGGACTAAAGGACTAAGGGTCGGGTTGAGGCTGTGAGCTACGAGGAACACAGGGATGTATAGGATGCAAGTCATGATTAGTATCTACTCTAGGAGTAGTGTAAATCTAAACGTTAACATTCTTTTGGGGAATGTAATTAATAATTTTTGAAGCGCTGTATTTTGGCCTGTAATCCTGTTAGCTCCTGTAACAACCGGAACCTTAAGATGTTGTTTAATGCATGATTAGTCCTTCTTTTGTTCAAATTAACACTGTTAAGGTAGGAAGACCCTACAGAAGGGGAAAAAGGGTATAGTGGGGGTATATGGGTTAATTTAATTAAATTTGTACCCATTAATTAACATGATGTATAAAATACCCCAACATGGTATTTTAAAAGCATTTTACAAAAATGCACCAAACATCCACTAAATTCATATCTTCCTCATAATTAACACCCAATACAATTAAATCATGTTAACTCCCCATTTTCTAACATGCATAACATGCACCCTGAAATGCAACCCCGGGTCACGCCTATCATGTGACTAAGCATTTCAACATGATAATTTATTTCAACACTGTGATGTCCGGGGATTTATGGTGTTAATCCCGGTGTGGTATTAATCCTTGATGGATTTTAAATTGTGGCAATTAGGAATTAATTGCGGTTTGGCATTCCCCGAGGTTGTTTAATCGGGCATTTGGGATCGTTGGATCCAAAGGTTGAGATTGCATTCTCATTTTGATGGAAAACCTATGAGTTGGGTTTTTAGTGGGACTTGGTGTCCGGGGTACCTTATGTTGGGGCCAGTCTGAGGATTTGATGTTGGAGAGAGAGTTTTTGAAAACAGATGATTTTTAATAAATCATGATGTGTTTGTGGAGGTATTTGTATTTTGGGGCATTTTTGCTATATATACTAGTTGGACTCGGGATTCCGTCATTTGGAATCCATTTCTCTCCTCTCCTCTCCCTCTCACGCCACTCTCTAACCCCTAACCCTTCCCCCTTTTCCTTTGATGAGCAAATCGACGGAGGCTCATCCTAGGAGCCGGATTTCTCGAAGATAATAAGGTATTATTCATCCCCTCGCATTTATCTTCGTTTAGATGGTGGTTTTGTGGTGTTTGGGAAGGTTTTGTGTTGGATTTAAAGAAATGGATTTTTAAAGAATTTTGGGTTGGTTGGTTTGTGGAGTTTTTATGGTATTTATTTTGAGGTTTAATGTTGTAAGGGGTGTGAGGATTGTTGTTGGGCAACATTTTGCAAGAAAACGCCATTTTTGGCTTTTACAGGTCGAGGCGATCGATCCCTAGGGCAGGGCGATCGATCGCCGTGACGTTGTTGGAAATTTCAGGAAGATGAACAGTGAGGCGATCGACCGCCTCAAATGAAGCGATCGATCGCCATGAGGCAGTGGCAATTCACGCTAAGAGGCGACCGATCGCCTGAAAAGGAGCGATCGATCGCCTGTCCTGTTTTCGCGAGGCGATCGATCGCCTGAAATCATGCGATCGATCGCCAATGCCTTATTTTGGGGAAATATTGTGTTGAGTTTTCGATGCATGCTTCGCCCGGGGCCTTTTAAAATGGTTAATCGTCATGGATGACGATATATTTGGGGTTTGTGAACGTGCTTGGGCACGTGATTGCATGCTTGAGATTAATTGTGGATTATTATCGTGTTTAGCATTTAATTCTTCAGTCACGGGACCAAGGCAAGGTTTGGACTTGAACTACGGAAAATATAAGGTACGTATGACGTACGAGCATAGCCCTTTAATATAATTGCAATTGTTGAGTGCTTGGTACACTGTATTGCAATGAATGTGTGTGGAAATGCATGACACATGGTATTAGCAATAAACGGAGATTGAAATGCATGGTTTATGGTACTTGCTTCAAATGTCTATATATGCATTGAGAATTGCATGGTGCCGCTTTTGAACGCAATGATTGGGATGTTGTCGCCTGTGAGCGAACATCGATTATGACGCGCTGCTGTTGAGTATGCGTGGAAATGGAACGCCGCTATTGTAGACCGAGCTATGAAATAGAATTATGGAACCATAAGTGAAATATATGGGGAATTTGTAATCACTGTTTAATGATTTGATAGTGTTGATTATGATACCGGTATATGGCTAGTAAATTCGTTAATCAATGTAATGATTAACTGGCATTTGAGAATTTGATGGTTTCAGTTATTTTGAGAACAGGGACAGTACAGGGGATCCCGGATGAGGATGATGCCATCCAGGGAGTATCTTTTATATTTCATAGAATTTACATATCGTAAATTATGAATTGCATTATTGTGATCATGGGATTTGGGATATTGGTATGCTCACCGCGTGTGGGGGCTGTCTCTGTTGGGACAGGTGGTACAGGTGTAGCAGCAGCTTTGGAGTTGAGCTCGGGCTGTTGATTGAAGTACTTCCAGGATTGAGGTACCAGAGCTGGATGGATAGACGCTCAGATCCAGAGTCGAGATCGAGTTGCGCTTGAGAGGTGCTTCCAGGATCGAAGCACCAGTAACTGTATCCAGTAGAGTGTTTTATACATTAGATACACGCTTATTCATTGTGTGCTCTTATGTGAGTACATATTACGTGTATATAGAATGTATAAATGGGCTACGGCTTTTCTCTTTTCATTTACGGGTAGCATGCAATTAAATGTGGAATTGCTAAATGAATTGAGAGCATATTAGTGTATGTTGAAAGGTGCATGACATGTTTTATGGAATATGTTGGGAAAGTATAGACATTATACGATAATGTAAAGGAATTTTATAGATGGCATTTATGCTAGAGTTGCATGTAATTACTTTCCCCTTGTTAACATGATAGTATGCACTAAGCACGGTGGTTAATACACTAATATCGGGTTAAGGGCACGGGGGTCTTTACTGTGGCCTTATTCAGTTGCCTGTAGTCAATGCAAAGACGCATCGATCCATCCTTCTTCTTAACAAATAAAACAGGCACACCCCAGGGCGTATGTAGCCCTTATCAATGAGCTCTTGCAACTGAGTCTTTAACTCCCTTAGCTCTACTGGTGCCATCCTATACGGGGCACGAGAAATGGCAGACGTCCCCGGTAGCAACTCAATCCCAAACTCGACCTCTCTCGTCGGTGGGAATCCGGGAATCTCCTCCGGAAAAACATCAGGAAACTCCGCCACTACGGGCATATCCTCGACTTTCAAGTCTTCCTTCTTTCCAGTAACATCAACAACATAGATCAGATATCCCATATGGCGTCGTTCCAATAACTGTGCCATCTTGACAGGAGATATCAACGGGATCTTAGAACGAGAACCATCCCCAAAGAATGTCCACTGGACTCCCAAATCAGACCTAAATCGGACAGTCCTCTGCCTGCAGTTCACAACTGCCTGATACCTGTTCAGAACATCAATGCCCACAATGCAGTCAAAATCTGACATTCCCAGAACAATCAAATCTGACCTTAGCTCGTTATCCTCAAAATAAATGAGGCCATCATAGACAATCCGATCAGTAATCAAACTTCTTCCAGCGGGTGTCGAGACTACAAGAGGCGTGGGCGACGGAGAAGTGCATATGTGGTGTCTTTCCATAAAACTTGCCAACAAAAAAGAGTGGGACGCACCTGTGTCTATCAATATAAAAGCACGGTGCGTAAATAAAAGACACGTACCCGCTATAACCTCCTCTGGAGCCGCTGTAGCCTGCTCCCTCGTCAAAGCATAAACCTGCCCTTGAGGTGGCCCCATGGGCTGACCTCCATACTGCCTCGGTGCAAAAGGTGGTATGTGTTGTGCTGCTCTGTCCGCAGGCCTCCCCGCAGAGTTCTGTTGTCTTCCCCTGTTGGGACACTACCGAGCAAAGTGGCCTTTGTTGCCACAAACATAACATCCTACACAGTCTTTCGTCAAATGTGGTTGCTCACAAAGAGTGCACTGGACCTTCCTGAGTCTGTCTCCCTGAGACTGCCCTCTTCCAGATGGGGCATCGTTCCTACGGCTTCCTTTCCATCGATTCTCGGGCTTCTTACCACTGAATCTCAACGCTGAAGTGTTCCCCCTAGGCTTAAACTGATCACCCCTGGGCTTCAAATTGTCAGAAGTAGATTTCTGAGGGGGTGCTGGAGGTGGCACGGCATCAGGATATGCACCAACTCCTAGTTCAGCCAGCTCAGCCCGTGAAAGGGCATCATCAAAGCAAGCGGGGCCATAGGTGACCACCCTGTCGTACAGCTCATGCCTCAAGCCTTTCATGAAATGCCTCATCTTGGCTTGGGTATTTGCAGCAACATGTGGTACATACCGGAGTAAGGAACAGTAATGGAGTGCATAATTTGATACAGTCATAGTACCTTGCCTCAAGTTAGTGAACTCATCTTCCTTAGCCTGTCGTGCAGCAGCTGAGAAATAGCGGGCCAGAAACCGAGTCCTGAATAGCTTCCAATTTATCTCCTGACCCTGAGCCTCTTGCTCTATTACTGTGGTCTTCCACCACATCAGCGCCTTCTTGGCCAATTGGAACTCCGCTAGCGTTATCCAGGCTGTCTTAGCACAAGGGGCTGCCACAAATATTTGCTCGATCCTCTCTAACCATTCCTCAGCCTGTTCCCCTGTCTCAGTTCCTTCGAACATCGGGGGTCGGTATGTCAGGAACTGAGCCAAGCTTAGCTCCCCATGTAGTAACTGTTGCTCAGAGGGTTCTTCACCCAAGGCTGGCGGTGGTAGGGGACTGGTACGCCTAGCACTTGCATTAACACTTACTGCATCACCCACTTCAACATTTGCTGCCATGCTGCAAGACATAGGTTAACAACAATACCCAAAACCAGTTCATATAATACATCGTTAGAGAAACAAAACATGTTAGTATAACATCATATACTTCATATGCAACACATGCACAAAACATGTTTAAAAAGAAGCACCTAGCCAACTTATTGCTAAGGCTACCCTTCACTCATTCCCGGGTTATCTAACCACTACTCTGATACCACTAATGTAGGGTCTTCCTACCTTAACATCATATTAATAACGTATTATGAACTAAACATGCATTAATGACATCTTAGGGTTCCGGTTGTAGTTTTGAGCTAATAACATTACAGGCCAAAATGAAATTTCAAAACTTAATTAATTACATTCTCAAAATGAATGTTAAAGCGATAGAATTATACTACTCCTATAGTAGAGACTATCCAAAAATCCTGTATCCTAATTTCTTTCATGCTCCTCATAGCTCACTGTCCCAACCCGACCCTAAGCCTCCATCAGACCAAAAGCGTACCTACAAGGATAACACATCATGAGCATATACATCCTTACTTAACATCATAAACAAAAAACAGTAAATGCATGAAATCTTAGTTAAGTAAACTTGCTGGTTATTCGTTAACTTCTTTTTTTTGTTGTCCCTGATTCACATTCATGCATATGGGCATCTTACCCTATCGTGTGCCATCTTACCATATCATAAACATCGTATGGCATCTTACCATGCCATAAACATCGTATGGCATCTTACCATATGGGCATCTTACCCTATCGCAAGTCATCTTACCATATGAGCATCTTACCCTATCGTATGGCATCTTACCATATCATAAACATCGTATTGCATCTTACCATATGGGCATCTTACCCCATCGTAGGGCATCTTACCATATCATAAACATCATCATCACTTATCATAAACATCCCCATAGACATCATATCCTCTTTACTCATCATAAACATCATCATCATAAACTTACGTATCATAATCATCATCATAAACATCATATATACTATGTAATCATAGCATAGTCTTAATGTAGTAGTGTGTTTTACCGTCCGATGCCCGTACGCTTCTTACGTACCTTAATTCCAAAAGTGGAGAAGTTGGAGAACTTTATCTCCTTGATGTTGTGGGTACCTGGGATTGTTCTACATAAGCATACCAATCGATATTATAAGCTAAATATAGTCCAATATCCAAAAATCCCACAAAATAATCAAAAACACATAATTATGTGTCTCGCGATCGATCGCTGCGATGTCCTGATCGATCGCGAGATCACACTGCCCGTTGCTGAAATTTTGCGTCTTCGGTGATCGATCGCCACTTTTGGCGCGATCGATCGCCAGCTTCATCGATCGATCGCCCACAAGTGGCGATCGATCGCCAAATGGTTCTGGAGCCTACTGCTGGCTCGCGATCGATAGCCTGAAATGGGCGATCGATCGCCGATCTCTGTACATCGAAAAATCACCATTTTTGAGCATTTTTCAAGCTCTACCTCATACCCTTCAAACCCAAACTTTCCAACAACATAAATATCATCATAACTCACTAAAACCCACATAAAACACTTCAAAAATCATACCTCAACCACATACAACATATACCCCAAATCAAACCCACATAAAAACACAAAAAGCCAACCATTTTCAAAACCAAACATCATAAAAACATTAGGAAGGGTTCCATACCTCTTAAGGACTCCAAATCCTACAATAAATCTCACAAACAAAGGTTTTGTGGAGCTTTCCTTCTCCTTCCTTGCTTGATTTCGAAAATGGGGTAATGGGGTAGGGTTTGAGAGTGATTTGGGGATTTAAAGTGAGAAAGGGTAAAGTGAAGGGGAAAAGGGTATAGTGGGGGTATATGGGTTAATTTAATTAAATTTGTACCCATTAATTAACATGATGTATAAAATACCCCAACATGGTATTTTAAAAGCATTTTACAAAAATGCACCAAACATCCACTAAATTCATATCTTCCTCATAATTAACACCCAATACAATTAAATCATGTTAACTCCCCATTTTCTAACATGCATAACATGCACCCTGAAATGCAACCCCGGGTCACGCCTTTCATGTGACTAAGCATTTCAACATGATAATTTATTTCAACACATAAATCAATTATCAACATAATTCATCATATAAACATAATTAATGCCCAGATTGCAATTAATTAATTTCGGGCCATCACAATTTTACTTGACCACGCTAAGTTTGGCAAGGTTCTTAACCGAGGAGCCTCCTACGGTTGAAGAAGGAGAGACTGACACCCAAAAGAGGGCGGCTCTGGATGCATGGAATCAAAGCGACTTCCTATGCAAGAACTATTGTGATGCCCGATTTACTATGCATTTAATTATTTGTTTAAATGTTAAATTATGGGATAATTTACGTAATTAAAAGTTGGACTTCGTACATTGGGTCGGGTCGTATTATTTGGGCACACATGGAGGTTTAACATAATTTAAATGCTTGGGGGACTCATATTAGTCTGTTTTATTTTATTGGGGGATTTGTGAAGAATTAAATTAACTTGAAATATTTAATTGGAGGTGGAGAATTATATTGTTTTGGGATAAATTTATGTAGGTGTTATGTCATTATTTTAAAAAAAGGGCACTTTTCTTTTTTTTAAAAAAAGAAACAAAACCAACTAATCCTATACTTCACCATACCACCAAAAAACCGCACACCTCATCTTCTCCCGATCAAAGTATCGGCCAACACTCTCTTCCCCAAGAGAAAAGTCGAAAAAGCTCCTCCATCTTCAAGCTAGCTTTGGAAACTCTTTTGGGTAAGATTCCTCTCCCCCTTGGCCCTCTTTTCCTTAGCTTAATCATGTGTTTGGGTGTGTGTGTTGGTGGTGTAGGGTTCGAAAATATAGGGCTGAGAAAGGGGGTTTTGGTTCGAAATTGTGGGGCTATAGGAGAGCTAGGCTTGGCCTTTATTGGTATGGATTTTGATGTGTTTTGAGTTGGTAATTGAAAGGAAAGGGTTTGCATTTCAAGTGTGTGCATAATGTGTGTTTAGTGTGTGATGGAAAGTGTGTGTTAGTGTGTGTGCGTGAATTGTGTGCAAGTATGTGCAGAATTGTGTTTAGTATGTGTTGGAAAATGGTGTGTGGATGTTGTGTGCATGGGTTTGGATATGTTAATATGGGAAGATATGAGTTTGCCATGTATAAAGGTACTCCTTGATGTAATGACGTTACGAACGATGATTATGCAAATTGAATGTGACTTAACATATCTTGATGTGTGTATATGCTATAATTTGAGGATGTTGAGTTAGTAGAAGACTATATTGAAGGGATAATTGTTTGGGGGAAATTATGTTTTATGTATATCACCTTGTGGAAATATTGATTCTTATATTGAGTTGTTGGTTTATTACAGAGCCTTCTAGGGCATCTGGACAGCGAGGAGAATAGCTTGATCTTCATCGTTGGAGCTGAGGTACATAGTCATGTACAAGTATGGATGAATATATTTTCCATTGTGTTATTGAAAAGCGAAGTGTCGCTTGGGTATAGGTCACTTTTATAAATGAGCGAAGTGTTATTATTGAGTTTGGTCGCCATTGTTGAGCGACGTGTTGTGGGTCGCATTTGTTGAGAGACATGTTACTGTTAGTTATTGGGTCACCTTTGTTGAGCGGCGTTTTATTATTAAGTGTGGGTCGCATTTGTTGAGCAACATGTTATTATAATTATTATTGTATTTGGGTCGCCGTGAGTACGGGCGACGTTTAAATACCGTGAGTGGGTCACCGTGGGTACGTGCGACGTATAATTATTGTGTTTGGGTCGCCGTGAGTACGGGCGACATTTAAATACTGTGAGTGGGTCGCCGTGGGTACGTGCGACGTATAATTAATGTGTTTGGGTCGCCGTGGGTACGTGCGGCGTATATTTATTGTGTTTGGGTCGCCGTGGGTACGTGCGATGTATTATAATTGTGTTTGGGTCGTTGTGGTTACATGCGACGTATTATAATTGTGTTTGGGTCGTTGTGGGTACGTTCGACGTATTATCCTTGTGTTTGGTCACCATGGGTTTGAGCGACGTATTATTATTGTGATTGGGTCGCCGTGGGTACGAGCGATGTATTATGATTGTATTTGGGTCGTTGTTGATTCAAGTGATGTGTATTTATAGTATTTATGGGTCGCAACTAGAGTGTGCGATGTGATTATGCTATATGTGAATGTACAGAGGGGTCACCGCTGAGGCGATTGATGTGTTTATTTATGGGTCGCCACTAGAGTGTGCGATGTGATAACGCTATGTGAATGTACAGAGGGGTCACCATTGTGGCGAGTGATGTGTTTATTTATGGGTCGCCACTAGAGTGTGCGATGTGATTATGCTATATGTGAATATACAGAGGGGTCACCGCTGAGGCGAGTGATGTGTTTATTTATGGGTCGCCACTAGAGTGTGCGATGTGATTACGCTATGTTTGAATGTACAGAGGGTCACCGCTGAGGCTGGTGATGTGTTTATTAATGGGTCGCCACTAGAGTGTGCGATATGATTATGTCGTGTGTTGAACAATCTTAGAAACTAATGCTATGTATAATGAGTTGTTAAATGATAGATGTGCGAGGGCAGGAACGATCGAGACTCCACCCTGTTCTAATAGACTCAGGAAGTACCCTGTTAACTTATAGAATTACATTCTGTACAGTTATCTTGTATATTCATGTTATTTGTTATTGTGGTATGCTTACCCCGTGTGGGGGCTGTTTCCGTGAAAAAACAGGTGGCAGGTGTAACTTTTGAAGGATCTGGGAGATTGTCGGTACGCCTAGAAAGATATCCAGAGGGACTTGGACTAGGTTTTATAGCTGCATAGTTATAGGGACCTTTTGATGTCGTTATTTTGGTCATGTATAACTTTACAGCATCTCCTTTTGTTTAGATCCTTTTCTTCCCTGGCTGGGACTTACTTTTATTTTGATTTTGTTTAGTATTGTGAATTCCCTGGCTGGGAATTGTTTTTGATGTTTACTTTATTCCCGGATAGCCCATTTTATGGGGGGACTCTGCCGAAATTTTTGTAAACCCCTCTACCTAATTATGGTTTAGGTGTTCATTTAACTGCTAATGCTTGTTTAGCTAGAAGGGTCTTACAACTATATCCTAAACGGGTTAGACAATAAATTATATAATGTTCATTATCTTGTGAAAACAGCAAAGGAACTCTGGGCATCGCTAGAAAAGAATTACAAATCCGAGGATGCCGGCATGAAGAAATTCATAGTTGGACAGTTCCCGGACTTCAAGATTGTTGATACCAAGCCTGTGATGGCACAAGTGCAAGATCTACAAGCGATCTTGCATGAGATTCATGCCGAGGGAATGAGTCTAAGTGATTCATTCCAAGTCGCCGCTATGATTGAGAAATTGCCTATGTGGAAAGACTTCAAGAACTATCTGAAACACAAACGAAAGGAGATGAGTCTTGAAGAACTTGTGGTTCGATTACGAATCGAGGAGGACAACAAAGTTTCCGAGAGGAAGGCGGGAAGGTTTCAAATGGAACCACGGGCTAACCTAGTTGAACAAAGAACCGGATCAAAGCGTAAGTTTGACGGTACGGCCTCCAACAGTGGCAAGGCGAAAAAGTTCAAAGGAAAATGCTATAAGTGTGGAAAGCCCAATCACTTAGCAAAAGATTGTCATAACAAAGACACTCGTGGGAAAGCAAAAGATCAAGTCAATGTGACCGAAGAAAATCTTCTCTCAATTGATTTGGATGATCTAGCGCTTACCGCTTAAATTAGATTGTGTATCTTTGAAAGTTGTAAACTCCAAGAATGGAGTGATTCCAAATAATGTAATGACGATATTTGTTGAAAGCAATAAAATTTATGTATTACTTCTTGTAGTGATTGTAATGTTAAATTTATTGCTTATATGTGCACTAAGGTAACAAAATCGTCATTATTTTGTTAGATAACGTCTCTAGAGTTTACACACAATGATGTTTGTGATGGAAAGATTGTGCAAACTAAAGATGTGAGTAAAGTATATTGTTACTTTGTCAATATATGCACATGATATTGTTGTGACTTTATTGCTATGAAGCAAAAACAAGGCCAGTGAAGTGTTTAAACACTTTAAGAATGAGATTGGAATAAAATTTAGCAAATGAGTTTTGCTCTGGGAAATTGTGAGTAGATTATACTTGTGTTGTCTAAGAATCTGACGCTTAAGCTTGAATCTGCAAGACTATAAAATCTTGAATTCGATTTTTTAAGCTTTGTACGCTTAAAACACAAGTGATAAATCGAAGCCACAAATTCTGATTAGGCGTTGTAATATCTCAAATTGGTTCATTTTGAATTTCTAAGCTAGTATGCTTATAACATGAATTTGCAAGATTTAAAATCTTGAATTCAAGTTTTCTAAGTTAGTATGCTTAAATTGCAAATTATGAACTGAGTTTGAGAATATTATCCAAGTTTAAACTTTTGTAAGCAAGTACGCTTAAATCCGAAATTTTCAAGAAATAAAAATTTAAATTTGGATTTGTAAGACGATAACGCTTAGAACTTGAAACACGAAAGTTTGAACGCCAATGCACTTCGTTACTACCCGAAGTTGTGGGGAGAGCAATCCTGTCGGCCAACTACATTCTAAACTAATTACCACACAAAAGTAAGGATGAAACTCCTTATGAGTTATGGAAAGGTCACAAACCTTCCTAAAAATACTTGAAAGTGTGGGGGTGCTTGGCTAAGGTAGAAGTACCAAAACCAAAGCTATTGAAAATCGGGCCTAAAACAATAGATTGTGCATTTATTGGTTATGCTAACAATAGTAGTGCATATCGATTTTTAGTACATAAATCTGAAATAAGTGATGTGCATGAAGGTACAATCATGGAATCAAGAAATGTGGTATTTTTTTAAGAAGTATTTCCTTACAAAACTAACAAGAAAATGAGCCCTAAGAAAAGGGTGTATGAAGACGCTAACCGTGACTCTATTGAGGAAGTAGAACCACGACGTAGCAAGAGAACCAAAGTGGCTAAGACTTGTGGTCCTGACTTCATGACATATATGTTGGACAATGAACCAAGATCGGTTAATGACGCCTTATCTAACCCTGATGCTCCTATGTGGAAAGAGGGTATTAATGGCGAGATAGAATCCATAATGCAAAACCACACATGGGAATTGGTAGACCTTCCAACTGGAAGTAAACCATTAGAATGCAAATGGATTCTTAAAAGAAAATATAAGTCCGATGGTTCAATTGATAAGTACAAGGCGAGACTCGTGGCAAAGGGATATAGACAAAAAGAAGGCCTTGATTACTTTGATACATATTCACCAGTCACGAGAAATATGTCCATTAAAGTGATCATTGCTATCGCTGCTCTAAACAATTTAGAGATACATCAAATGGATGTAAAAAATGGCATTCCTCAATGGGGAACTTGAAGAGGAAATTTATATGAAACAACCCGAGGGGTTTGTTGTTCCCAGACAAGAGAAAAAGGTGTGTAGACTCGTTAAGTCATTGTATGGGCTTAAGCAAGCGCCAAAACAATGGCATGAAAAATTTGACAAAACTATGTTGTCAAATGGTTTCAAAATTAATGAGTGCGACAAATGTGTATATATGAAAAACACGCCTAAAGCATATGTAATATTATGCTTGTACTTTGATGATATGCTCATAGTGGGAAGCAACTTAGAAATCATCAACGGGACAAAGAAAATGTTAATAAAACATTTTGAAATGAAAGATATGGGTGAAGCTGATGTGATACATGGAATTAAAATCTCCAAGATATCTGAAGGACGAGTATTGTCGCATTCTCATTATGTTGAGAAAATACTCGAGAAATTTCTCGCGAATGATACGTCGTCTGTAAAAACACCACATGATCCGAATCTCGTTTGGTTAAAAACAAAGGGACCCTGTCATGCAATTAAAATACTCAAGGATAATTGGCAGTCTCACGTATCTCATGAACTGTACACGTCCGGATATTGCATATGAGGTTGGCAAACTAAGTAGATTCACGAGCAATCCAAACAATGACCATTGGAAGGCATTGACGTAGGTACTTAATATTTAAGATATACCCTGAACTATGGATTGTATTATACAAGATATCCTGCTGTATTGGAAGGATACAGTGATGCAAATTGGATTCAGACACACAAGACTCCAAGTCGACAAGTGGTTATGTGTTTACCATTGGAGGGGCTGCAGTGTCGTGGAAATCTACCAAGCAAACTTGTATTGCTAGATCCACTATGAATCTGAATTCATAGCTTTGGATAAAGTGGGAGAAGAAGCCGAATGGATTAGAAGTTTCTTGGAAGAAATTCCTTGTTGGGAAAAACCTGTGCCTGCAATTAAAATACATTGTGATAGCCAATCTGCTATAGGAAGGGCACGGAGTAGCATGTATAATGGTAAGTCTAGACATATACGTCGTAGACACAATACTATTAAACAGTTGATCTCAAATGGCATTATGTCCATTGACTACGTGAGCGGATGCTCACGAAAGGCTTTCCTAGAGATCAAGTATATAGTTTATCGAGGGGAATGGGATTAAAACCCTATAATCAAAATCTTGTGGTGGATACCCAACCTATGTGACTGGAGATCCCATGATCTAGGTTCAAAAGGGACAACCAAACTACAAGATTGTATAAACACCTTGGAGAATTAATCTCCGACCCATTCCTATGATAAGGGGTGTAGCCTGCAAAAAGGGTACGAGGATAGGCAAAAGGCCTTTAATGATTCCTAAGACATATTAGAATATGTTGGAGTATAGCAGGATACTCTTCTAGGAGATCACCTACGTAAGTGCGAAGTGTGGCCGCTTCAAAGAACGGGAAGCACTTATGAAACCAAGCGTGGTCCATGGCCGAAACGGACACAACCGTAAGTGTGATACCCGGGGATTAATGGTGTTAATCCCGATGTGGTGATAATCCTTAATGGATTTTATTTGTGGCAATTATGAATTGATTGCGGTTTCGAGACTCTCGGGGATTTTTAATCCGACATTTGGAGTCGTTGGATCCAAGGGATGAGATTGCATTCTCATCGTGGTGATAACCTTGGAATTTGGTTTTTAGTGGAATCTGGGGTCCGGAGTACTTTGTACTGGGGTTGGTGATGGAATTTGAGTTGGAGAGTTATTTATTGAAAACAGATGATTTTTAATGAATCATGATGTATTTGTGGAGGAGTCGGTATTTTGGAGCTTTGGAGCTATATATACCAAATAGACTCGGTATTCCGTCATTATACGGAATCATTTCCTCTCCTCTCCCTCACGCCTCCTTCCCTTCACCCCAAACCCTTCCCCTCTTCTTCTCTTGGCACAAATCGATGGAGGCTCGTCTTAGGAGCTTGATTTCTTGAAGAAAGGCTGGTAATCTTCTTCTCCTCACCTTTAGCTTCGATTTGATTATAGTTTTGTGCTAAATGGTCGGGTTTTGGGTTGGATTTGAGAATTGGGGGTTTTTGATAAAAATTCAAAGTTGAGTGTTTAGTGTTTTTATTGGCTTTAAATGGTGTATTGGGGGTGTTGAGGAAGTTGGGGGTGTTGGTTTTGAGTTTGGGTGTCAAAAACACCATGGAAGCTCGAATTTCTCGGAAAATCACAGGTCGCGATCGATCGCCGAGGAGCGCCGATCGATCGCGACGAGCAGCTGGAAAATTGTGGAAGATAAACAGTGCGCCGATCGATCGCGACTTCTTGGCAATCGATCGCGAGGCGTTTGGCGATCGATGGCCAAGATATGGCGATCGATCGCGCGCGAGTGGCGATCGATCGCGGCTTGCTGAATAGTGATTTTTCACTATTTGTTTTAAAACTTGGAATTTTGGACTTGGGGTTTAAATAGCCGGCTTTTGGGGAACTATCTACATTCCAATGGGAATGCTATACTTTTGAAATGGATTGGTTGGAGCCAAAATTTAATAAAACGGAATGGATGGACGACAGATTTGGAAGTTGAGAACGTGCTTGTGCACGTGATTGCATGCCTATGTTTAATTGGGAGTTATTTGCATGTTAGCACATAATTCATCGGGTCGTGGGACTCAGGCAAGATTGGACTCGAACTACGGGATTATAAGGTACGTATGACGTACGAGCATATCCCTTTATTATAATTGCAATTGTTTTGTGCATGATATGCTATATTGCAATAAATGTATATTGAATTGCATAGTTTATGGTGAATGGACATACATACATTGGGAATTATATGGTGCCGCTTTTGAGCGAGCAGTGATTGGGATGTTGTCGCCTTTGAGCGAACATCGGTTATGAAGCCACTGTTGTTGAGCATGCGTGAGAATGAAATGCCGCTATTGTAGAGCGAGCAATGAGATAGAACTATGGAACCATAAATGAGATATATGGGATAATTGTAATCATTATTTAATGATGTGATATTATTGTTATGACATCGGTACATAGCAAATGGATTCGTTAATCAATGTAATGATTAACTGGCATTTGGGAATTTGATGGTTTCATTTGTTTTGAGAACAGGGACAGTACAGGGAATCCCGGATGAGGATGATACCATCCAGGGAGTATATTTTGTATTTCATAGCATTTACATTGTTGTAAATTATGAATTGTATTATTGTGATTGTTGGATTTGGGATATTGATATGCTCATCCTGTGTGGGGGCTGTCTCTGTTGGGGCAGGTTATTAGGTACATCGATGGCTTGGAGTTGAGCTTGAGATGTGTATTTAAGATGATTCCAGGATCGAGGTACCAGTGACGGTATTGAGCATGATACTTTATACACTAGATACATGCATACTTATTCGATGCTCGCATGTGAGCGGTGTTATGTGTATATGGGTTGTATAAAGAAGGCAAGGGTCTTTCTCTTTTCATTAAGTGTTGCATGCAATTATTTATTGAATTGCTAAATGAACTGAGAATATTTACTGTATTAAATTGGTGCATGAGATGTAAGGTCCCCTAGACCTTAACCCTTGATTAGCGTATTAACCACTATATGTGGCACATGCTTTCAATAAAAATCGGGAAACTCACATTCTACTTTGCCGTTGAATGGCGATTACAAAATTTCTTTGAACATTTCATTTCATATCGTGCTTAGTTTCCCCCCAACATAACCCTTTAATGAAGCATGCACCGTTATAATACACCACTGGCTCTCATATCATTTAGCAATTCTACCACTAATTGCATGCAACATAGAATGAAAGAGAGAAAGGCTCATGCATTTATATACAACCCATATACAAGTATAATCGTGCTCACATGCGAGCATCAAGAATGTGTATATATCCCTCAGGTGTATATAAAATACCCTATACGATACCGTGCTCCATCCAGCCCTGGTACCTCGATCCTAGAAGTTTCTCCAATCAACAGCTCGAGCTCATCTCCAAAGTCATCGATGTACCTATTCCACCTGTCCCAACAGAGACAACCCCCATACGGGGTGAGCATACCAATTCCACAATTTCATAATCATAATGACATAATACATAATTTACAAAAATGTAAATGTTGTGGAATATATGTGACACTTCCTGGATGGCATCATCCTCATCCTGGCTTACCCCTGTAATATCCATGTTCTCAAAACAGATAAATCATCAAATCTCAAATATGCAGTTAATCATTACATTGGTTAACCCTGGCCAATTTCAAATTAACAACATCTCATTACATCTTCTTTAGCTAGCAATTATCATAATTCTAGATATCATATTGAGATTTCCTCAACTTCCATACCAGTTAATCACCTCTTTGATTAACTTACGTCTCTGTTCCTATTCATAATAATAGGGAATAAAATATAGATATCTTAGATATCTAGTCAAATGCCACATTTTTCCTTTCTTACTTCAAGGTAGCGTCATACTAATGGTACTCGTTTCACAGCGACCACACCTCATCATTTGCTCGATTCATAGCGGCACCATGCATTTCATCACGTGAATCAAATAACTTAATCAAGTTACATTCCCATATCTTATAGGTCATCGCATATATATTATATCATGCATCACACTTGCAAAAATATAATTTAAAGACATGCTCGTACGATAACGTACCTTAAATCTCCGTAGTCCGAGCCAAACCTTGCTTGGGTTCCATGCCCCGAGGAATGATGTGCTAATACGATACATAATTCATAATTATTTACGAACATGCAAACCCATGCCCAAGCACATCCATGACCCTCAAAAATATTGTCAACATGTGACAATTGACCATTTAAAGGACCCGGGGCATAGCACACACGATACCCAAAAATAGCAACACTTTCGAACAAACAGCAGGAAAAAAACATTCCAAACATTGACCCCAAACATTCCAAGAATTGAGCACATGCAGGGAGGGAAATCGAATGAGACATCAACAAAAATTGTTCAAGAACCACCCCTCATTTTCGAACCATTAACATCATAAATTTGAACCCATAACAGCATGATAACAGCAAGATTTTCGGACCAAAACATCACAGCTTTTTCCCCCTCAAACGGCAACCACAATCGAGCCCAATACAAAAACATGCAGCAATGAAAATCGAACCCAAACAAAGCACCAAAAATTCATCCAAAACAAGTAATAATCGATCAAAACTCATGAACAACCGCCCCTCCTGCCAAAACCCCAAAATCAAACGCTACACCCACACATGCAGTGTGTAAGTAATCCAAGAGCATACAACGCAGCGGAATAAAATTTTATGGATTACTAACCATGATTTAATTAAAACCTTTTAATCACTTAATTAAGACTCTTCTTAATTAATTAATTCATCCAATGAATTTAATTTCCCTTATCGATTTAATCTTTTGTGCGACCCGATAGGATCTTGTAATGTTGGCAGTGACATAAAATCTCATTTTATGTCGCAAGCATTGAGCGGTATCTAGCAACACATCAATGCTACCCAAATTACAAGAATGTCAATGACTCGACATAACCTTTAGAACTTGTGATAATATTAATCATGTAACTTAATCCCTTTGTCCTTTGTGTTTAGATTGAACACGAGTCATGGAATAGTCATACTCGTATATCCAATCTTTATTTCTTGATCCCCAAGTAGAACTAGAATAAACGAATAAGCTCGATATCTCATATCGACTCATTCGAGCATGGCCATGCATTTTAGTTCTCACTTGATCAAGGGCCTAACACATCTCCTGTTATATAGGAGGGACAAATCCTATCTCGATCAGTCAACATCCCTCTACATAATTCGTAGTGTATCCAATAGTCGCCTTTATAGTATACCCTGTTACGGGTAACGTTTGACGATATCAAGATACATAACTCCTTATGTTGGGATCTCTGATGATCACAAGTCGTAAGGATTACATACATTATTATCACTATGAGAATTGCATATGACGATCATATAACTATCCATGTTGCATTCTCATGGTGGGTCTGTCCAGTACATCGTTCTCTAACATGTACCTATATGTTGATTTGATATCTCATATCAATGAACAATTCATCGATCAACACATACTAGTCTCAACGTATTATCATTATCCCTATTCATGATAATACTTGACTAGGGACATCTTTAAGAATAATACAATATTATTCTAAGGACATTAACATATATATTAATTCACATTGCACAGTTAAAAGAATAATATATAATAATGAATTGCCATTCATAAAATCATATTACATTGTATGTCATAAACAATCATCTAATGATGTGTCTTAGGGCATATCCCAACAAATCTCCCACTTGCACTAAGACCACTCAGACATATACCTAATGCCTAGAGATCTAGTATGACGATCATGCTTCTGCTGTGACAGTGGCTTCGTCAATGGGTCAGATACATTATCATCTATTGGTACTTTTCATATTTTAACATCTCCCCTTTCAACGATTTCTCGAATGAAATGGAACCGCCTAAGTATGTGTTTGGATCTTTGGTGAGAGGGTTGTCAATCCAATAAACAAACACAACAATCATATCAATAAAACAGAAAAACTCTTGATACTCAATAAAATTGATAATTAAAGAGTAAGAATCTCCCCAAGATAAATAAAATCCAAGGATTTGTCTTCCTCAACCAAGAATTAAAAACTAGCTAGACATAATCTAAGAAACACAATAAATAAAAGAAAAGGAAAGAAAACTAATCCGATCTTCGCTCGTCGAGGTGTCAATCCCGCCTTCGTTTCGATCTTCGTAGCGTTCTTCAACAAAATTGAAAGAAAAAATATAAAAGTAGTCTAAACTATTCTACCCTAACTATCTAGATGTTCTAAGGTCTGATTTTCGAGTATATATGTATTGGGAGGCTGATGGAGTAGGTTAGAATCCATGTGGGAAGGTAAGAAATCAAGAATTTTAACTTTCCAAAATCCTATTGGCGTAATTACGCCTAAAATGGAGTAACTACGCCTAAATTCCCGTAGCACTGGTGTAGGTACGCCTGAAATGGCGTCTTTACGCCCGATTTTCCATTTCTCTGGCGAGTTTCGTATTTTGACCATAACATTCTCATACAAACTCCGAATTCAATGAATCAGCTGTCCACGCGAAGATAACTGAAAGTTCTACAACTTTTATATGGACCACATTTCCAAAACATGGCTCAAACATATAATAATTTGAGGAGAAAGCAGCAACATGTGTCTTGGATTCTGGTTTTTTCCTCTTTTCTTCAACTTAGTCATTCTTTCATCATTTTAGCTTGATGTCTTCACATTTCCCTACATTTACACAAATATACGAATATGTAGCATATGTATCAATTTATCAATCAAAATATACCAAATCATAGATAATTAAGCGCAATAGATGTGTCTATTTCTAGTCACATCATGCTTCTCATTCGTTTGTATCTTCTGCTTTTGTGGAGAGACACCACTTGTGTTCGTCTCCGTTGCCCATGCCTCTTATGGTCTCGACGCCCACGGGAAAGCATGTGATTGCAGATCGACTACTATCTGATTGCCTCATTTATTTTGAGGGCAATGATCTGAGGGCCGATCTGATTTTGTTAGAGATGACAGATTTTGACTGCATTGTCGGCATTGATGTGTTGAGCAGATACCAAGCCGTGGTTGATTGCCGGCAGAGGATGGTACATTTTCTGTCTGATCAGGGGTTCCAGTGGACCTTTTATGGGGACGGCTCTCGTCCAAAGATTCCAGTGATCTCAGCAGTTAAGATGTCGCGGTTGTTGGAACGCGGTCACACGGGCTACATTATTTATGCCGTGAACGTATCTGAGGAAAAGGAAGAATTTAGGATCGAGGATATACCGATCGTGGCGGAATTCATTGATGTGTTCCCGGATGAGATTCCAGGATTTCCGCCGATCAGAGATGTGGAGTTTGAGATTGAGTTACTGCCAGGGACATCAGCCATTTCCCGTGCCCCATACAGGATGGCGCTGGCAGAGCTGAGGGAGCTGAAGGTGCAGTTACAGGAACTCCTCGGCAAGGGATACATTCCTCCTAGTGTATCGCCTTGGGGTGCACCAGTCATGTTCCTAAAGAAAAAGGATGGTTCGATACGCCTGTGCATCGATTACCGTCAATTGAATAAAGTGACGATTAAGAACAAGTACCCCCTTCCGAGGATTGATGACTTATTTGATCAACTTCAGGGCACAGAGCTTTACTCGAAGATTGATTTGAGGTCAGGCTACCACCAGATACGAGTTAGAGCTGATGACATACAAAAGACAGCCTTTCGAACTCAGTATGGGCACTACGAGTTCTTGGTGATGCCATTCGGGGTGACGAATGCCCCTGCAGTATTTATGAGCTTGATGAACAGAATATTTCAGAGGTATCTTGATCAGTTCGTCATCGTGTTCATTGATGACATTATGGTTTATTCAAGAAGTAAGGAGGAGCATGCCAATCATTTGAGGACGGTACTTCAGATCCTCAGAGATCATCAGTTGTACGCCAAGCTCAGCAAGTGTGAGTTCTGGCTGAGCAGTGTAGCGTTCTTGGGTCATATTATCTCTCAAGAGGGGCTATCAGTAGATCCCAGGAAGATGGAGGCAGTTATGGATTGGCCTGCGCCAACTTCAGCCACTGAGATCCGAAGTTTCCTTGGTTTGGCTGGGTATTATCGACGCTTTGTCGAAGGGTTTTCAAAGATTGCCAAGCCATTGACGCAACTAACTCAGAAGGGAGTTCCATTCTTTTGGTCGGAAGCTTGTGAGCAGAGCTTCCAGGAGTTGAAGCATAGATTGACTTCCGCACCAGTATTGGTGATTCCCAGGGAGAACAAGGGGTTCGTTCTCTATACTGACGCATCGCTTCAGGGTTTAGGATGCGTGCTGATGCAGGATAAGCACGTTGTGGCTTATGCTTCAAGACAGTTGAAGCCACACGAGACAAGGTATCCAGTCCACGATTTGGAACTAGCAGCTATAGTGTTTGCCTTGAAGATATGGCGACACTACTTATACGGTACCTCATTCACTATCCTCACTGATCACATGAGCCTGAAGTTCTTGTTTACACAGGCTGAGCTTAATATGAGACAGAGGAGATGGATGGACCTGCTGAAGGATTATGACTATGAAATCAAATACCATCCGGGAAGAGCAAATTTGACAGCCGATGCTTTGAGTCGGAAGGTGAAGAGCACGGCAAAGGATGCCATGTGTCTATCAGCTATGATGGGCTCCTACTGCCAGTTAGGATTTGATTATGATGTGTCTACTTCACCGGTATAGGTATTGACCTTATTAGCTGAGCCCGTTATTTATGATCACATCAGGAAGGCTCAGGAGACTGACGAGGAAGTTCAGAGATGGTTGTCATTGGTTCGTCTGGGTCAGTCGTCGAAGTTCAGGACGGCTGAGGATGATTCCTTTATGTTAGGTGATCGATGGGTGGTTCCGAATACGCCTGAGTTGCGTCAGGGAATATTACAGCGAGCTCATTGCAGCAGGATGAGTATCCACCCAGGCGGAAAGAAAATCTATAGGGACTTATGTAGCCAATTTTGGTGGAGACGAATGAAACAAGATGTCACCACATTCGTCAAGAGGTGTCTGATTTGTCAGCAAGTGAAGGCCGAGAGGCAGAGGCCTGGTGGTGAGCTTAGAAGTTTGGAGATACCAAAATGGAAGTGGGAGCACGTATCCATGGACTTCGTGACCCACTTACAGAGGACTGTTTCGGGTTTGATGCTATCTGGGTAGTCGTGGGCAGACTGACTAAAGTGGCTCACTTCATTCCATATTATGACCTTCACGTATTTGAGGATGGCTCAGTTATATGTCAGAGATGTGGTGAGACTGCATGGGATCCCTGTTTCGATTGTGTCTGATTGAGATCCGCGGTTTACATCTCACTTCTGGGAAGGTCTTCAGTCATCTCTGGGTACAAAATTGTGGTTGAGCACAACATATCATCCCCAAACGGACGGACAGACCGAGCGTACCATACAGACGCTCAAAGATATGTTACGGGCTTGTGTGTTGGAGTTCGATACTTCTTGGCAGGACTCAGTAGTCTTGGTGGAATTTTCTTATAACAACAGCTACAAGGCAAGCATACAGATGGCTCCTTTTGAGGCTCTCTATGGTAGGCGTTGTAGGTCGCCTTTATATTGGGACGATGTGGACCGTAAATTGGTCGGAGGACCAGAGTTGGTCCAAGAGATGGAAGAAAAGGTAAAGGTGATCAGAAGGAAAATGAAAGCAGCCCAGGACAGACAGGCAGCGTATGCTAATCAACGGCGTCGGCCGTTGGAGTTTCAGTTGGGCGACAGGGTCTTTTTGAAGATCTCACCTTTCAGAGGTGTAGTACATTTTGGGATGCGGGGGAAGTTATCCCCGAGATAAGTTGGGCCGTACGAGATCTTACAGCGTGTTGGTACTCTAGCATACCGATTGGCTTTACCGCCCTCTCTGTCCTGCATACATGATGTGTTTCATGTGTCTATGTTGCGGAAGTACGAGCCATATCCTTCTCATGTGTTGCAACCTTCTGAGGTTCAGATAGAGTCCGATGTTTCCTATGTGGAGCGGCCTATCAGGATTCTGGATCGGGCAGATCGCATACTACGAAACAAAGTTATTCCTATGGTCAAAGTGCAGTGGGATCGTAGGGGTGTCGAGGAGGCCACGTGGGAGATGGAGCGACACATGATGCAGCACTATCCAGAACTGTTTTCTGGTATGTGATTTATGTTTTGTATTATATTGGGTAAGTGCATGCTGATTTCGAGGACGAAATCTTATAAGTAGGGGAGTATTGTGATATCCCCGAAATGATTATGTGTTTTTAAACATTAATCATGTTATGAAGATTATGGTATTAGTTCTTTGTGTTGAAATAATTATATTGGGGAAATTTATTTCAGGGTGTATGTGAAGTATGTTGGGAATTTGGATTGTAGTATGATTATTTGGGGTGTGTGTTGGTCATCGTGGTATAGCATGTTTAATTAGAAATTTGAAGTATTTTATTGTTTAAATATTATAAATATCATGTGAGGATATTTTAATACATCGTGCTAAATACCGGGACCAAAACATAACACATCACACCACCCAAAAACCAACACCCAACCAACCCCCCCCCCCCCCCCCCCCCAACCCATGCTGCAAGTGGTTGAGCCCATACCTCACTTTCCCCACTCTTTCCATCCACTTTACATCTCAGAAAACCCTTCCCTTTCCAACCAAAATATCGTCCAGCATCAGGTGAGCAAGTAGGAAGGTGGAGATTTCAATTTTCTTTGCAAGAAACCTTCCAAAAATCGGAGCAAAATAGGGTGAGGAATCATGTTCTGGTTTTGATTTAAAGTTTGTTTAAGCTCATGTTTTACTTGATGTGAAAATGGAATGCTAGCTTAGGTTTTGGTAAACCTTCGATTCAAGTTCATTTATGGTGTTTTTATGAAGTTCCTAGCATGTTTATATGAGCATGTTATATGTGTTATGTGGTAGATTTGTTGGCTTGAATATATGTGTTCGAAAATCTGGGTAAAGAAATATGTTACCCTGTTTCCAGAAAGCTTGGGTGAGCATTGATGTTATTGGGTGATTTTCAAGCATGTGGGTTTTAAGTATGGGTATAACTTTGATATGAATACATTCATGGTAGTACCTAGTAACTCTTAGCATATTTGTTCAAGCATGATGTGTGTCTAATATGCTATAATTGTTGGTATGAAAATGGGTGTTCGAGAAACCTGGAAAAATCGCGCACAGAGTATGTGGCGATCGATTGCCACAAACGCGGCGATCGATCGCCGAAGGCCAGTAGCCAAAATCAAAGGCAGGCGATCGATCGCCATAAATGGCACGATCGATCGCCATGGGCTAGTGAAAAGTCTTGCGATCGATCGCCTCGATGTAGCGATCGATCGCCAGGTGTGGAATAGTGAAAAAATGATGTTTTTGTGGGATTTTTGACTTTTGGTCTATATATTGGCATCTAATATTGTGTTGTACAGTGGTGTAGAGTCTTCACAGATAGCTACACAACTCAGGGGATAGAGTCCTGCAACACACCATATTTTGGAAAGGTACGTAAGCGACGTACGGGCATCCCAACGGTAACATGTATTATATATTCATTATTTGACATATGATAGATGCAAGGTGGTGCATTATGAGTATGATACATTTTGTTATGCATTGTTGTTGCATGTGTATATTGTGGAATAAATGGTGTGTATTCCACGAGTCAGGGTTATCACTGTGATGATTTTAATGCTTACCGCTTATACCGCTAAAAATGTGGAGCGGGAGGGGGGAGGCTCGCTTGCACATGGAGGCGAGGTATGCCATACGAAGCGAGGAAGAGATACCGCTTGTATGAAGAAGCTTGGAAGAAGTACCGCTTGTTTAGAAAATTACGAAGCGAGGGGCATTAAAATACACTGATGATAACTGACTAAGAAAGATTTAAGATTTAAGAAGTGAAGTTATGTCATGACATTTATTTAAAGAAGCCATAATTTCATATAATGATTTGATTATGAGTTATGGTACAGGGACAACCAATGGGCGTTTTAAATGCATTGAAAATACAGGAAGTATTTTATATCTATGATTGTGCATTATGCTTTATATTCATATTATGTTGAATATGAATTTTGATGTGCTCATGTGTTGGGGGTTGTCTTTGTAGGTGCATTTAATACATAGAACAAGGGTCGGGTTGACACGTTGAGCTTTATGGAGTGCTACAGGATTAGCAGAACAGAATTTCATTTTGTATAGTTTCTACAAGGAGTGTAGTAGAACTATAGTCTTACACGTTGTTACTAAGAGATGTAACTAATCCCTTTTGAAATTCTTTTGGTACTGTAATCTCTATAGGCTCGGGATATCAACACGGCCTAATACTCTGATTTATGAATGATTAGTTCTCTTAATTGCACCTTATATTGTTGATTAGATAACGGGGTCTCACATTTATCAATCACTTTACTAATTCCCCCAAATCATTCCTCCAAACCCTTATTGTAAGGACCCTAGTTCCTTAAGTACGTGTTAAGGGCATAAGTAGAGCTAACATAAATTAACAGAGTAAAATGATCGTGTTGAGACTATGAGCTTTAAGAATTACATGCCAAAAATAAGGACTATCAATGGATTAATTACATTCCCAATCTAATGAATGTTATCAACTATAGCTTTACACTACTCCTAGAGTAGACACTATACAAAAGTAATCCCGTCCTTCAATTCCCAAAAGTGTTCTTCACAAGCTCACTGCCTCAACCCGCCTTAGCCCTTTCTTATCATGCCAAAAGTGTACCTACATGGACAACCCCCAAACATGAGCAATAATATCATTCATATTCAACACAATATGAATATAAGGCGTAAATGCATAAATCACAATAAAACACTTCCTGTTTTTCCCATGCATTTTAAACGCTTCCAGTTTGGTTGTCCCTGTACCATAACTCATGAGTATAATCAATAGATTATTTAATGGTCTACACATGTCATGACATAATACCATTTCATCATCACCAAACACCAATCACCAATCCCTAGTCTGTTCATCACAATGTATTTTAATGCCCCTCGCTTATTTACATATAGGCGGCATAGAATAATCTCGCTTCAATGGACATGCGGCGCTCCCACCCCTCGCTTCACATTGAGCGGCAAATATTCTTTCCTCGCCTCATATGATAACCACGCTTAAATGTGACATGCGGCGCTCCCACCCCTCGCTTCACATTTAGCGGCAATAAATCAAATAGCGGCAAGCATTAAAATCATCAAGGGATGACCACGACTCATGGGATGTGCACCAATAACCATCATATGCATATACAATCATCATGCATAATTCAAAATGTATTTGCATCCACAATGCATAATTCCATAAATACTCGCATCCACAATGCATAAACAATGAGTATATTAGATACATGTACCGTTGGGTGCCCGTACGTCTTCTACGTACCTTTCCAAAAGTGGAATTTGATATGGCTTCACTTACTTGGTTGTGTTGCCACCTGGGATGGTTCTACACAATCACACAACCCCATATTAGAAGCCAAATAATAATCAAATACCAAAAATTCGTCAAAAAAATCCATTTTTCAAAATTCCACTGCTGGCGATCGATCGCTTCGCTGAGGCGATCGATCGCCTCAAATTATGCTTCGCGGCGATCGATCGCCATATTTTGGACACTGCCCCTCGGCGATCGATCGCGCCATTTCAGGCGATCGATCGCCTACTCTGTGATTTTGGTACTGCTTGTTGGCGATCGGTCGCCTCATTTCAGGCGGTCGATCGCCTCGTACAGACTCGCGATTTCCACCATTAATGCACACCAAAACCATGCTAACTCATACCAACACTCCTCCCACCAACCCAACAACATAATAACACAATAAATCAACAAAATACACCTCAAGCAACACAAAAATCCAACACCCAACCAAAAATGATACCAACCCAAAATAACCCATTTCAAAACCCTTCAAAACCATTTCAAACCCAAATCAAACACAACAAAAACATTAGGGAGGTACCCATACCTTTTGGGGACTCCAAATCTCCCAATAAACTTCACAAATCAAATTTTTGGAAGGATTTCTCTCCACCTTTTTGCACAAAAACGAAAATGAGGAGAAGGAAGGGTTTGGGAGGTGAAATTTGGGAAAGTTAAAAGTGAAGGTATGGTGGGGTTTGGGGGGTATAAAGTGGGTTGTTTAAAATAAAATGCATTCCACAATACCATGGTGTATAAAACACCCCAACATTATATTTTAAAAGCATTACATCACAATGCTCCACAAGCTCAAATAAATGCATGTTTCACCAATAAATGACTACCAACACATGTAAGTCATTAAAACACCCAATTATCCAACATGCCTCACATGTGCCCCGAAATGCATTCCCGGTCACGTCTACCATGTGACTAAGCATTTCAACATGATAAATAAATCCAGCATATAATTAATTACAACCATAATTAATCATATAAACACAATTAATGCCCAAATTGCAATCAATTATTCGGGGATATCACACTTATCCTCTCCATTTTCGTTTTTGGCATAAAAGTGGAAGAAGAATCCTTGCAAAAATCTTCTTTGTGGGATTTGTTGTGAGATTTGGAGTCCCCAAGAGGTATGGATACCTCTTTGGCATTTTTGTAGTGTTTGGTTTAGTTTTGATATGGTTTTGAATGGTTTTGAAATGGGTTGTTTAGGGTTGGTATTATTTTGGTTGGGTGTTGGATTTTTGGGTTGTTTAAGGTGTATTTTGAAGGTTTATTATGTGTTTGATGTTGTTGGTTTGAAGGTAGGAGAGTTTGTATGGTTTGGGAAGAAATTTTGGGGCAAAATGGTGAATTTTGGGGAACATACATTGGCGATCGATCGCCCGTTTCAGGCGATCGATCGCGCGCGGGCAGTGCGCGTTTACTGTGTCTGGCGATCGATCGCCACTTTTGGTCGATCGATCGGTGAGGCTGGCGATCGATCGCGCCAATTGTGGCGCTCGATCGCCAAAGGAAGAAAAATTGAGTAGCGGGCAGAGAGGTCTCGCGATCGATCGGCCCCTCGCGGCGATCGATCGCGAGATACAAAATGTGGTGTTTTTGGACATTTTTGTGGAATTTTGATATTGGACTATTATTGGCTCCTAATATTGATTTGTGTGAATGTGTAGAACCATCCCAGGTGGCCACACAGCTTAGGAGATAAAGTCCACGACACAACACATTTTGGGACTAAGGTACGTAGTGAGACGTACGGGCATCGGACGGTAAAACGTATTTATTATGCTTTGAATTGGTTATGCATTATGGTTGCATACATGGTCTTAGTTATGGATTATGGTTGCATACATGGTTTGGATATGCATTATGGTTGCATGTGATTGTGAGTCAAGATTATATTCAAGTGATGAAGAATACTTGCCGCCTTCATGTCGAAGCGATGATAGAATACTTGCCGCTGTCATATTATAGCGATGAAGAATATTTGCCGCAAACATGTCGAAGCGAAGGATAATGCCGCTGTCATGTTGTTGCGAGGGATATTATGCCGCTAATATGTCCAAGCGAGGGGTATTAATGCCGCTGTCATGTAAACGCGAGGGGTGTTATGCCACTGATATAATAAGACTGGAACTGGCCATTGGCATACATGGAATGAGTGCATGTCATGACATAAATTATTTGTTTTATAATACATTGATTATGATTGTGGTACAGGGACAACCAAATGGAGCTTTTAAATGTATTAAATACAGGAAGTGGATCACATTTACGATTTATGCATTTGAATTGCAATCATATTATTGTGAATATGATTTATATACATGCTCATGGTCTTGGGGTTGTTCCTGTAGGTACTTTTGGGCGGACGGGCTAAGGCGGGTTGATGCGGTGAGCTAGTGAGGAGTGCTCTTGGTAGCAGGCACATTCTTTTGTATAGTATCTACTCTAGGAGTAGTGTAAAGCTATAGGATTAACATTCATTAGATGAGAATGCAATTAATCCCTTTTGGAACTCTATTTTGGCACTGTAATCTAATAGCTCAAGGCGTCAACACGGTTTTTATACTCTGTTTATGGATGATAATTCTATTTACGCCTTTAATCCGCACTTAAGGAACTAGGGTCCTTACATTAGTGGTATCAGAGCAGTGGTTAGAGAACCCGGGAATGAGTGAAGGGTAGCCTTAGCATGGTTGGCTAGGTGTTTACATTTGGGCATGTTTATGCATGTGGTGCATATTGGTGTATAAATTGTTATACTAACATGCTTATTATCATTCATGTTATCTAACGGCATAACATATATATTGTTTGGAATTGTTGTTAACCTTTGTATTTGATCGCTTTTATTTTAAACAATTATTTCTCAGTGTAGCGATTCTCTACCGCAAGTGTATGGTGTCAAGTTTTAGTATAATGATTGTAAAAGTATGAGTGTCGAACCCACGAGGACTAGGAAGTAATTATCAAACTCCACTAGTTTAACTATATTTAGTCTACGATAACCGGTTGTGATTAATTAACTAAATTGACTAATGAACTCAAGATCAACCCAAAAACACAAGAACAAATAAGAATAAAATCAAAAGAAACAATTATCAAGACTTTCGGTTCACCAATGTAATCCCGCACAATTTGCCTATTAGTTAATAATCGAATTCAAACAATCTAAGGTGACGAGTTTTCCAAATTTATCTAATATACTCTCTCGAGTTATATTAAACCTAATTTAAAATTTCAGTAAGTCACTCTCGTGTACTTATTTAACAACACAATATTTTATTAAGATCCGTGAAAACTTCTAGCTTTCGATTACTAGATATCTATAGCTATCACACGTGTATTTGACTTCATCTCTCGATATCAGTCTGAAATCCACGGCATAAATCACTATATCGAATCACAATTTTATCTCTCGATCTCAATTGTTATTTAATATCATTCAAGGATGGTCAAACCCTTTAAAGCATGAAGAACAATGATCTATGCACTTAGATAATAAGAATCAATCAAAAACATTCAATTAAAATCATGGGTTCATACAAAGGATCCCCTAAGTCTTGATAACAAACCTAGCCAACAATCTCCATCAAATAACAATGCATAAACATGTTTTGCAACATTATAAACATTAAAATCTAATGAAAATATAGGACTAGAGTTAGAAATACGGAAATAACGAGAGGCCTTGACTCATTGCGTTGCTCTGTCGTCCCGTCTCTTCCGATGCGTCTTCTCTTCAATGGTTATGGTGTATGGATGGTTGGATTGGATGATGAGTGATGGAGGCTGTGTATTGTAGGTCAAAAGTGAGCCAAAAAGTCCCAAAACCATCCATGATAATCCATATTTATGGTAGGAGGAGTTTCACCAAGTTTGGACACCAAATAACCAAGATGGAAACAAAATCCCGAATTTTCGAGTCGAGGCGATCGATTGCCTCAAATGAGGCGATGGATTGCCTCTTGCTACTGCCTGGAGGCGATCTATTGCCTCATTTGAGGCGATCGGTCGCCTCTTCTATTTCTGCAAATTACGATTTTGCCCCTCCTTTTCCAGGTTTGCTCAGTTTGGTCCTTTTTCATCATTTTAAGCCTATTTCCTCCACTTTTATGCATTTGGCCCTGGATTCCTGAAATATACAAATATAAACCAGAAAGAGTAATATTTTCCAAGAATCACTACAAAAACGCCCCTAATCTTATATCAAATTAAGTGTAAAAATCACACTTATCAACTCCCCCAAACTTAAACTTGATCGTCTCAAGCAATAAATAAGATCAAACAGTCAAGTTCAACATTGAAGATTCAAATAAACCAATTCATAGTCAATCATGTAGCTCAGATATCTCACTTACTGACAAACAAAAATAAATCAGAAAGTTTAACAAGTTGTGTTTTCTCCTAGATCAAACAACATGTCTCCGAATCAGAACGTGCGTGTGTACTATTGTCACCTTCAAGTTCCATGCAAATTTCATAGATCAAATCATGCTAGTCAATGAAAAGTAATATTATCCTTGAGCACCCTATAGTCCTATTTTCAAACACTTCTCCACTAATGTAGCCTGTAATGCCTCGATTTACTTTATATACGTGTCCCATGATTATGACGTAATTGAGAATAATTACGGTACGATGTGGACTCGAGTTTGGGTGGAACCGAGTGATGATCGAGGTACTAAAAGAATGAATTACTATGAGGTAACATAAACAAGAAACATAGGAGATATGTGAGTTGTGATATGTATAGTCTTGACATATGGATGCTTTGAGATGCAAGAGAAGGAAGAGATAAGAGAAGGAAGAGATATGAATTGTGTAGTGGAACATGACCTTGGTGCACATTTATTTGCATTTGAAGATGCATTAGCATGTGTATTTGAGTTGAAGGTGCATTAACATGTATATGTGAGTTACATATGAGTTTGCATGTGAAGAGGTGGTTATATATTACAACATTCAGCATTCCTTCACACAATACACCATAATTCACCTCCAAATCTCTACAAAACCCTCTTCCAACTTTTGCTTCCTCTTTTCATTTTTTTGCTTGGATTTCATGTGATAATCAAGCTAGGAAGCTAAATGAAGTGACTTCATCCTTTCTTGGTAAGAAATATATAGCATATGAAGTATATGGACTTAGTTAAGGGAAAATGGATACATGTGATTTTTATGGTGTATGCTTTGAATTAATACTTGTTCTCATGCAAAGATTTTGAGTTGTATGAGGAGAGAAACATATAAAGCTTGCATAAAACATGTTGTAATGTTGAATTTCGAGTTGTAGGAGAAGGGCTAGGAAGATAAGCTCAAAATCGCCATGGTTTCAAAATTTTGTCATCGACCGATCGATCGCTAGGATCGGACCGATCGATCGGTAAAACAGGGGAAAGTTAAGGCGGTGCATTTACCGATCGATCGCTGAAAGCGACCGATCGATCGGTGAAATGCCGTAGCATTTTTGAGAAATTCAACTATTTAAGCGATCGATCGCTGGCTTTTGACCGACCGATCGCTAGGGTTACTTGTTTGGACCGATCGATCGCTAGGATGACCGAACGATCGGTAGACTTAAAATGTATTTTTTTGTTAGAATTTGATTTTAATGCCTATGATAACATGATATATTATTGGCATTGTTGTAGCATCATCACAGGGGACAGGACAACGAGGCAATTAGCCAGGGACGACTGATTTATCTCGTTTGTGTCGCTTTTCAGGTACGTGTTGACGTACGGAGTATAGATATGATGTGATGATGATGTTATGGTTTTGATATCATATGATTTATGTTATCTTGTGTCATATGATTGGTAGTTTCATATGCATGTTCATACATGGATTTCATATGATTGGGATGGAGGCCTTGATAGATATGTGTATATGCTTTGGTGAGATCATTGCCTCGATAGATATGCCTGGTGTGGTATATGCTTTGGCTGAGATCGTTGCCACGATAGATATACGACATATGCTTTGGCCTGAGAGATATACGCCTGGTGTGGGTATATGCTCTGGCTATTGTCACAGATGAGCATGGTACTATGATATGTGCTGCTAATATGAAGATGTGATGTGGTTCCACTGACATATTAAGCTGAATAGGCATATCATATGGGGCTCGTGATAATAGGGTGTTTCTTGGACATGTCATGACATAGTGCATTTGTGGATGCATGATACAGAACATTCACGTTAGATGATTTATTGTGCTTTATCATTGATATGGATATTGTGTTTTGCTATTGCACTGAGATAGTTGTTCTCTATACTCATTGTGTGAATGTTTCTGTAGGGACTCATAGAAGTGGGGAGACGGGATGTGAGTCATTTTCCGCTGCGAGCTGAACCACTGCCTAGGAGTTATCTTGGATTAGGTTGTTACTTGTACATGTGATGTATAGTTGGTTAGGTTTTTATAATCTTGTAACAACTTAACTAGTTAAAATACTCTTAATCAGTGTATGTTTTTACTTAATTCAGACTCACGTATGTATGTTAAGATACTACATAAATGGATTAAGTAATGAGGACCCCACAATAGCCACTCCCTAGACTTGGATCAATAGGTCTTTTTAAGCTTGTAGCGTTAGGCCTAGGTGTTTGGCTTCAAAGAAAGGATAGGATAGCACAAAGAAGAGAGTATAAGCATGTAATGTTCATATTGTTAGCACAACTTGATCTTCTCTTCTTTTTCTCTTTTAGCCTTGGCCACTTTGGGTCTTAGTTGGATAAATATATTTTTTTTTCTTAAGGCTTTTTCTATTCTTTTCTTTTCTCATTCATCATCTTTTTTTACAATAAGCTCATCAAAATATAGCAATTCATGTGCATCTAATGAGAATCATTATACTCCCTTAGGTGAAGATAAAAAATTCAATTTAGGCTCAATTAGGTGGGTATATGAGTTTGCCAAAGAATGTTGAATGGGGGCTAATAGTATTTAAACATACTCTATTCTTTTTCAATTAGGCTTAAATTAGGATACTAGAGATTGATGTAAAATGGTAAGCTTGAAAGGCTCAAACGGTCCAAAGATCGCCTCAATCATTTCCAAGTCAAGTTCATAACTATAAATTTCGCCTCAAAGTGTCATCATCAAATAGTTTCTAAGGTACTCTAAGATGCTCAAAAACAATTCATCAAGTTCACAAAAATTTTCACTACTACAAATGCAATTCACAAGATTATGACTCAAATGTGCTCAAAATATTCCTCATCTTTGACATGCTACTCAAAACAAGATATTCACAAACAAGTCTTACAATCATCAAAACTCAAGTTGACATGCATAGTGAGACTAATATCATCATGGAATAGAGACCACTACTATGATTTATTCTTATCTTACTAATTGAACTCATTTTTAAGAAATTTTTTTGTTGGTGCTCAAGAAACGATCAATTTCCAAATAAGAAGCATGACACAGTAATGCACTCCCCCAAACTTAATTCATGCATTGTCCTCAATGTAATAAGCATGAAAAGTAAGACAAAGCAGTTACCGTTGACAACGATCGTCAGTGATCGTTGTCCAATTCCTCGTCAGCTTGTGGGGCATATTGTTGGACAGACAGCACGCATGGAGTCTCGCCAAAATCAAAAACAAAAACAAAACAAACCAAAATATACTACAAACAAAGCAAAGGGATAGGAAAGAGTTCTTGATTTATAGTCCCAAGCTGGACTTATTACCAGATTTTCTCAAAGGTTGGGATGGTGTGTGGAGCATGAATCTCCGTAATCAACTGGGTAATGTTTCAACCTCTCATCATTAACGACATAAGTGCCTAGAATAGGATCACTTACCTTAATGGCTCCATGCGGGTATATCTTGGTAACAGTGAATGGTCCAACCCATGAAGCCTTTCGCTTGCTTTGGAAAATGCGAGGTGGTAGCGCTTTATGCAATTGGACTGTCTCTCCCTTCATAAACGTCATTTTATCTTTTTGCTTCTTCGACTTCCTTGGCTTCACCATGTCATGGCTCTTGCCTTCTTCAGTCTCTAGTTCGGTCTTCACCTTCACCTTATCAGTATCTTGCACCACATCATCGGGCAAAATATTAATTTTATCAATAATAAAACATGTGTGCGTGTTGTGTGCATGTGGTGAAGTTTTAAACATAGTAAATGTAACATGATCCTCTCCTACACGGAGGATCAACTTGTGATGACCTGAGATTAGGGATGTTAATCCCGGAGTGTTAATAACCCGTAAAGTTGTTTTACGTGGCAATTGGAGTTTAATCGAAGTGTTGGGCCTTCTGGGCTCGTCTATTTGAGTAGTTGGGATCGTGGGATCCCGAGGTTGAGATCGTATTCTCATTTCGGTGAAAACCTGTGAGTTGGGTTTATAGTGTGACTCAGAATCTCGGGTGCTGTGTGTGGGCACCGGTAGGGGATTTTTGAGTTAGAGAGAGAATTTTTGGAAACAGATGATTTTTAATGAATCATGATGTATTTGTGGGGATATTAGTATTTCGGGGTATTTTTGCTATAAATACCAATTAAACCCGAGATTTTAATTATCGGAGCCATTTTTCCCCACATTTTCCCGTCAGTCTCTCTCCTCCTCCCGCGTAACCTTCCCGTCGCCCCCTGACCCACGCAGCTTTAAGTGCTTCGCCCGCCGCCGATCGGCGCGTCCGACCCGGCGCCGGCTTCGTCTCGTCCAGGCGGTCCTTTCTACACCATCAATTCGAAGTTTCGTCGAGAATCGAGCTCGGATTTCTGCAGAAAACGCTAGGGTTCGAAACTGGAATTTCTTCGATTTGGGGCTCGATTTTTGGTACGATTTTGGGGCTTTCTTTCAGGTGTTTTTGGGGCGTTTTGGTGCTTGGTTTGGGTCGATTATTTCAGATTTTTGTGGTTCGAAATATTGGTTGCATTTGGTTCGATTTTCAGTTCGATTTTTGTGGGGTTTATGTTCGAATTTGGGGATTTTTGATAAGGAGTGATGATTCTTGTTAGCAATTGATTTATTTATGTTGTAGATGCATTATGATGCTTGATTGTGTTCGAATTTGAAGAATTATAAGGGTTCGAATTTAAGGGCTTGTTTGGATTCGAATTTTAGGGTATTGAGTTCGAAAATTGGGGGTTTTTGGCAAGGGATGTTGATTCTTGCTTGGATAGCTTAATTCATGTTTTAGATGAATTATGGTAATTATTTGGGTTGGATTTTGTGTTGTGAAGGTTCGAGAATTTGTGGGGTATTCTTGAGCAATTTTCGATATTGGTTATTGTCTTGTGTTGACAATATTTTTGAGGGTTGTGGGTGTGCTTGAGCATGGGTTGCATGTTCGTAATTAATTGTGAATTAATTTATCGTGTTAGCACATCATTCCTCGGAGCATGGAACTCGAGCAAGGTTTGGCTCGGACTTCGGAGATTTAAGGTACGTGCGACGTACGAGCATTACTTTATGTGATAGAAATTGTGAAATGCCTAATGTGTTGTAATTTCATTAGATGGTTGTGGGTATGGCTATATGCATATATATGTTGATATATATGGGGTACTGAGTCTATATGACTATCGTACGGCATTTGAGATGCCTGAGAATGATCGTGGGATCATGTACTCATTATAAGACATGTGAGATGTCTAGGCATTTGAGCTATCTGTGATTGATAGTGAAATTGAGAAATCAGTACTAGATATTGTGATATCTATATTTGTATGTATAATGAACTTGGAAATCATTGATTATTGATACTTGAGAAGCAGGCATGCTATGAGTTAAATCAATGTGTTGATTTACTGATTTATGAGATTTGATGAGTTTGATGATTGTGAGAACAGGGACAGTACACGGAATCCCGGATGAGGATGTTGCCATCGAGTATCATTTAAATTCATTAGTATTTACTTTTGTTGTAAATTATGAATTTCATTATTGTGATTATGGGATTTTGTGTATTGGTATGCTCACCCCGTTGGGGGCTGTCTCTGTTGGGGCAGGTGAACAGGTGCATCGATGGCTATGGAGCTGGGCTCGAGCTGTTGATTGGATGTACTCACAGGATCGTGGTACCAGGGCTTGATGGAGCACGGTATCGTATAGAGTACTTATATACCCCCGAGGTTTATATACACATTTATGATGCTCGCTTGTGAGCATGGATATTCATGTATATGGGTTGTATATAAAGGCATGAGCCTTTCTCTCTTTCATTATATGTTGCATGCAATTGTGGTAGAATTGCTAATGATATGAGAGTCGTTGGTGTATTATGTGGGTGTTGAAACCCACTTTTGTCGTCTTATGTGTGGTGTCTTCCCTGGCTGGGAATTGACTTTGTGTTCAGTAGTCTGTTGAGTATTGTGTATTCCCTGGCCGGGAATTATATTATGTGATGTGCTTTTGGTTTCGGGATAGCTCTATTTATGGGGAGACTCTGCCCAAATTTTTATAAAAGTCCACAATGTAAAAAGTGGCAAAAAGGGCATGGTAATGGGCAACTCTATGGGTCTACATGTTAGTAGAAATGATCTTATAACGTTGAATGTTAAGGGAATTTTGTAAGCATCATCTGAGTTTCCCGATTGATTTGTATAGAAGCATGTACCACACATAGTGGTTAATACACTAATCAAGGGTTAAGGGCTTGGGGTCCTTACATTAGTGGTATCAGAGCAGTGGTTAGCTCTTCGGGGCTGTTGAGGGCCTGGAACATGCTGATAGGGATGAGTAGCACATATTTATGCATGATAGTAGCTAGTGTTGTGTGACACAACTGTTTTGCTTATGTGCATTTGTTATATGTGATCATAGTGAAACGATTATATGTCATGACATCTATGGAATCATAATATAACCTGTTGATTATGATTGTGAGTTGTGACACAGGGGCAACCAAATGGATCATTTTGAAATGCATCGGAATATGGGAAGTACTTTGTACTCATGATTTATGCATTTACTCATTATAATCATATTGTGGGAATATGGATTATTGTATGCTCATGGGTTGTGATTGTTCCTGTAGGAACACTATGATGCGAAGGGCTAAGGCCATGGTTGAAAGACACGAAACGGTAACCTGCATTTTATATACATCATGGATTTATGCATTGTTGTTGCATGTGTACATGTAGTGATTATTTTAATGCTTTGCCGCCATTTGTTGAAGCGAGGGGTGGGAGCGCCGCATGTCACATTTGTGCGAGGTGCATTAAAATACACTCATGTTGATGTATATTGGATATGGCATATGCTTTGTGATTGCAGGTGTAAATGGAATACTTGGTGAATATCCCATGAGTCATTGTTATGGATGAGTGATGATTTTAAATGCTTGCCGCTATTTTTTATTTTGTGCCGCAAAAATGTGAAGCGAGGGGTGGGAGCGCCGCATGTCACATTGAAGCGTGGTTAGCATATGAGGCGAGGAAAGAATATTTGCCGCTAAAATGTGAGGCGAGGGGTGGGAGTACCGCATGTCCATTTAAGCGAGGTTATTCTATGCCGCCTATATGTGAAGCGAGGGGTGGGAGTACCGCATGTTTTTACTTGAGCGAGGGGCATTAAAATACACTACCGTGACAATGACTAGGGATCAGCTATATTGACTGGCGATGATTCTTGCCGCCATGGATATTGATAGCGATGGTTTATGCCGCTATATTGACTGGCGATGATTCTTGCCGCCATGGATATTGATAGCGATGGTTTATGCCGCTATATTGACTGGCGATGATTCTTGCCGCCATGGATATTGATAGCGATGGTTTATGCCGCTATATTGACTGGCGATGATTCTTGCCGCCATGGATATTGATAGCGATGATTCATGCCGCTATATTGACTGGCGATGATTCTTGCCGCCATGGATATTGATAGCGATGGTTCATGCCGCTATATTGACTGGCGATGGTTCTTGCCGCCATGTATATTGATAGCGATGGTTCATGCCGCTATATTGACTGGCGATAGTTCTTGCCGCCATGTGTATTGATAGCGATGGTTCATGCCGCTATATTGACTGGCGATGATTCTTGCCGCCATGGATATTGATAGCGATGGTTCATGCCTCTATATTGACTGGCGATGATTCTTGCCGCCATGGATATTGATAGCGATGGTTCATGCCGCTATATTGACTGGCGATGGTTCTTGCCGCCATGTATATTGATAGCGATGGTTCATGCCGCTATATTGACTGGCGATAGTTCTTGCCGCCATGTGTATTGATAGCGATGCCTCTTTCCGCTATTATGTGGACGATTTTTCATGCTCAGGTGTATAGCGAGGTTTCATACCACTTATTATATGACGAGGTATCATGCCGTCGATTCTATAGCGATGGATTGTGCCGCTATGTACTCAGCACAGGATTTTGCCGCCTTCGAGCGATGGGTGCTGACTACGTACTATTATCGAGCGACGGATACAGGTATTCCGCTATCTTGATAGCGATGAGGTATGGCATATTACTTGTGTTAGTATTATTGTGGATACTATGTGTTGCTATATATATGCCATGTGTTGATGATGAGATTATGGATGTCGTGTATTGCCATGTACCGTCGTATGTTGGACGATGTTAGTTGGATGTCATATGTTGACATATGTCGTCACGGGATGACGATGACATAGTTGATGTTCTATGTAGACGTGTAGCATCGTTTTGATGGCTAATACATTTATGTTATGTGTTTAGTCGTATGGTTTGAGTGCCGATGGTGAGCACATGGTAGAGTCTGGGTCACTAGTTGACGAGACATTTTGTCGAGCAATGATACCTTGGGTATGCTCGTTGGTTTGGCTAGGGCCAAGTGATTGGTGGTAAGAGTAGTCATTGAGGAAACTACTCGTTTGTTGTTGTGATCTGCGGTAGGCGTGGTCACACCCAACCTGAAGGTGTGGGATATGTCCTAATGAATTAAGATGGCTCCGTGGTTGAGCAAGGACACCGGGATGTCCATTATGCTTTGGTTTTAGAGAGATTTTGGGTGATGACCCACTACTCTAAATGGATGCTACGGTATGGTATACCGGATGGAACGTTTGAGACGTTGGTAGACTTTTGTAGTCTCTTTGTGGCTTGATAATTGAGGCAGGGAATACCTCGAGGAGACGTGTATACGTCAATGTTTTAGGGACTTGTCTGAGACAACTCATGATGTTGGAGTACCAACGAGAGAGTCATCAGGTCGTTATTGACTCGATCTGAGGGAACCCGTGTATTTGGGATGCAATGGGTGTTATTGTATCCAGTTTTTCCGAACAGTGGTTCGAGACTTGTGGATCTCGAGTTCGATGGCATTTCCCTTGTGGGGAAGGAGGTAGTATTATACCTATTCGGGAATCTTTGAAAGATTCGGTGAGTTGGTACGTGTGGTGTTGATTTTGGGAATCACGCCGTGTTGTTGATCGTCGATTATCATTCTCCACTGCAATGGAATGACTCAGTATTGACAGTTGTGTTTGGGGGCTTAGGGGTATGTTGTAGATACCCGAGCCAAGTGCATTGAATGTGCATGTGATGTCAGTGCTTAGGCAGGTATACCGGTGAGTATACGGATGCTAGTTTTTGACTTCCCTTTTGTCAAGCATAGAGTTATGCTATTTTTGGATGGCTAAATCTCTGATGAGAGATATGGAACACCCTGAGATTGGGAATCTCCATGGCACGATAATTATGAGAAAAAAAAAATCGTGGAGTTAGTTGACTCCCTTTGAGGAGGGAATTATCTTGTGTGGGTTGAGGTGTTCCATTGTTGGTGTTTCCTTCGAGTTATGTGATAGCCTTCCCAAGTTGGATTGTTAAATCCTAGGATTGTCAAGGGATGGCAGGAATTCAGATTTATTGGGTGTCGTTGTCGACACAAGCGTTGAGGATGCAATGTGTTTATTGCATGTCCTTCCAGGATTTGAAATCTGTGGAGTCTCGATGGTTTATTTATGATCAGGATGTGATCCTTGGAATATCCGGAGGTGGACATCTTGTGAGATGTCTTTTGTGTGAATCTGTGGCCGTGAGTTGCCCAAATTGAGTTGCAATGATGCGACTGCTCCTTCGATGGAAAAGGTTTGAAAGTGGAAACCAGGTTTGGTATGTGTACACCGTGGTATCCTAGTGTTTCCCTCGTAACGATGTATGTTAGACATCGTGAGTCTTGATAGAGATGTCATTGGATGATATCTACGATAGAATCGGGAGCGATTTGAATCCTTGCAGTTTCAGTCGACTAACTGCTTTTGGACTGTTAGCGTTGAGTTGTGCTGACGATCTTTGACGTTATGATGGATTTGGGAGTCTATTCCACTCCAGAGTTTGACACGAGGTCAACGTTCTCACGGTTGAGGTGTCATCCAGGATGCGTTCTTACTGGTTGTATTAGAACTAAGGATGACTGTCCGATCTACGGTCGTAAGTATTGGTTGTTTTGCAGTCATGAGGGACTGACTTTTGGGATGAACCGCATCGAGGTACATTTGCCTCTTGGGTATGTTGGTTTTGGTAAAGTCGCGCTGTTTCAGAGTTTGATGTGAGATAAGTATCCTCGCGTTTATTGAGACGATTCTGATATGGTCAAGAATCGAGGTTATGACTTCATGTTGTTGTGTAGCCTGGGTGTTATGTGATACACCGGTGCTAATTTCGAGGACGAAATTCTTTTAGTGGGGGATATTGTGATGACCTGAGATTAGGGATGTTAATCCCGGAGTGTTAATAACCCGTAAAGTTGTTTTACGTGGCAATTGGAGTTTAATCGAAGTGTTGGGCCTTCTGGGCTCGTCTATTTGAGTAGTTGGGATCGTGGGATCCCGAGGTTGAGATCGTATTCTCATTTCGGTGAAAACCTGTGAGTTGGGTTTATAGTGTGACTCAGAATCTCGGGTGCTGTGTGTGGGCACCGGTAGGGGATTTTTGAGTTAGAGAGAGAATTTTTGGAAACAGATGATTTTTAATGAATCATGATGTATTTGTGGGGATATTAGTATTTCGGGGTATTTTTGCTATAAATACCAATTAAACCCGAGATTTTAATTATCGGAGCCATTTTCCCCACATTTTCCCGTCAGTCTCTCTCCTCCTCCCGCGTAACCTTCCCGTCGCCCCCTGACCCACGCAGCTTTAAGTGCTTCGCCCGCCGCCGATCGGCGCGTCCGACCCGGCGCCGGCTTCGTCTCGTCCAGGCGGTCCTTTCTACACCATCAATTCGAAGTTTCGTCGAGAATCGAGCTCGGATTTCTGCAGAAAACGCTAGGGTTCGAAACTGGAATTTCTTCGATTTGGGGCTCGATTTTTGGTACGATTTTGGGGCTTTCTTTCAGGTGTTTTTGGGGCGTTTTGGTGCTTGGTTTGGGTCGATTATTTCAGATTTTTGTGGTTCGAAATATTGGTTGCATTTGGTTCGATTTTCAGTTCGATTTTTGTGGGGTTTATGTTCGAATTTGGGGATTTTTGATAAGGAGTGATGATTCTTGTTAGCAATTGATTTATTTATGTTGTAGATGCATTATGATGCTTGATTGTGTTCGAATTTGAAGAATTATAAGGGTTCGAATTTAAGGGCTTGTTTGGATTCGAATTTTAGGGTATTGAGTTCGAAAATTGGGGGTTTTTGGCAAGGGATGTTGATTCTTGCTTGGATAGCTTATTCATGTTTTAGATGAATTATGGTAATTATTTGGGTTGGATTTTGTGTTGTGAAGGTTCGAGAATTTGTGGGGTATTCTTGAGCAATTTTCGATATTGGTTATTGTCTTGTGTTGACAATATTTTTGAGGGTTGTGGGTGTGCTTGAGCATGGGTTGCATGTTCGTAATTAATTGTGAATTAATTTATCGTGTTAGCACATCATTCCTCGGAGCATGGAACTCGAGCAAGGTTTGGCTCGGACTTCGGAGATTTAAGGTACGTGCGACGTACGAGCATTACTTTATGTGATAGAAATTGTCAAATGCCTAATGTGTTGTAATTTCATTAGATGGTTGTGGGTATGGCTATAAGCATATATATGTTGATATATATGGGGTACTGAGTCTATATGACTATCGTACGGCATTTGAGATGCCTGAGAATGATCGTGGGATCATGTACTCATTATAAGACATGTGAGATGTCTAGGCATTTGAGCTATCTGTGATTGATAGTGAAATTGAGAAATCAGTACTAGATATTGTGATATCTATATTTGTATGTATAATGAACTTGGAAATCATTGATTATTGATACTTGAGAAGCAGGCATGCTATGAGTTAAATCAATGTGTTGATTTACTGATTTATGAGATTTGATGAGTTTGATGATTGTGAGAACAGGGACAGTACACGGAATCCCGGATGAGGATGTTGCCATCGAGTATCATTTAAATTCATTAGTATTTACTTTTGTTGTAAATTATGAATTTCATTATTGTGATTATGGGATTTTGTGTATTGGTATGCTCACCCCGTTGGGGGCTGTCTCTGTTGGGGCAGGTGAACAGGTGCATCGATGGCTATGGAGCTGGGCTCGAGCTGTTGATTGGATGTACTCACAGGATCGTGGTACCAGGGCTTGATGGAGCACGGTATCGTATAGAGTACTTATATACCCCCGAGGTTTATATACACATTTATGATGCTCGCTTGTGAGCATGGATATTCATGTATATGGGTTGTATATAAAGGCATGAGCCTTTCTCTCTTTCATTATATGTTGCATGCAATTGTGGTAGAATTGCTAATGATATGAGAGTCGTTGGTGTATTATGTGGGTGTTGAAACCCACTTTTGTCGTCTTATGTGTGGTGTCTTCCCTGGCTGGGAATTGACTTTGTGTTCAGTAGTCTGTTGAGTATTGTGTATTCCCTGGCCGGGAATTATATTATGTGATGTGCTTTTGGTTTCGGGATAGCTCTATTTATGGGGAGACTCTGCCCAAATTTTTATAAAAGTCCACAATGTAAAAAGTGGCAAAAAGGGCATGGTAATGGGCAACTCTATGGGTCTACATGTTAGTAGAAATGATCTTATAACGTTGAATGTTAAGGGAATTTTGTAAGCATCATCTGAGTTTCCCGATTGATTTGTATAGAAGCATGTACCACACATAGTGGTTAATACACTAATCAAGGGTTAAGGGCTTGGGGTCCTTACACAACTTCCCTTCTTCAACATCGATAATAGCTCTTCCAGTAGCTAGGAATGGGCGCCCCGGGATCAATGGCATACTCGCGTCCTCCTCCATATCCAACACTAGAAAATCCACCGGGAAAGTGAATTGATATATCTTGACTGGCACATCCTCGACGATTCCTAGTGGGTAAGTGATAGACTTGTCCGCCATTTGCAACACTACCCTTATGGTCTTCGGCTCTCCCAATCCAAGTCGCCTAAAAATAGACAAAGGCATTAAGTTCACACTAGCACCCAAATCACATAACGATTCAATGGAAGAAATAGGCCCAATAGTGCAAGGAATAGAGAAACTCCCTGGATCTTTTAACTTGGTGGCCGATTTCTTTTGCACAATAGCACTACATTCCTCAGTCAAAAAGATAGTCTCGTGCTCTCCCAATTTCTGCTTCTTAGACAACATCTTCTTTAAGAATTTAGCATAATTTGGCATTTCTCGTAAGGCATCAATAAATGGTATATCTATATGCAAATTCTTAAGCATGTCTAAAAATTTGGCAAAGTTTGAATCAACCTTTGCCCTATTAACTGCTGCAGGGAATGGGAGAGGAATGTGTACCTTTTCTTGTGGTGTGATAGGTGTAGTGTCTCTAGTGGACTTACCCTTGTTGCGTGGCTGCCCCTTCTCCTCTTGCTTAATAGCAATCTGTTCAGTCTCGTTCTCATTACCAAGTTCTTTTCCACACCTTAGGGTCACGGCATTGGCTTGCTCCCTCGGATTCTTCTCTGTGTCACTCGGTAGAGTTCGTTGTGCTCTCCCAGCCAAGATAGTTGCCAATTGCCCTACTTGGATCTCCAAGTTTTTGATAGATGAATCTTGCCTATTCATCCTTGTTTCCATTGAGGATATGAACTTGGTCAATAGTTCCTCCATGCTCGGCGATGGTGGATAACCCGGTGGTGGTTGTGGTTGATACCTCAACCCCGTATTGTATGTATTTGGGTAGGGTTGTTTTGTGGCCGATTTCCTACATAATACACAGCTTCATTAGTCTGAACGAATGGGTTACCTGTTTGGCATTCAACGCTCGGATGATTTCCTCCACATAGGTCAAAAGTAATCCCTTGAGCTTTCATCCCTGTCATGCTCATGCTATCTAGTCTCTTGTTCAATGCCTCAATTTGAGCGGCCAACGCACTAACTTCGCTCACTTGATGAACTCCAGTTTGCTTCTTTGGCACGTTCCTCTCGGACTGCCATTGACAGCTATTAGCAGCCATCTCCTCCAACAGTGTATAGGCCTCCTCTAGCGTCTTTCTCATCACAGTACCTCCTGATGCTGCATCAATCATAGAACGGTTATCACAAAATAAACCGTTATAGAAAGTTTGTACCTGCAGCCAGATGGGAAGGCCATGGTGTGGGCATCTCCTCAGTAAGTCCTTGAAGCGCTCCCATGCTTCATAAAGTGTTTCAGGATCATGTTGCGCAAATGTAGTGATATCATTTCGCATCTTAGCAGTCTTTGATGGTGGGAAGTATTTGGACAAGAAAGCTTGCACCATCCCATCCCAAGTGGTAATTGATCCTGTAGGCAAAGAATGCAACCAAGATTTAGCTTTATTATTTAAAGATAAAGAGAACAGTCGTAACCTGATGGCGTTGTCAGTGACACCATTATGCTTGAATGTGTCGCAAATTTCCAAGAAATTTGCTATGTGAGTGTTGGGATCATCAGTGGTCGCTCCCCCAAACAGCACCGAGCGTTGGATCATTTGTATGATAGCAGGCTTGATCTCAAAATTGTTGGCCTAGATGGTGGGTCTCATGATACTCAACATCGATCCATGGAATGAAGGGTGGGAGTAATCCATGAGTGACCTTGCCACTGGTGCAACTGGAACTTCCTCGTTATTGGCCATTAGTATTCTTGCTTGCCTTAGCCACTTTTGACAAGTGCGTTCGATCTCGGGATCAAAAGGCTCAAGTGTATGGTTGTTACTCCTTAGCATGTACCAAGAGATAGTACCCTGTAACAATCTCATTTGATATTATTAAAACTAGTCCCCGGCAACGGCTCCAAAAACTTGATCGCTTTTATTTTAAACAGTTATTTCTCAGTGTAGCGATTCTCTACCGCAAGTGCGCGGTGTCAAGTTTTAGTATAATGATTTTAAAAGTATGAGTGTCGAACCCACGAGGACTATGAAATAATTATCAAACTCCACTAGTTTAACTATATTTAGTCTACGATAACCGGTTGTGATTAATTAACTAAATTGACTAATGAACTCAAGATCAACCCAAAAACACAAGAACGAATAAGAATAAAATCAAAAGAAACAATTATCAAGACTTTCGGTTCACCAATGTAATCCCCCACAATTCGCCTATTAGTTAATAATCGAATTCAAACAATCTAAGGTGACGAGTTTTCCAAATTTATCTAATATACTCTCTCGAGTTATATTAAACCTAATATAAAATTTCAGTAAGTCACTCTCGTGTACTTATTTAACAACACAATTGTGAGGACCCCCGTGCCCTTAACCCGTTATTAGTGTATTAACCCCCGTACTTAGTGCATACAATCATGTTATTAAAGGGGAAAGTGATTACATGCAACTCTAGCATGAATACCGTCTATAAAATTCCTTTACATTAATCGTATAATGTCTATACTTTCCCAACATATTCCATAAAACATATGATGCACCTTTAAACATACACTAATATGCTCTCTATTCATTTAGCAATTCAATAAATAATTGCATGCAACTCATAATGAAGAGAGAAAGGCCATTGCCTTCTTTATACATTCCATATACACGTAATACTGCTCACATGCGAGCATCAAATAAGTAGGCGTGTATCTAATGTATAGAGTATCATACTCAATACCGTCGCTGGTACCTCGCTCCTGGAAGCACCTCAAATCTACAGCTCGAGCTCAACTGCAAGCCATCGATGTACCTAATTACCTGCCCCAACAGAGACAGCCCCCACACGGGGTGAGCATACCAATATCCCAAATCCAATAACCACAACAATACAATTCATAATTTACAACAATGTAAATGCTATGAAATACAAAATATACTCCCTGGATGGTATCATCCTCATCCGGGGTTTCCTGTACTGTCCCTGTTCTCAGAACACTGAAACCGTCAAATTCCCAAATGCCAGTTAATCATTACATTGATTAACAATTCCATGAGCCATATGCCAATATCGTAATCAATAACATCAGATCATTAAACAATGATTATAGACAATCCATGTTTCTCACTTATGGTTTCATAGCTCTATTTCATTGCTCGCTCTATGTAAGGACCCCTAGCCCTTAACCCTTGATTAGTGTATTAACCACTATGTGTGGCACATGCTTCTATACAAATCAATCGGGAAACTCAGATGGTGCTTACAAAATTCCTTTAATATTCAACGTTATAAGATCATCTCTACTAACATATAGACTCATAGAGTTGCCCATTACCAACCCCATTTTGCCACTTTTTACATTGTGGACTTTTATAAAAATTTGGGCAGAGTCTCCCCGTAAATTGAGCTATCCCGAAATAAAAGCACAACACATAACATAATTCCCGGCCAGGGAAAACATAATACTCATCAGAATACAGCAATACCAAGTAAATTCCCAGCCAGGGAAGACACCACACACAAGACGACAAAAGTGGGTTTCAACCCCCACATAATACACCATCGACTCTCATATCATTAGCAATTCTACCCTTAATTGCATGCAACATAGAATGAAAGAGAGAAAGGCTCATGCCTTTATATACAACCCATATACAAGTATAATCGTGCTCACATGCGAGCATCATGAATATGTATATAATCCTCAGGTGTATATATGTACTCTATACGATACCGTGCTCCATCAAGCCCTGGTACCACGATCCTGGGAGTACATCCAATCAACAGCTCGAGCTCAACTCCAAAGCCATCGATGTACATGTTCACCTGCCCCAACAGAGACAGCCCCCAACGGGGTGAGCATACCAATACACAAAATCTCATAATCACAATAATGAAATTCATAATTTACAACACAAGTAAATATTAATGAATTTTAAATGATACTCCCTGGATGGCAACGTCCTCATCCGGGATTTCGTGTACTGTCCCTGTTCTCACAATCATCAAACTCATCAAATCTCATAAATCAGTAAATCAACACATTGATTTAACTCATAGCATGCCTGATTCTCAAGTATCAATAATTAATGATTCCAAATTCATTATACATGCAAACATAGATATCTCGATATCTAATACTGATTTTCAACTTTGCTACCAATCACAGATAGCTCAAATGCCTAGCATTTATTTTACAAATTCTCCATTATATTTAGACATCTCACATGTCTCATAACGAATACATGATCCCACGATCATTCTCAGGCATCTCAAATGCCATACAATAGTCATATAAACCTAGTACCCCATATCTCTTATAAGGTCATAATACTCTAGTATTACGCACACTTGTGGCAGCGATGCCAAGACTAGGTCGATCCATAGTCATATCAACACATATATGTATATAGCCATACCCACAACCATCTAATGCAATTACAACACATTATGCATTTCACAATTGCTATCACATAAAGTAATGCTCGTACGTCGCACGTACCTTAAATCTCCAAAGTCCGAGCCAAACCTTGCTCGAGTTCCATGCCCCGAGGAATGATGTGCTAACACGATAAATAATTCACAATTATTTACGAACATGCAACCCATGCTCAAGCACACCCATAACCCTTATATAGAAAATTATTGTCAACCCACGACAATGAACCATTAAAAGACCCGGGGCAGGGCATAAACAGGGAGGGAAATCGAAGGGGACAATATCGAAAATTGCTCAAGAATTTCCCACAAATTCTCGAACCCCCACAACACAAATCGAACCCAATCAAGCACCATAATTCATCTAAAACATGAATTAATCAATCAACAACATGAATAATCGCCCCACATGCCAAAACCCCAATTTTCGAACCCTAACCCGTGAGCCAACAGCAAGAATTCGAACCACAATGCATCACCAAAGAGACTCAAAAGCTAAACCATGTGAAGCATAAGAATCTAACCAAAAATCAACAAGATTTTCGAAACAAGGAACACCAAAATTCGAACCAATTGGCAACAAATTTATGAATCACAAAGTGTGAATATTCGACCCAAAAGCAGCACAAAAACGTCCCAAAAACACCCAAAGAAAAGCCCCAAAAACGTACCAAAATCGAGCCCCAAAAATCGGACAGAATTCCAGATCTGAACCCTACGCTTTTCTGGCAAATCCGAACGCGATTCTCGATGAAACTTCGAATTGATGGTATGAATAGCTGCGCCTCGGAGAGACGAATCCAACGGCGGGTCGCACGCGCCAAACGGCGGCCGGACGGCGGCGGCCGGAGCACTTTTTTGCGCGGGGGTCAAAGGGGATCGGGAGTGCGGACGCGGGGAAGAGAGAGAAATAAGGTGCTGAAATGGTTCCGATAATTAAAATCTCAGGTTCAACTGGTATTTATAGCAAAAATACCCCGAAATACTAATAGGCCCACAAATACATCATGATTCATTAAAAATCATCTGTTTTCAAAAATTCTCTCTCTAACTCAAAAACCCCCCACCGGTGCCCACACCAAGCACCCGAGATTCCGAGTCACACTAAAGACCCAACTCACAGGTTTTCACCGAAATGAGAATACAATCTCAACCTCGGGATCCAACGATCCCAACTACTCAAATAAACGAGCCCAGAAGGCTCAACACTTCGATTAAATTCCAAATCGCCACGTAAAACAACTTTAGGGGTTATTAACACTCCGGGATTAACATCCCTAATCTCCGGTCATCACACTCTACAATAGCGGCATTCCATTTCCACGCATGCTCAATGGAAGCGGCGTCGTAATCGATGTTCGCTCAAAAGCGACAGCATTCAATCATTGCTCGCTCAAAGGCGGCACCATATGATTCACAATGCATATATGTCCGTTTGTAGAAATTACCATACACCATGCAATTCCAATATCCATTCATTGCTAATATCATATATCATGCATTTCCACACCCATTCATTTCAATACAGTGTACCAAGCATTCAACAATTGCAATTATATAAAAGGGCTATGCTCGTACGTCATACGTACCTTAGGATTCCGTAGTTCAAGTCCAAACCTTGCCTTGGTCCCGTGACCGATGAATTATATGCTAAACACGATAATAATCCACAATTAAACTCAAGCATGCAACCACGTTCATAGAGTCAGCGGTATGAAACATCGCTATAGATATCTGGCGGCATGATCCATCGCCATAGATGTAGCGGAATGTACCATCGCTATGAACACCCGGCGGCATAAACCATCGCCAATAGAATAGCGGAATGAACCATCGCTATGAATACCCGGCGGCATAAACCATCGCCAATAGAATAGCGGAATGAACCATCGCTATGAATACCCGACGACATAAACCATCGCCAATAGAATAACGGAATGAACCATCGCTATGAATACCCGGTGGCATAAACCATCGCCAATAGAATAGCGAAATGAACCATCGCTATGAATACCCGATGGCATAAACCATCGCCAATAGAATAGCGGAATGAACCATCGTTATGGATACCTGGCGGCATAAACCATCGCCAATAGAATAACGGAATGAACCATCGCTATGAATACCCGGCGGCATAAACCATCGCCAATAGAATAGCGGAATGAACCATCGCTATGGATACCTGGTGGCATAAACCACCGCCAATAGAATAGCCGATCCCTAGTCATTGTTACGGTAGTGTATTTTAATGCCCCTAGTTCGACATGCGGTACTCCCACCCCTCGCTTTACATATAGGCGGCATAGAATAACCTCGCTTCAATGGACATGCGGCGCTCCCACCCCTCGCTTCACATTGAGCGGCAAATATTCTTTCCTCGCCTCATATGATAACCACGCTTCAATGTGACATGCGGTGCTCCCACTCTTCGCTTCACATTTCAGCGGCACAAAACAAACAAATAGCGGCAATCATTTAAAATCATCACTCATCCATAACAATGACTCATGTGATATTCACCAAGTATTCCATATATACCTGCATCACAAAGCATAATCCATATCCCAACATACATCATCATGAGTGTATTTTAATGCACCTTGCTCAAATGCGACATGCGGGACATGCGGCACTCCCACCCCTCGCTTCAACATTTGGCGGCAGAGCATTAAAATCATCACTCCATTGTACACATGCAACCACAATGCATAATTCCATGATGTATATAAAACGCAGGTTACCGTTTCGTGTCTTTCAACCCTGGCCTTAGCCTTTCGCGTCATAGTGTCCCTACAGGAACAATCCCAAACCATGAGCATACGATAATCCATATTCCCCACAATATGATTGCAATGAGTAAATGCATAAACTATGAGTACAAAGTACTTCCTGTATCCCAATGAATTTCAAAATGCTCCATCTGGTTGTCCCTGTGTCACAACTCACAATCATAATCAACAGATTATATTATGATTCTATAGATGTCATGACATATAATCGTTTTACTATGATCACATATTACCAATGCACATAAGCAAAATAGTTGTGTCACACAACACTAGCTACTATCATGCATAAGTATGTGCTACCCATCCCTATCAGCATGTTCCAGGCCTTCAACAGCCCCAAAGAGCTAACCACTGCTCTGATACCACTAATGTAAGGACCCCCGTGCCCTTAACCCGTTATTAGTGTATTAACCCCTGTACTTAGTGCATACAATCATGTTATTAAAGGGGAAAGTGATTACATGCAACTCTAGCATGAATACCGTCTATAAAATTCCTTTACATTAATCGTATAATGTCTATACTTTCCAAACATATTCCATAAAACATATGATGCACCTTTAAACATACACTAATATGCTCTCTATTCATTTAGCAATTCAATAAATAATTGCATGCAACTCATAATGAAGAGAGAAAGGCCCTTGCCTTCTTTATACATTCCATATACACGTAATACTGCTCACATGCGAGCATCAAATACGTAGGCGTGTATCTAATGTATAAAGTATCATACTCAATACCGCCGCTGGTACCTACTCCTGGAAGCACCTCAAATCTACAGCTCGAGCTCAACTCCAAGCCATCGATGTACCTAATTACCTGCCCCAACAGAGACAGCCCCCACACAGGGTGAGCATATCAATATCCCAAATCCAATAACCACAACAATACAATTCATAATTTACAACAATGTAAATGCTATGAAATACAAAATATACTCCCTGGATGGTATCATCATCATCCGGGGTTTCCTGTACTGTCCCTGTTCTCAGAACACTGAAACCGTCAAATTCCCAAATGCCAGTTAATCATTACATTGATTAACAATTCCATGAGCCATATGCCAATATCGTAATCAATAACATCAAATCATTAAACAATGATTATAGACAATCCATGTTTCTCACTTATGGTTTCATAGCTCTATTTCATTGCTCGCTCTACAATAGCGGCATTCCATTTCCACGCATGCTCAATGGCAGCGGCGTCGTAATCGATGTTCGCTCAAAAGCGACAGCATCCAATCATTGCTCGCTCAAAGGCGGCACCATATGATTCACAATGCATATATGTCCGTTTGTAGAAATTACCATACACCATGCAATTCCAATAGCCATTCATTGCTAATATCATATATCATGCATTTCCACACCCATTCATTTCAATACAGTGTCCCAAGCATTCAACAATTGCAATTATATAAAAGGGATATGCTCGTACGTCATACGTACCTTATGATTCCGTAGTTCAAGTCCAAACCTTGCCTTGGTCCCGTGACCGATGAATTATATGCTAAACACGATAATAATCCACAATTAAACTCAAGCATGCAACCACGTGCCCAAGCACGTTCACAAACCCCAAATATATATATCGTCATCCATGACGATTAACCATTTTAAAAGGCCCCAGGCGAAGCATGCATCGAAAACTCAACACGAAATAATTCCCCAAAATAAGGCATTGGCGATCGATCGCATGATTTCTGGCGATCGATCGCCTCACGAAAATAGGAACAGGCGATCGATCGCTCCTTTTCAGGCAATCGGTCGCCTCTTAGCGTAAATGGCCACTGCCTCATGGCGATCGATCACTTCATTTGAGGCGGTCGATCGCCTCACTATTCATCTTCCTGAAATTATCAACAACGTCGCGGCGATCGATCACCCAGCCTTAGGGATCGATCGCCTCGACCTGTAAAAGCCAAAAATGACGTTTTCTTGCAAAATTTTGCCCAACAACAATCCTCACACCCCTTACAACATTAATCCTCAAAATAAACACCATAAAAACTCCTCAAACCAACCAACCCAAAATTCTGTAAAATTCCAAAACTCAAACCCAACCCATAATACAACCAAACCACACAAAACCACACTCAAATCGAAGACAATTACGAGGGGAAGAAACTTACCAACTTATCTTCGAGAAATCCGGCTCCTAGGACGAGCCTCCAACGATTTTGCCCATCAAAGGGAAAGGGGAAGGGTTTGGGGTGAGAGAGTGCCGTGAGGGAGAGGAGAGGAATGGATTCCGAATGACGGAATCTCGAGTCTAACTGGTATATATAGCAAAAATGCCCCAAAATACCAATACCTCCACAAATACATCATGATTCATTAAAAATCATCTGTTAACAAAAACTCTCTCTCCAACATCAAATCCCCAGACTGGCCCCAACATAAGGCACCCCGGACACCAAGTCCCACTAAAAACCCAATTCATAGGTTTTCCACCAAAATGAGAATACGATCTCAACCTTTGGGTCCAACGAACCCAAATGATCGATTTAACAACCTCGGGAGACCCAACACCGCAATTAATTCCTAATTGCCACAATTATTAATCCATCAAGGATTAATACCACACCGGGATTAACACCATTAATCCCCGGACATCACAACAATATTGTGTTAAGATCCGTGAAAACTTCTAGCTTTCGATTACTAGATATCTATAGCTATCATACGTGTATTTGACTACATCTCTCGATATCAGTCTGAAATCTACAGCATAAATCCCTATATCGAATCACAATTTTATCTCTCGATCTCAATTGTTATTTAATATCATTCAAGGATGGTCAAACCCTTAAAAGCATGAAGAACAATGATCTATGCACTTGATAATAAGAATCAATAAAAAACATTCAATTAAAATCATGGGTTCATACAAAGGATCCCCTAAGTCTTGATAATAAACCTAGCCAACAATCTCCATCAAATAACAATGCATAAACATGTTTTGCAACATTCTAAACATTAAAATCTAATGAAAATATAGGACTAGAGTTAGAAATATGGAAATAACGAGAGGCGTTGACTCCTTGCGTTGCTCCGTCGTCCCGTCTCTTCCGATGCGTCTTCTCTTCAATGGTTATGGTGTATGGATGGTTGGAGAGGATGATGAGTGATGGAGGCTGTGTGTTGTAGGTCAAAAGTGAGCCAAAAAGTCCCAAAACCGTCCATGATAATCCATATTTATGTTAGGAGGAGTTTCACCAAGTTTGGACACCAAATAACCAAGATGGAAACAAAATCCCGAATTTTCGAGTCGAGGCGATCGATTGCCTCAAATGAGGCGATGGATTGCCTCTTGCTACTGCCTGGAGGCAATCGATTGCCTCATTTGAGGCGATCGGTCGCCTCCTCTATTTTCTGCAAATTACGATTTTGCCCCTCCTTTTCCAGGTTTCCTCAGTTTAGTCCTTTTTCATCATTTTAAGCCTATTTCCTCCACTTTTATGCATTTGGCCCTGGATTCCTGAAATATACAAATATAAACCAAAAAGAGTAATATTTTCCAAGAATCACTACAAAAACGCCCATAATCTTATATCAAATTAAGTGTAAAAATCACACTTATCAGTATTACAGCATGGCGGCTATGAATGTGGGGAACCTCAATGAAGAGGTGGGTGATATTGGGAGCGTGAATGCTAGCATTGGACAGACGAATCATTTACCTCCACCTGTTGTAGGCATGGAGCCGGTTGCTCAGTTGCTATTACCAGGGGAGCTTAGTCTGACTCAGTTTCTGACCTTTCACCCGCCCATGTTTGAGGGAACAGAGACAGGGGAAGAGGCCGAAGAGTGGCTAGAGAGATTGGAACAGATATTCATGTCTACGCCATGTGCTAGGACGGCATGGTTGAGATTGGTAGAATTCCAACTGGCAAAGAATTCTTCTATGCGGTGGAAGACGACTGTGATGGAGTTGAGGGCCCAAGGTATGGTGATTGACTGGGGAAGATGAATTCACGAACTTGAAACAAGGTAGCATGACAGTCTCGGACTATGCCATGCATTATTCATCATTGTTGAGGTATGTTCCCCATATTGCAACAAACGGGCATGCCAAGAAGAGGCACTTTCTGAAGGGGCTACGACCGGAATTATTTGACCGGGTTATTTCCAACAACCCGACATCTTTTGATGATGCACTTGTTAGAGCGGAGTTAGCAGAGATAGGGGTGAGTGCTTATCCTGAAGCCATACCCTCACCCGTTCTTCTTTTTCCCGGTTTAGCGGAAGGCGGTCGGATGGCTGGAAGCAAGGGGACTGGAGGGGTGGTGCATCTACTTATGGGGGACCAACTCAAGCTAGTAGAGTTGGAGATGTTAAGTGCCACTTTTGCGGAGGGCCACATTTGATGCGTGATTGTTCTGCGTGCTACATATGTGGCAGGTCGGGCCACATTGCTCGGTGTTGTCCAAATCGGGAACGACAAACGGATCTTAGGGAAGGTCGAGGGAGGTTTTTCTAGTGGTACAGTACAGCAGAGGCAGCCGATGGTGCCTCGACAGATGGGAGGACAGGCGATGGGGCCACCTCAGGGACAGGTCTATGCATTGCCGATGCAGCTCCAGAGGAGGTGATAGCTGGTACGTGCCTTCTATTTACATATTCCGCCTTTATTTTGATAGACACAGGTGCTTCGCACTCCTTTGTGTCTGTGGACTTTGTGGCGAGACATCATATGTGCACGTCTCCGTTACCCACGTCTCTATTGGTCTCGACACACACCGGAAAGAAAGTTATTGCTGATCAGTTTCTGATGGACTGCCTCAAACCCTACCCCTTTACCACATTTTCGAAATCCTTCAAAGGAGGAAGGAGGAAACTCCACAAAACTTGTGTTTGTGTGATCTTTGTTAAGATTTGGAGTCTTCAAGAGGTATGGAACCCTTCCTTAAGTTTTATGAAGTTTGGATTTGAAGTGGGTTGATTTTGAAGTGATTTAAGTGGGTTTGGTTGGGTATATGTTGTATGTTGTTGGGGTATGATTTTTGAGGTGTTTTATGTGGGTTTTAGTGTGTTATGATGATGTTAATGTTGTAGAAAAGTTTGGATTTAAAGGGGTTGAAGTGGAGCTTGAAAAATGCTCAAAAATGGCGGATTTTCGATGTACAGAGATCGGCGATCGATCGCCCGTTTTTGGCGATCGATCGCGAGCCAGCAGTAGGCTCCAGAGCCATTTGGCGATCGATCGCCACTTTTGGGCGATCGATCGGCGAGGTTGGCGATCGATCGCCGAAGGCACAAAAAGTCAGCAACGGGCAGTGCGATCTCGCGATCGATCGGGGCATCTCAGCGATCGATCGCGAGTCACACAATTATGTGTTTTTGTTATTTTTGTGGGATTTTTGGATATTGGACTATATTTAGCTTCTAATATCGATTTGTATGGTTATGTAGAACCATCCCAGGTACCCACAACTTCAAGGAGATAAAGTTCTACAACTTCTCCATTTTGGAATTAAGGTACGTAAGAAGCGTACGGGCATCGGACGGTAACACCCTCCTAACTATGACTATGTATTGATTGCATAAATTTACGATGATGTTTACGATGATGTTTATGATGATGATGTTTACGATGATGTTTATGATGATGATGCTTACGATGATGTTTATGATGATGATGTTTATGATGATGATGTTTACGATGATGTTTATGATGATGATGCTTACGATGATGTTTATGATGATGATGTTTACGATGATGTTTATGATGATGATGTTTACGATGATGTTTATGATGATGATGTTTACGATGATGTTTATGATGATGATGCTTACGATGATGATTATGATAAGTAAGTTTATGATGATGATGTTTACGATGATGACCATGATAAGTAAGTTTATGATGATGATGTAGATGATGATGATGTTTATGATGATGATTGCGATAAGTAAGTTTATAACAATGTTATACGATGTTTTATAAAAGGGTAAGATGCCCATATAGAGAGATGCCATACGATGTTATTATGTGGTAAGATGCCACGGGGTAAGACGCCCATATGGTAAGATGTCATACGATGTTATTATGTGGTAAGATGCCACGGGGTAAGATGCCCATATGGTAAGATGTCATACAATGTTATTGTGTGGTAAGATGCCACGGGGTAAGATGCCCATATGGTAAGATGCCATACAATGTTATTGTGTGGTAAGATGCCACGGGGTAAGATGCCCATATGGTAAGATGCCATACAATGTTATTGTGTTGTAAGATGCCACGGGGTGAGATGCCCATATGGTAAGAGGCCATACGATGTTATTGTGTGGTAAGATACCACGGAGTAAGATGCCCATATGCATGAAGGTAAATCAGGGTTAACAAGAAGAAGTTAACGAATAACCAGTAAATTGCTTAACCAAGACTTCGTACATTTATTGTTGTATTTTGTTATGATGCTTAAATGATGATGATGTTATGAGATGATGAAGTTATGAGATGATGATGCTTAAATGATGATGATGTTATAAGATGATAATGCTTATATGATGATGACGTTATAAAGGATGATATGTATAAGATGATAGTGCTTATACGATGATGATGCTGTAAGACGACGATATTTATAAGACGTCGATTTTAATCATTCATGTCAAGAATTAATGATTTTATGTATGGCTATGAAACAGGGACAACCAAAAAGGGTTAATACAATTAACCAGGAAGTATACGTTACCAATTACTTTCATGCATTTATTTATATGCCATTGCCCTATGATGTTAAGTAACGATATACATGCTCATGATGGGTTGTTCCTGTAGGTACACTTGTGGGCTAAAGGACTAAGGGCCGGGTTGAGGCAGTGAGCTATGAGGAGCATGAAAGATGTTAGGATTCAGGATTTCTGGATAGTCCCTACTCTAGTAGTGGCATAATTCTATCGCTTTAACATTCGTACTGAGAATGTAATAAATTAAGGTTGAAATTTCATTTTTTTGGCCGTAATCTTATTAGCTCAAAGATGCAACCGGAACCCTTAAGAGGTTATGAATGCATGCTTAGTCCATAATACGTGTATAATATGACGTTAAGGTAGGAAGACCCTACAACCTTTATGCTCCAACTCGAAAATAAGGGGAAAGGGTTTGTGGGAAGTGATTTGGGGAAAGTGAGGGTAAAGGTAGGGTGGGGTTGGGGTATAAAAGGGGTTGGGTTTTAATTAAAAGCATTTCACAAACCCATGGTGTATAAAACACCCCAACATGATATTTTCAAAAGCATTAATCCAAAATGCACCAAAATATCAATTAACTCATGCTTTCCAAATAATTGCTAATCATGGCAAATAAATCATGCTAAAAGCAATTTTCCCCAACATGCACAACATGCGCCCTGAAATGCACTCCCGGGTCATCCTTTCCATGTGACCATGCATTTCCACACATTAATTAAATCCAACACATAATCAATTAATTACCATCATAATTAATCATATAAACACAATCAGTGCCCAAATTGCAATTAATAATTTCGGGGATATCACAATACTCCCCTACTTATAAGATTTCGTCCTCGAAATCACATGCACTTACCCCAAAGTGAAACTAAACTTAATCACATACCAGAGAATAGTTCCGGGTAGTGCTGCACCATATGCCGCTCCGTCTCCCACGTAGCCTCCTCGACACCCCTACGATCCCACTGAACCTTGATCATAGGTATCACTTTGTTCCGAAGTCTACGGTCTGCTCGATCCAGAATTCTGAGAGGCCGTTCCACATAAGACACATCGGACTCTAACTGAACTTCGGAAGGCTGTAATACATGCGACGGATCCGGCTCATACTTCCGCAACATCGATACATGAAACACGTCATGTATACCAGATAAAGAAGGCGGCAGAGCTAGTCGGTAAGCTAAGGTGCCAATGCACTGCAAAATCTCGTACGGTCCAACATACCTCGGAGACAGTTTCCCGCGCATCCCAAATCGCACAACGCCTCTGAAAGGCGAGATCTTCAAAAAGACCTTATCTCCTAACTGAAATTCCAACGGTCTCCGCCGTTTGTTCGCGTAAGCTGCCTGTCTGTCCTGGGCTGCTTTCATTTTCTGCCTTATCATCTTTATCTTTTCTTCCATTTCCCGAACCAACTCCGGTCCCCCGACCGATTTACGGTCCAAATCATCCCAACACAAGGGTGATCTACACCGTCTGCCATATAGAGCTTCAAAAGGAGCCATCTAAATACTCGTCTGGTAGCTGTTATTATAAGAGAACTCTACCAAAGGCACTGAATCTTGCCAAGAAACATCGAACTCCAAAACGCAAGCTCTCAACATGTCCTCGAGCGTCTGAATAGTACGCTCGGTCTGGTCATCCGTCTGAGGATGATAAGCAGTGCTCAATCTAACTTCAGTTCCCAAGGCTGACTGAAGGCCTTCCCAAAAGTGAGATGTGAATCGCGGATCTCGATCCGACACTATGGAAATGGGGATTCCATGCAATCTTACTACATCTCGAATATACAACTGCGCCATCCTCAAAAACGTGAAAGTCGTGCTATAGGGGATGAAATGAGCTACCTTAGTCAATCGATCCACAATCACCCAAATAGCATCAAAGCCTGAAGCACTCCTCGGCAGGTGAGTCACGAAGTCCATGGAAATGTGTTCCCACTTCCACTTCGGTATCTCCAAGCTTTTCAACTCGCCGCCAGGTCTCTGCCTCTCTGCCTTAACCTGCTGGCAGATCAAGCACCTCTTTACAAAAGCGACGACATCAGATTTCATCTTTTTCCACCAAAACTGACCACGTAGATCTTTATACATCTTCTTCCCGCCTGGGTGGATGCTAAGTCTGCTACTATGAGCTCGCTCCAAGATCCCTCTACGCAACTCCGGCGTACTCGGAACCACCCAACGGTTACCCAACCTCAAAGATCCGTCATCGGCCACTCTGAATTTCGTTGGCTGACCAAGATGTACTAAAGATAACCACCTCTGGACCTCATCATCTGACCTCTGAGCTCTCCTGATGTTCTCATAGATATCTGGCTCAGCTAACAAGGTCGATACATACACAGGTGATGCATCTATGTCGAAATCATAGCCTAGATGGCAATAGGAGGTCATCATGGCTGACAAATGGATGACGTCCTCAGCAGAACTCCTTACTTTTCGGCTCAAAGCATCTGCTGTCAAATTAGCTTTTCCGGGATGGTACTCAATCTCACAATCATAGTCCTTGAGTAAGTCCATCCACCTCCTCTGCCTCATGTTCAGCTCTGCCTGAGTGAATAAAAACTTGAGGCTCTTGTGATCCGTATAAATGGTAAACAAAGTACCATACAAATAATGTCTCCAAATCTTCAGGGCTAAGATGATAGCCGCCAGTTCCAAGTCATGGACTGGGTATCTCGTCTCATTCGTCTTCAGCTGCCTCGATGCATAAGCTACCACATGACTATCTTGCATCAGTACACACCCAAGGCCCTGAAGTGATGCATCGGTATACAAAACAAATCTGGAGTTCTCCGTAGGGATCACTAACACAGGCGCCGTCGTCAAACGGTGCTTCAACTCCTGGAAGCTCTCCTCACAAGCTTCTGACCAAAAGAAAGGTACTCCTTTCTGGGTCAACTGTGTCAATGGCTTGGCAATCTTCGAAAAGCCCTCGACGAAGCGTCGATAATATCCGGCCAAACCAAGGAAGCTCCGAATCTCAGGCACAGAAGTGGGGGCAGCCCACTCCATCACAGCTTCGATCTTCCTGGGATCCACAGATATTCCGCTGCTCGATATGACATGGCCCAGAAATACTACACTGCTCAACCAGAACTCACACTTACTGAGCTTGGCATACAACTGGTGATCTCGGAGAATCTGGCGCACTGTCCTCAAGTGTTTCACGTGCTCTTCCTCGCTCCGGGAATAGATGAGAATGTCTTCGATGAACACGATGACGAACTGGTCAAGATACGGCTGAAACACTCTGTTCATCAAGCCCATAAAGACCGCTGGAGCATTCGTCACACCGAACGGCATCACTAGGAACTCATAATGTCCATATCGAGTCCGGAACGCTGTCTTCTGTACATCTTCCTCTCTGACTCGAATCTGATGGTACCCGGACCTCAAATCAATCTTGCTATACAGTCTGGTACCTTGCAACTGGTCAAACAGATCATCAATCCTTGGGAGAGGATACTTGTTCTTTACTGTGGCTTTATTCAGTTGCCGGTAATCGATGCACAACCGCATCGAACCGTCCTTCTTCTTCACAAAGAGAACCGGTGCGCCCCATGGCGATACGCTCGGGCTTATATATCCCTTGTCAAGGAGGTCCTGCAACTGTTCCTTCAATTCCCTCAACTCCGCCGGTGCCATCCTATAAGGTGCACGAGAGATAGCGGATGTCCCCGGTAACAACTCGATCCCAAACTCAACTTCCCTAGCCGGTGGAAATCCTGGGATCTCTTCTGGGAACACATCAGCAAACTCTGCTACCACTGGTACATCCTCAATTCTCAATTCCTTATTCTTCCCAGACGTGTCCACGGCATAGATGAGATAGCCCGTGTGGCCACGTTCCAACAGCTGAGTCATCTTGATCGCTGAAATCAACGGAATCTTCGCACGAGAACCGTTGCCATAAAAAGTCCACTGACTACCCAAATCAGGTCTGAACTTCACTGTCTTCTGGCGGCAATCTACCACTGCCTGATATCTGTTCAGAACATCAATGCCCAAGATGCAGTCAAAGTCCGACATACCCAACACAATCAAGTTTGTCTTCAACTCGTTGCCCTCAAAATAAATGAGGCAATCTGCCATGAACTGATCAGCAACGACATTTCTTCCAGTGGGTGTCGAGACAAGGAGAGGCGTGGGTAAAGAAGACGTGTGCATATGGTGTCTCTCCACAAAGCCAACAGATACAAAAGAGTGGGAGGCACCTGTATCTATCAAAATAAAAGCAGGGTACGTAAATAAATGACACGTACCGGCGATCACCTCCTCTGGGGCTGCCTGGGCCTGCTCTCTAGTCAGCGCATACACCTGTCCCTGGGGCGGTCCCACTGTCTGACCTCCAGATGGTCGAGGCCCAAACTGCTGCCTCTGGTGTGCAGTCCTGTCATCAAACCTCGGCCTGTTGCCCTGAAACTCTGACTGTCCTCCCCGGGTGGGGTAATACCGAGAGATGTGGCCCATCTTGCCACAGCTATAACAGGCAGGGCACTTACTTGAAGAATGTGGTCCTCCACAATTGTCGCACCTTGGCTCCCCGATCTATTCCCTTGTGAAGACCCTCGATTGGCCGACCAATTCTTCTTGTTCTCCTGTTTCTGACCAAAGAACTTCTTTCCACCATACCGTGCAGATGAAGAGGCACCACGAGGTTTAAATGGCTCTCCCCGGGGCCTCAAGCTGTCATTAGTCTGCCTCTGTTGTGGTACTTGTGGTGGCATAGCACTAGGATAAGCTCCCACTCCAAGCTCGGCAAGCTCCGCTCTTGTGAGAGCATCATCAAAAGAAGTTGGGTTATTGGTGATAACCCGGTCATAGAGCTCCGGTCGTAACCCCTTCATAAAATTCCTCATCTTTGCGTGCCCATTGGTGGCAATGTGGGGAACATACCTCAGCAACGAAGAGTACCGCATGGCATAGTCTGACACTGTCATGTTCCCCTGTTTCAAACTTGTAACTCGTCCTCCTTCGTCTGTCTCGCCGCTGCGGAGAAGTACCGGTTCAGAAACCGGGTCCTGAAGAGTGTCCAATCAATCACAGTACCCAGTGCTCTCAGCTCCATTACAGTGCCCCTCCACCACATTAGAGGTTTCTTTGCTAACTGGAACTCCGCCAGCCTCAGCCACGCTGTAACAGCACAAGGAGCCGACACAAATATCTGCTCAAGTCTCTCCAGCCACTCCTCAGCTTCCTCTCCTGATTCTGTTCCCTCAAACCGGGGCGGGTGGTAAGACAGAAACTAAGTCAAGTTAATCTCACCGGGTAGCAATAACTGAGCCACTGGCTCCATGCCTACTGCTGGTGGAGGGTAGAGGGTTCACTTGTCCAACGCTAGCGTTAACACTGCCCACATCGCCAACTTCTTCGTTAAGGTTCCCCGCATTCATAGCAGCCATGCTGTAATACAAAGGTTAACAACAATTCCAAAACAAATATACATGTTATGCCGTTAGATAACAGGAATGATAATAAGCATGTTAGTATACAGAATATACATCAATATGCACCACATGCATAAACATGCTTCAAATGTAAGCACCTAGCCAATCATGCTAAGGCTACCCTTCACTCGTTCCCGGGTTCTCTAACCACTGCTCTGATACCACTAATGTAAGGACCCTAATCCTTAAGTGCGGATCAAAGGCATAATTAGAGCTAATATAAATGATCAGAGTGAATTAATCGTGTTGAGGCTATGAGCCTAAAAGTTACATGCCAAAATGAGGACTATCAATGGATTAATTACATTCCCCATCAAAAGAATGTTATCAATTAGTTTTACACTACTCCTAGAGTAGACACTATACAAAATAATCATGTCCTTCATCTACCAAAAGTGCTCTTCAAGCTCACGGTCTCAACCCGTCTTAGCCCCCTTCATATCATGCCAAAAGTACCTACAAGGACAACCCCCAAACATGAGCAATGATATCATTCATATACAACACAATATGAATATAAAGCGTAAATGCATAATCATAATAAAACACTTCCTGTTTTTCCCATGCATTTCAAACGCTTCCCGTTTGGTTGTCCCTGTACCATAACTCATGAGTATAATCAATAGATTATTTTTAATGGTCTACACATGTCATGACACAATACCATCTCATCAAAATCAAATACCAGTCACCAATCCCTAGTCTGTCCATCACAATGTATTTTAATGCCCCTCGCTTATTTACATATAGGCGGCATAGAATAACCTCGCTTCAATGGACATGCGGTACTCCCACCCCTCGCCTCACATTGAGCGGCAAATATCCTTTCCTCGCCCTATATGATAACCACGCTCAAATGTGACATGCGGCGCTCCCACCCCTCGCTTCACATTTAGCGGAACCAAAACAAATAGCGGCAAGCATTAAAATCATCAAGGGATGACCACGACTCATGGGATGTGCACCAATAATCATATGCATCTACAATCATCATGCATAATTCAACATGTATTTGCATCCACAATGCATAATCACATATATACTCGCATCCACAATGCATAAACAATGAGTATATTAGATACATGTACCGTTGGGTGCCCGTACGTCCTCTACGTACCTTTCCAAAAGTGGAATTGATATGGCTTCAGTTCCTTGGTTGCGTTGCTACCTGGGATGGTTCTACACAATCACACAACCCCATATTAGAAGCCAAATAATAGTCAAATACCAACAATTCGACAAAAGAAAGCATTTCTCAAAATTCCACAGTTTGCGATCGATCGCTTGGCTGAGGCGATCGATCGCCTCAATTTTTTTCCTTCGCAGCGATCGATCGCGCCAAACATGGCGATCGATTGCCTAAAGCTTGGATTGGCCACTGCCTCTCGGCGATCGGTCGCCTCATATCAGGCGATCGATCGCCTGTCCCGCAAATTTGGTACTGCCCATCGGCGATCGATCGCCCCATTTCAGGCGGTCGATCGCCTCGCACAGACTCGCGATTTTTCACCATTTTTGCATACCAAAACCTTCCAATCCATACCAACACTTAAACCATCAAACCAACAACATTAATAACAACATAAACCTTCAAAATACACTTCCAAACAAGTGTAAATCTAACCCTCAACCAAAACACAACAACCCAACACAAACCCATTTTAAAATCCTTCAAAATCATACCAAACTTAAATAAAACCTTACAAAATTAACAATGAGGTATCCATACCTCTTGGGGACCTCAAATCTCCCAATAAACTCCACAAAACAAGATTTTTGGAAGGGCTTCTCTCCACCTTTATGCTCCAACTCGAAAATAAGGGGAAAGGGTTTGTGGGAAGTGATTTGGGGAAAGTGAGGGTAAAGGTAGGGTGGGGTTGGGGTATAAAAGGGGTTGGGTTTTAATTAAAAGCATTTCACAAGCCCATGGTGTATAAAACACCCCAACATGATATTTTCAAAAGCATTAATCCAAAATGCACCAAAATATCAATTAACTCATGCTTTCCAAATAATTGCTAATCATGGCAAATAAGTGCTAAAAGCAATTTTCCCCAACATGCACCCTGAAATGCACTCCCGGGTCATCCTTTCCATGTGACCATGCATTTCCACACATTAATTAAATCCAACACATAATCAATTAATTACCATCATAATTAATCATATAAACACAATCAGTGCCCAAATTGCAATTAATAATTTCGGGGATATCACACTTATCAAGGAGCTCTTGCAACTGTGTCTTTAACTCCCTTAGCTCCGCTGGTGCCATCCTATAAGGGGCACAAGAAATGGCAGACGTCCCCGCTAATAACTCAATCCCAAACTCGGCCTCTCTCGTCGGTGGGAATCCGGGAATCTCTTCCGGAAAAACATCAGGAAATTCCGCCACTACAGGTACATCCTCAACCTTTAATTTTTCTTTCTTTTCTGTAACATCAACGGCATATACGAGATATCCTGCATGGCATCGTTCCAACAACTGCGCCATCTTGACAGCAGATATCAACGGAATCTTAAAACGAGAACCATCCCCAAAGAATGTCCATTTGACTCCCATATCAGATCTGAATCGGACAGTCCTCTGCCTGCAGTTCACAACTGCCTGATACTTGTTCAGAACATCAATGCCCACTATGCAGTCAAAGTCTGACATTCCCAGAACAATCAAGTCTGACCTTAGCTCGTTATCCTCAAAATAAATGAGGCCATCATAGACAATCTGATCAGTAATCATACTTCTTCCAGCGGGGGTCGAGACTACAAGAGGCGTGGGGGACGGAGAAGTGCATATGCGGTGCCTTTCCACAAAACTTGTCGACACGAAAGAGTGTGACGCACCTGTGTCGATCAATATAAAAGCAGGGTGCGTAAATAAAAGACACGTACCCGCTATAACCTCCTCCGGAGCTGCTGTAGCCTGCTCCCTCGTCAAAGCATAAACTTGCCCCTGAGGTGGCCCCATAGGCTGACCTCCATACTGCCTTGGTACAAAAGGTGGTCTGTGTTGTGCTGCTCTGTCTGCAGGCCTTCCCGCAGAGTTCTATTGTCCCTCTCGGTTGGGACATTGCTGAGCAAAGTGGCCCTTATTGCCACAAACATAACATCCCACACAGTCTTTAGTCAAATGTGGTTGCCCGTAAACATTGCACTGGACCCTGCCAAATCTGTCTCCCTGAGACTGCCCCCCTTCCGGATTGGGCATCGTTCCTACGGTTTCCTTTCCATCGATTGTCGGGCCTCTTACCACTGAACCTTGACGCCGATGTATTCCCCCTTGGCTTGAACTGATCACCCCTCGGCTTCAAATTTTCAGGAGTGGATTTCTGAGGAGGTGCTGGAGGTGGCACAGTATCAGGGTATGCACCAACTCCCAGTTCGGCTAGTTCAGCCCTTGATAGTGCATCATCAAAGCAAGTAGGGCCATTAGTGATCACCCTATCATACAGTTCCGGCCTCAAGCCCTTCATGAAATTCCTCATCTTTGCTTGAGTACTTGTGGCGATATGAGGCACATATCTGAGTAAAGAACAGTATTGAAGAGCATAATCTGATACCGGCATGTTACCTTGCTTAAGGTTAGTGAACACATCTTCGTTGGCCTGTCGTGTAGCCGCCGAGAAGTAGCGGGTCAGAAACCGAGTTCTGAACAGCTTCCAATTAACTTCTTTCCAACCACTCTTCTGCCTGTTCCCCTGTCTCCGTTCCTTCAAATGTCGGAGGTCGGTTGCAATAAATTGAGTCAAGCTCAGTTCTCCAGGTAGTAACTGTTGCTCAGTCGGTTCTTCGCCAAAAGCCGGCGGTGGTAGGGGATTCGTACGTCCTGCACTTGCATTGACACTTACTGCGTCACCCACTTCCACATTTTCTGCCATACTGCAAGACAAGGGTTAAGAACAACACCCAAAAGCAGTTCATATAATACCTCGTTAGATAAACAAAACATGTTAGCACAGCATCCTATACTTCATATGCAACTTGTGCGCAAAACATGTTTAAAAGTAAGCACCTAGCTAACTTATTGCTAAGGCTACCCTTCACTCATTCCCGGGTTATCTAACCTGGCTCTGATACCACTAATGTAGGGTCTTCCTACCTTAACATTATATAATACACGTATAATGGACTGAACATGCATTCATAATCTCTTAAGGGTTCCGGTTGTAGCTTGAGCTAAGAAGATTACAGGCCAAAATAAAATTTCCAAAAGTTAATTAATTACATTCTCAATAATGAATGGTAAAGCTATAGGTTTACACTACTTATAGAGTGGAGACTATCAAAATCCTGAATCCTATATTCATCTTGCTCCTTTTAGCTCACTTCCTCAACCCGACCCTAGGCCCTTCGGTCCAAAAGTGTACCTACATGGACAACACATCGTGAGCATATACATATTTACTTAACATCATATTAAAAGACATACAGTAAATGCATAACATCTTAGTTAAGTAAAAGTTATTGGTCGTTCTTCAACTTCTTTTGTTATCCCTGATTCTTGTTCATGTATAAGGGCATCTTACCCCATTGTATGGTATCTTACCATAACATAAACATTGTATGGCATCTTACCACATGGGCATCTTACCCAATCGTATGGCGTCTTACCATATCATACACATCGTGTGGCATATTACCACATGGGCGTCTTACCCAATCGTATGGCGTCTTACCATATCATAAACATTGTGTGGCATCTTACCACAGGGGCGTCTTACCCAATCGTATGGCGTCTTACCATATCATAAACATTGTGTGGCATCTTACCACAGGGGCATCTTACCCAATCACATACATTGGGTGGCATCTTACCACATGGGCATCTTACCCAATCATATACAACGGGTGGCATCTTACCACCTGGGCATCTTACCCTTTTATAAACATCATATGACATTATCATAAACTTACTTATCATAAACATCATCATCATAAACATCGTCATCATAACATCGCCATCATAAACATCATCATCATAACTTACTTATCAAAATCATCATCGTAAACATCATCATCATAACTTACTTATCAAAATCATCATTGTAAACATCATCATCATAAACATCGTCATTATAAACATCATATGTAGGAGTATGGTTTACCGTCCGATGCCCGTACGTTTCTTACGTACCTTAATTCCAAAAGATGGAGAAGTTGTAGGACTTTATCTCCGTGAAGTTGTGGGTACCTGGGATGGTTCTACATAACCATACAAATTGATATTAGAAGCTAATTATAGTTCCATATCCAAAAACCCCACGAAAACATCAAAAACACATAATTATGTGTCTCGCGATCGATCGCTGGGTTGCCCCGATCGATCGCGAGATCACACTGCCCGTTGCTAAAATTTTAAGTCTTCGGCGATCGATCGCCAGCTCGCCGATCGATTGCCCAAAAGTGGCGATCGATCGCCAAATGCTACTGGCGCGCACTGGAGGCTAGCGATCGATCGCCAAAAACGGGCGATTGATCGCCGAGTGCTGAACCCCAAAAAATCGCCATTAATGAGAATTTTTCAAGCTCCTCTTCATGCCTTACAAATCCAAACTTCCCCACAACACCAATAACATCATAACCCACTAAAACCCACATAAAACACTTCAAAAATCATACCCCAACCATAAACAACATATACCCAAAACAAACCCACATAAATCATCAAAAACTAACCCATTTCAACACCAAACATCATAAAACTTTAGGAAGGGTTCCATACCTCTTGTAGGTTCCAAATCTTAACAGAGATCACACAAACAAAGTTTTTGTGAAGCTTTCCTTCTCCTTCCTTGGTGGATTTCGAAAATGGGAAGGGTTTTTGAGTTGGGAAGTGATTTTGGGGATTTTTAAAAAGTGATTGGTAAAGTGGGGTTAAAGTGATGGGTAAAGGGTTAAAAGGGATTGTGGATTAATTTAAAATTGCACCCCAAACTTAGCATGATTCATAAAATACTCTAACATGGTATTTTACCGGCATTTAATAAAAATGCAACAACTTCTTTCCTCATAATTAACAACTAAATCATGTTAACAACTCATTACCCAACACATAAATCAATTACCAACATAATTCGTCATATAACCATCATTAAAGCCAAAATTGCATATAATCAATTTCGGGGCATCACACATACTTGAGGATGGCTCAGCTGTATGTCCGGGACATAGTGAGACTACATGGGATTCCAGTGTCTATTGTATCTGACAGAGATCCGCGGTTTACATCTCATTTCTGGGGAGGTCTTCAGTCAGCTTTGGGTACTGAGGTGAGGTTGAGTACGGCATATCATCCCCAGACGGACGGTCAGACTGAGCGTACTATACAGACGCTCGAGGACATGCTACGGGATTGTGTATTGGAGTTTGATGCCACATGGCAAGATTCTTTGGCCTTGGTAGAGTTCTCATACAACAACAGTGTGATGACCAGGGATTATAGGTGTTAATCCCGTAGTGTTAATAATCCCTAAAGTGGTTTTACGTGGCGATTTGGAGTTTAATCGAGGTGTTGGGCCTTCTGGGCTCGTTTATTTGGGCAGTTGGGATCGTTGGATCCAGAGGTTGAGATTGTATTCACATTACGGTGTAAAACCTAAGAGTTGGGTTTTTGATGTGTCTCGGAATCTCGGGTGCTGTGTGAGCACCGGTAGGGGATTTTGGAGTTAGAGAGAGAGTTCTTGAAAACAGATGATTTTTAAGGAATCATGATGTATTTGTGGGGCTATTAATTTTTCGGGGTATTTTCGCTATAAATACCATTTGAACCCAAGATTTTAGGATTAATTTCATTTTCAGCCCTCATTTTTTCCCTCTCTCCCGCGCGCGACCCCTTTCCCGATCTCCCCTGCCTCCGCGCGCAAAAGCGGTGCGCCCGCCGCCGTCCGGCCGCCGCTCGCCGCGTGCGACCTATCACCGCCTTCGTCTCGACGAGGCGCTTCTTTCCCCTCCATCAATTCGAGGTTTCGTCGCGTCCTGGAGTCGAATTTGGCAGAAAGGCGTCGATCCCCAAAAGTTAGGGTTCATCGATTTTGAACGATTTTGCTTCCGATTTTCGTTGGGTAATCTCCCTTACCCCTTGTTCGTCTTTTTCATGTATTTCCATGCCTTTATTGTTTCGAATTTCCCCAATTTCGTAGGGTTTAATTTTCGAAATTTTGGGGGTTTTTGGCATGGGTGTTGTTTCTTGCAATTGATGGATTATTGCATGTTTTAAGAGTATTATGATGCTTGATTGAGATTGAATTGAGAAGCTTTGGTTCGAATTTGAAGGATTTTAAGAGTTGGGATTTAAAGGCTTGTTTGGGATCGATTTTAAGGGGATTGAATTCGAAAAATGGGGAGTTTTTGTCAAGGGATGTTGATTCTTGCTTGGATAGCTTAATTGACATTTTAGATGTATTATGGTATTTTATTTGGGTTCGAAATTGTGAGATTAAGGTTCGATTTTTGTAGGGCATTCTTGAACAAATTTCGATTGTCTCATTTATTCCTTCCCTGCATGTACCCTGCCCCGGGTCTTTTAAGAGGATAATTGTCGTGTATTGACAATGTTGTGAGGGATATGGGTGTGCTTGAACATAGGTTACATGTTCGTAAATAATTGTGAATTATTTATCGTGTTAGCACATCATTCCTCGGGGCATGGAACTCGAGCAAGGCTTGGCTCGGACTTCGGAGATTTAAGGTACGTGCGACGTACGAGCATTACTATATATATGTGAAATGCATAAGGTGTTTTTGATTGCATTGAATGTTTTGCGTATGGTTATACATACATGTTGATATAGCCAAGGAATGACCCAAATCTTGATATCGCCGCTTGTAGCGTGCGTGACACTAGAGTAGGATGACTCTTGCATGATATATGGGGTACTGGGTTTATTTGATTATATTAGGGCATTTGAGATGCCTGGGAATGATCGTAAAATCATGTATTCTTCGTAAGACATTTGAGATGTCTAAGTTCGTAGAATCGTGTATTCATTATAAGACATTTGAGATGTCTAGGTTTGTAGACTCATGTATTCATTATAAGACACTTGAGATGTCTAAGTATAATGAAGGATTGGTAAAATAAATGCTAAGGCATTTGAGCTATCTGTGATTGATAGCAAGGTTGTGAAATCAGTATTAGATATTGTGATATCTGTAATTGCATGTTTAATGAATTTGTAATCACTATATGTTGATATTCGAGGATCAGGCATGCGATGTGTAAATCAATGTGTTGATTTACTGATTTATGAGATTTGATGAGTTTGATGTTGTGAGAACAGGGACAGTACACGGAATCCCGGATGAGGATGTTGCCATCCAGGGAGTATCATTTAAATTCATTAGCATTTACCTTTGTTGTAAATTATGAATTTCATTATTATGATTATGGGATTTTGTGTATTGGTATGCTCACCCCGTTGGGGGCTGTCTCTGTTGGGACAGGTGGACAGGTACATCGATGGCTATGGAGCTGAGCTCGAGCTGTTGATTTGAGGTACTCCCAGGATCGTGGTACCAGGGCTTGATGGAGCACGGTATCGTATAGAGTACCTATATATACACCTGAGGATTTATACATATTCATATTCATGATGCTCGCATGTGAGCACGATTATACTTGTATATGGATTGTATATAAAGGCATGAGCCTTTCTCTCTTTCATTTAAGGTTGCATGCAATTAGGTTGAATTGCTAGAATGATATGAGAGTCATTGGTGTATTATGTGGGTGTTGGAACCCACTTTTGTTGACGTATGTGTGGTGTCTTCCCTGGCTGGGAATCTACTTGTATTACTGCTTTCTGTTGAGTATTATGTGTTCCCTGGCCGGGAATTTTGTTATGTGTTGTACTTTTTTTTGGGATAGCTCTATTTATGGGGAGACTCTGCCCAAATTTTTGTAAAAGTTTACAATGTGAAAAGTGGCACCAAGGGGTTGGTAAAGGGCAAACATATGAGTCTTTTATTGACAGGCAATGATTAAGTATCATCAGAGCTTCCCGATTGACATTTTATAGAAAGCATGTACCACACATAGTGGTTAATACACTAATCAAGGTTTTAAGGGCTTGGGGTCCTTACATTAGTGGTATCAGAGCAGTGGTTGCTCATTGGGGCTGTTAAGGGCCTAGGAAGTTATTGATAGCACATATTTATGCATGATGGCATTAATGTTGTATGACATAGCAAATTGTTTATGTGCTATTATGATATGAAAAGTGGTATTGCTAACCATTGTGGTTGCAGGAATCGTGTGGAACACGATAGGATGACATTTATGGGGATGTCTGGCACTCCGTGTGTTATGTGCCAAGGAAGCTGGTTTTAAGAAAATCAGATAAAGGGATATTTCCGAGGTAACATGTATTTTACGTTGTCTTGTTGACACATGATGAATGCAAAGTGGTGCATTGAGGTTATGATATATGTTATTGTGCATTGTTTTTGCATATGCATGTCTTGAGTCAAAGTTATCTTAGTAAGGATTTTAATGGCTTATGCTAAAGTCCATATGAAGCGATGAAGAGTCCCGCTTATATGGAGTAGCAACGCTAAAGTCCATTGGAAGCGATGAAGAGTTCCGCTTACATGGAGTAGCAACGCTAAAGTCCAGTGGAAGCGAGGAAGAATTCCGCTTTCCTGGAGTAGCAAGAAGCATTAAAATGTACTAATGATAAGGGCTCAGGATGAAATAAGGATTTAAAGAAGGATATCATGACATTTATTTGTGAAACCATACATTCTCATAATGTGTTTTTATTATGAATTGAATGTGGATGCATAGCGTATATGGCTATTGTTGTTAACCCTGATGGTTGCAGGTTACAGGAAATATGGAGTATAAAAAGGAATGATGATTATACATTCCAGGAGTCCTGCTTATGACAGTGAGAATTTTTATACTTATGCTTGACCGCTAAAAATGTGGAGCGGGCGGGGATGCTCGCTTGCACATGGAGGCGGGGTATTCCATACGAAGCGAGGATGATATACCGCTTGTATGAAGAAGCGAGGATGAGATGCCGCTTGTTAGGATGATGATTCATTCCTATGTGATGACACGGATGATAGCGGTGATGTGTCCCGCTGTGTCGATTTATATTCATTTCTCTATGAGGACACGGTTTATAGCGACGGTTCATTCCGCTATATTTATTGGCGATGGTTCATTCCGCCAGGCGTATTTATAGCGACGGTTCATTCCGCTATATTTATTGGCGATGGTTCATTCCGCCAGGCGTATTTATAGCGACGGTTCATTCCGCTATATTTATTGGCGATGGTTCATTCCGCCAGGCGTATTTATAGCGACGGTTCATTCCGCTATATCTATTGGCGATGGTTCATTCCGCCAGGTGTATTGATAGCGATGGTTCATTCCGCTATATCTATTGGCGATGGTTCATTCCGCCAGGTGTATTTATAGCGACGGTTTATTCCGCTATATTTATTGGCGATGGTTCATTCCGCCAGGCGTATTTATAGCGACGGTTCATTCCGCTATATCTATTGGCGATGGTTCATTCCGCCAGGCGTATTTATAGCGACGGTTCATTCCGCTATATCTATTGGCGATGGTTCATTCCGCCAGGTGTATTGATAGCGATGGTTCATTCCGCTATATCTATTGGCGATGGTTCATTCCGCCAGGTGTATTTATAGCGACGGTTTATTCCGCTATATTTATTGGCGATGGTTCATTCCGCCAGGTGTATTTATAGCGACGGTTCATTCCGCTATATCTATTGGCGATGGTTCATTCCGCCAGGTGTATTTATAGCGACGGTTCATTCCACTATATTTATTGGCGATGGTTCATTCCGCCAGGTGTATTTATAGCGACGGTTCATTCCGCTATATCTATTGGCGATGGTTCATTCCGCCAGGTGTATTGATAGCGATGCCTCTTTCCGCTACTATGTGGACGATGATTCATACTCAGGTATATAGCGAGGTTTCATGCCACTTATTATATGACGAAGTGTCATGCCGTCGATTCTATAGCGAGGGATTTTGCCGCTATGTACTCAGCACAGGATTTTGCCGCCTTCGAGCGATGGGTGCTGATTACGCACTATTATTGAGCGACGGAGACAGGTATGACGCTATATCACTAGCGATGAGGTATGAGATATTGCTATTTTATTAGCTTTATTGTAGCTGGCATGCATTGATATACATGTTTTATTATGCCTATTTTTACTAGCATGATAGTGGATTGACATACGCTGATGTACATGTATCGTCACTAGTGGGCAATGTTTTAGATGCCATGAGTTGGCATGTGTCGTCACGGGATGACGATGACGATGGTGTAGGAGATGTCTTATTAGACATGCATCATCGTTACGATGATCGATGCGTTGAGTATACGTATTCTGTGGTATGCCTTGGGTGCCAGTACCGAGCACAAGGTGGTGTGTGCGACACCGATGGACGTGACCCTTATACCGAGCGGGTTGCTCGAGGAATGGATGGATGCGCTGTACATGTGATTGTACCGCAGCTTATGTTTGGGGGTAATCATTTTACGAGTGGTGATACCCTTGAGGTATGCTCGTTGGAGTGGCTTTTGGCCATGTGATTTGACGACAGGAGTAATCATGGAGGAAAGTACTCGCTTTCTGTCGATGTGACATGTGGTGGACATGGTCACACCACCCTTGAGGGTGTAGGATGGGTCCTAAGGGAGTAGGATCAGGTTATGTTAAGTACATAGGGACATTGGGTTGTCCAGGGTGTATCGGCATTGAGGAATGTTGGATAAAGACCCACTACTCTATTGAGTTTTCCTCCCATAGTATGTTATACCATGTGGAAACGTCCGTCTTATTGGTAGGTTTGAGGTGAACCTAAAGAGGCAGAGACTAGGTTGTCTGCCGCGTGTGTGTAGCACCATGATGGGCTTGCTAGAGCCGTTACACTGCTCGTTGGAACCAAGTTTGGCAAATCGTAAGGTGATGCGATGTGGATCGTGGTGGACTCTAGTAGTCACCACATCATTTGAGGTTGTGCGTGCCTCGCTGAAACGTGTATACGTTTATGTTTAATCTTGGAGACTTGTCTGGGACAGCTCAGGATGTTGGAGTACCAACAAGAGAGTCATCAGGTTGTTATTGACTCAATCTAAAGGAACCCGTGTATTGGGATACAATGGGTGTTATTGTATCCAGTTTTTCCGAACGATGGTTCGAGACTTGTGGATCTCGAGTTCGATGGCATTTCCCTTGCGAGGAAGGAGGTAGTATTATACCTATTTGGGAATCTTGAAAGATTCGGTAAGTTGGTGCAAGTGGTGTTGATCTTGGGAATCACACCGTGTATTGTTAATCGTCGATTTTCATCCTCCACTGAGTAAGGAATGACTCAGAATTGACGGTTGTGTTTGGGGCTTAGGGATATGTGGTAGATACCCGAGCCGAGTGCATTGAGTATGCATGCGACATCAGTGCTTAGGCAGGTATACCGGTGAGTATACGGATGCCAGTTATTGATTTCCTCTCTGTTAAGCATAGAGTTATGCTATTTTTGGATGGTTAAATCTCTGATGAGAGATATGGAACACCTTGAGATTGGGAATCTCCATGGCACGATGATTATGAGGAATGATCGTGAAGTTAGTTGACTCCCTTGAGGAGGGATTTTCTTGTGAGGGTTAAGGTATTTCCCTTGTTGGTGTTTTCCTTCGAGTTATGCGACAGCCTTCCCAAGTTTGGATTGTTAAATCCGAGGATTTTCAAGGGATGGCAGGATTTGGATTGGTTGAGTGTCGCTGATGACACAAGCGTTGAGGATGCAATGGGTTTATTGCATGCCCCTTAAGAATTTTAAACTCTGCGGAGTCTCGGTTGTTATTTATGATCAGAACGTGATTCTTGGAACATCCGGAGGTGGACATCTTGTGAGATGTCTTTTGTTTGAATTTGTGGCCGTGAGTTGCCCAAATTAAGTTGCAATGAGGCGACTACTCCTTCGATGGAGGAAGTTTGAAAGTGGAAACCAGGTTTGGTATGTGTACACCGTGGTTGTACTAGTGTTTCCCCTCGTAACGATGTATGTTAGACATCGTAAGTCATAGTAAAATATCATTGGATGATATCTACGATAGAATCAAGAGCGATTCGAATCCTTGCAGTTTCAGTTGACTAACTGCTTTTGGACTGTTAGCGTTGAGTTGTGCTGACGCTCTTTGACGTTATGATGGATTTGGAAGTCTATTCCACTCCAGAGTTTGACACGAGGTCAACGTTCTTACGGTTGAGGTGTCATTCAGGATGTGTTCGTACTGTTGTATTAGAACGAAGGATGACTGTCCGATCTACAGTCGTAAGTATTGGTTGATTTGCAGTCATGAGAGGCTGACTTTTGGGATGACCCGCATCGAGGTACGTTTTACCTCTTGGGTGATATGTTGGTTTTGGTATGTCGCTCTGTTTCAGAGTTAGATGAGAGGTAAGTATCCTCGCGTTTATTAATACAATTCTGATATGGTCAGGAATCGAGGTTATGGCTTCGTGTTGTTGTGTAGCCTGGGTGTTACGTGATACACCAGTGCTAATTTCGAGGACGAAATTCTTTTAGTGGGGGATATTGTGATGACCAGGGATTATAGGTGTTAATCCCGTAGTGTTAATAATCCCTAAAGTGGTTTTACGTGGCGATTTGGAGTTTAATCGAGGTGTTGGGCCTTCTGGGCTCGTTTATTTGGGCAGTTGGGATCGTTGGATCCAGAGGTTGAGATTGTATTCACATTACGGTGTAAAACCTAAGAGTTGGGTTTTTGATGTGTCTCGGAATCTCGGGTGCTGTGTGAGCACCGGTAGGGGATTTTGGAGTTAGAGAGAGAGTTCTTGAAAACAGATGATTTTTAAGGAATCATGATGTATTTGTGGGGCTATTAATTTTTCGGGGTATTTTCGCTATAAATACCATTTGAACCCAAGATTTTAGGATTAATTTCATTTTCAGCCCTCATTTTTTCCCTCTCTCCCGCGCGCGACCCCTTTCCCGATCTCCCCTGCCTCCGCGCGCAAAAGCGGTGCGCCCGCCGCCGTCCGGCCGCCGCTCGCCGCGTGCGACCCTATCACCGCCTTCGTCTCGACGAGGCGCTTCTTTCCCCTCCATCAATTCGAGGTTTCGTCGCGTCCTGGAGTCGAATTTGGCAGAAAGGCGTCGATCCCCAAAAGTTAGGGTTCATCGATTTTGAACGATTTTGCTTCCGATTTTCGTTGGGTAATCTCCCTTACCCCTTGTTCGTCTTTTTCATGTATTTCCATGCCTTTATTGTTTCGAATTTCCCCAATTTCGTAGGGTTTAATTTTCGAAATTTTGGGGGTTTTTGGCATGGGTGTTGTTTCTTGCAATTGATGGATTATTGCATGTTTTAAGAGTATTATGATGCTTGATTGAGATTGAATTGAGAAGCTTTGGTTCGAATTTGAAGGATTTTAAGAGTTGGGATTTAAAGGCTTGTTTGGGATCGATTTTAAGGGGATTGAATTCGAAAAATGGGGAGTTTTTGTCAAGGGATGTTGATTCTTGCTTGGATAGCTTAATTGACATTTTAGATGTATTATGGTATTTTATTTGGGTTCGAAATTGTGAGATTAAGGTTCGATTTTTGTAGGGCATTCTTGAACAAATTTCGATTGTCTCATTTATTCCTTCCCTGCATGTACCCTGCCCCGGGTCTTTTAAGAGGATAATTGTCGTGTATTGACAATGTTGTGAGGGATATGGGTGTGCTTGAACATAGGTTACATGTTCGTAAATAATTGTGAATTATTTATCGTGTTAGCACATCATTCCTCGGGGCATGGAACTCGAGCAAGGCTTGGCTCGGACTTCGGAGATTTAAGGTACGTGCGACGTACGAGCATTACTATATATATGTGAAATGCATAAGGTGTTTTTGATTGCATTGAATGTTTTGCGTATGGTTATACATACATGTTGATATAGCCAAGGAATGACCCAAATCTTGATATCGCCGCTTGTAGCGTGCGTGACACTAGAGTAGGATGACTCTTGCATGATATATGGGGTACTGGGTTTATTTGATTATATTAGGGCATTTGAGATGCCTGGGAATGATCGTAAAATCATGTATTCTTCGTAAGACATTTGAGATGTCTAAGTTCGTAGAATCGTGTATTCATTATAAGACATTTGAGATGTCTAGGTTTGTAGACTCATGTATTCATTATAAGACACTTGAGATGTCTAAGTATAATGAAGGATTGGTAAAATAAATGCTAAGGCATTTGAGCTATCTGTGATTGATAGCAAGGTTGTGAAATCAGTATTAGATATTGTGATATCTGTAATTGCATGTTTAATGAATTTGTAATCACTATATGTTGATATTCGAGGATCAGGCATGCGATGTGTAAATCAATGTGTTGATTTACTGATTTATGAGATTTGATGAGTTTGATGTTGTGAGAACAGGGACAGTACACGGAATCCCGGATGAGGATGTTGCCATCCAGGGAGTATCATTTAAATTCATTAGCATTTACCTTTGTTGTAAATTATGAATTTCATTATTATGATTATGGGATTTTGTGTATTGGTATGCTCACCCCGTTGGGGGCTGTCTCTGTTGGGACAGGTGGACAGGTACATCGATGGCTATGGAGCTGAGCTCGAGCTGTTGATTTGAGGTACTCCCAGGATCGTGGTACCAGGGCTTGATGGAGCACGGTATCGTATAGAGTACCTATATATACACCTGAGGATTTATACATATTCATATTCATGATGCTCGCATGTGAGCACGATTATACTTGTATATGGATTGTATATAAAGGCATGAGCCTTTCTCTCTTTCATTTAAGGTTGCATGCAATTAGGTTGAATTGCTAGAATGATATGAGAGTCATTGGTGTATTATGTGGGTGTTGGAACCCACTTTTGTTGACGTATGTGTGGTGTCTTCCCTGGCTGGGAATCTACTTGTATTACTGCTTTCTGTTGAGTATTATGTGTTCCCTGGCCGGGAATTTTGTTATGTGTTGTACTTTTTTTTGGGATAGCTCTATTTATGGGGAGACTCTGCCCAAATTTTTGTAAAAGTTTACAATGTGAAAAGTGGCACCAAGGGGTTGGTAAAGGGCAAACATATGAGTCTTTTATTGACAGGCAATGATTAAGTATCATCAGAGCTTCCCGATTGACATTTTATAGAAAGCATGTACCACACATAGTGGTTAATACACTAATCAAGGTTTTAAGGGCTTGGGGTCCTTACAAACAGCTATCAGGCGAGTATTCAGATGGCACCGTTATGGTAGGCATTGTAGGTCGCCATTATACTGGGATGACTTGACCAGTAAAGCAGTGGGAGGACCCAAACTGATTCTGGAGATGGAGGATAAAGTAAAGGTTATCCGTCACAAAATGAAGGCAGCACAGGACAGGCAGGCAACCTATGCAAATAAACGGCGGAGACCGTTTGAGTTTCAGTTGGGAGACAGAGTCTTTTTGAACATCTCACCTTTCAGGGGTGTGGTTCGGTTTGGTATGCGTGGTAAATTATCTCCGAGGTATGTGGGACCGTATGAGATTTTACAGCGCATCGGTACCTTGGCTTACCGTTTGGCACTGCCACCGTCGTTGTCCGGTATTCACGACGTGTTTCATGTATCTATGCTGCGGAAGTATGAGCCGTATCCGTCGCATGTATTGCAGCCTTCTGAGGTTCAGTTGGATTCTGATGTATCCTATGAGGAACGGCCAGTCAGGATTTTGGATAGGGCTGATCGCAGACTTCGGAACAAAGTGATACCGATGGTCAAGGTTCAGTGGGATCGTAGGGGTGTCGAGGAGGCCACGTGGGAGACGGAGCAGCATATGGTGCAGCACTACCTGGAACTATTTTCTGGTATGTGATTTATGTTTAGTTTCGATTTGGGTAAGTGCATGCGATTTCGAGGTCGAAATCTTATAAGTAGGGGAGTATTGTGATATCCCCGAAATAATTAATTGCAATTTGGGCATTAATTATGTTTATGTGATAATTATGGTGAGAATTAAATTGTGCGTTGGAATTAATTATCTTGGTGAAATGCTTAGTCACATGGTAGGTGTGACCCGGTGGTGCATTTCGGGGTTCATGTTATGTTGTTGGGAAATTGGGGGTTATCATGGTTTGATTATGGTAATTGATAATTATTTGGTAAAGCATGGTTTTAATTGGGGTTTTAATGCATTTTGGTAAAATGCTTTTAAAATATCATGTTGGGGTATTTTATGCATCATGGTAATTGTTGGGGTACAATTTTAATTACTTTAACCCCACTACCCCCACCTTTATCAATCACTTTACTAATTCCCCCAAATCATTCCTCCAAACCCTTATCCTCTCCATTTTCGTTTTTGGCATAAAAGTGGAAGAAGAATCGTTGCAAAAATCTTATTTGTGGGATTTGTTGTGAGATTTGGAGTTCCCAAGAGGTATGGATACCTCCTTGGCATTTTTGTAGTGTTTGGTTTAGTTTTGATATGGTTTTGAAATGGGTTGTTTTGGGTTGGTATTATTTTGGTTGGGTGTTGGATTTTTGGGTTGTTTAAGGTGTATTTTGAAGGTTTATTATGTGTTTGATGTTGTTGGTTTGAAGGTAGGAGAGTTGGTATGGTTTGGGAAGAAATTTTGGGGCAAAAATGGTGAACTTTCGGGGAACAGACATTGGCGATCGATCGCCCGTTTCAGGTGATCGATCGCACGCGGGCAGTGCGCATTTACTGTGTCTGGCGATCGATCGCCACTTTTGGGAGATCGATCGGTGAGGCTGGCGATCGATCGCCAAAGGAGCATCGGACGGTAAAACGTATTTATTACTCTTTGAATTGGTTATGCATTATGGTTGCATACATGGTCTTAGTTATGCATTATGGTTGCATACATGGGTTGGATATGCATTATGGTTGCATGTGATTGTGAGTCGATATTATATTCAAGTGATGAAGAATACTTGCCGCCTTCATGTCGAAGCGATGATAGAATACTTGCCGCTGTCATATTATAGCGATGAAGAATATTTGCCGCAAACATGTCGAAGCAAAGGATAATGCCGCTGTCATGTTGTTGCGAGGGATATTATGCCGCTAATATGTCGAAGCGAGGGGTATTAATGCCACTGTCATGTAAACGAGAGGGGTATTATGCCACTGATATAATAAGACTGGAACTGGCCATTGGTATATATGGAATGAGTGCATGTCATGACATAAATTATTTGTTTTATAATCCATTGATTATGATTGTGGTACAGGGACAACCAAATGGAGCTTTTAAATGTATTAAATACAGGAAGTGAATCGCATTTATGGTTTATGCATTTGAATTGCAATCATATTATTGTGAATATGATTTATATACATGCTCATGGTCTTGGGGTTGTTCCTGTAGGTACTTTTGGGCGGACGGGCTAAGGCGGGTTGATGCGGTGAGCTAGTGAGGAGTGCTCTTGGTAGCAGGCACATTCTTTTGTATAGTATCTACTCTAGGAGTAGTGTAAAGCTATAGGATTAACATTCATTAGATGGGAATGTAATTAATCCCTTTTGGAACTCTATTTGGCACTGTAATCTAATAGCTCAAGGCATCAACACGATTTTTATACTCTGTTTATGCATGATAATTCTATTTACGCCTTTAATCCGCACTTAAGGAACTAGGGTCCTTACAATGATAATCTTGACTGTTGTTGATTATCATTGTTTTGATCTATGATGATTGTATGATACTTGTGATTGACAATAGCACACGCACGTTCCGAGTTTTAGTCTGTTACTCGGCTTAAAGGGAAAACACTTCGTGACCAATGGTTGGAGGGATTCTTGTTGTGGTATGAGTAATATTCCCGAGATAAACATATGAGCACGAAATAATCCATGTCACTTATCATTTGTGAGTTCACGGGTTTATTTCTATTCTTGCTCGAGGACGATCAAGAGCTAAGTTTGGGGGAGTTGATAAATGTCATTTTTACACTTATATTTGCATATATTTCTTGCGATTTTATAGTGATTCTTGGACGATTTTACGCTTTTGGTTGTGTTTTGATATATTTTCAGGAACCAGTAAAAGTGCAAGAAACACATGAAAACCCCATTTCATGGACTAAAAGGTGAAATTGGGACAAGACAAGTCAAGACATGTGAAAAGAAGTTGAAAAATAGCAACTTGATTAAATTGATGCAGCCGATCAATCGCCCTAAAACAAGAGATCGATCGCTACGAGGCAGGAAGGCGAGAAAAAAATTCATGCAAGAATAGATCAATCACCATAACCAAGAGATCGATCGAATCAGGGCAGAAGGTTTAGACGATCGATCGCGCACTCATGAAGCGATCGATTGCCACTCAAGGAGAGATTGGTCGCTACAGAATCCTGCACGAAAAAAATTACCTTTTTTAAGAGATTTGCTATATTTTGATGCCATATTTGGTGGACTCATGGGGATCACTATAAAAAGGGAGTTTTTGAATAAAAAATATGGTTCTTTTACCTCTGAATAATACCCTACCTGTGGGACCCCCGTTATTAATCAAGATATTTAGGTGCGATAAGAGAACTAAACATTCATGTGCATATATCAGAGTAATCGTGTCGTGTTGATCAACCTGAGCTTAAGAGATTACAGTACCAAAAAGTTAAAAGGAATTACACATATTCCCACCAAAAGGTACTACACTATAGTCTTACTCTACTGCGTGTAGAAGCTATACAAAAATTTCTCTAACATGCTAATCCTGTAGCACTCCTAATAGCTCAGCATTTCAACCCCGACCCTGGTTCTCATCATCAAAAGCACCTACAAAGACAACCCCCAACACATGAGCATACCGATTCATATTCAACTTAATATGAAAGTAAAGCATAAATGCACAATCATAAATACAAAGCACTTCCTGTATTTCCAGCATTTATAACGCCCATTGGTTGTCCCTGTACCATAACCCATAATAAAACACATTATATGAAATTATGGATCCTTTAATAATGTCATGACATATCACCTCTTTCTTTACATATCTTTTGAGTCATATATCAACAGTTATGTTAATGCTTCATGCTTCCACAACTCATAATGAGCGGTACAATCCTCCCCGCTTCATTACTACAGAACCTCATAATGAGCGGTACAATCCTCCCCGCTTGTAGGGCCTTCCTACCTTAACATCATAAGCAAGGAATAATTAGGGCTAAACATGCATTACATACAGCTTAGGGCTCCGGTTATAACGTGAGTTATTAGGGTTACAGGCCAAAATGAAACTTCAAACAAATTAATTACATTCTCAAATGGATGGCACTATAGAATTATACTACTCCTGGAGTAGAGACTATACCAAATCCTGAATCCTAATTCATAAGGCATCTCGAAGCTCACTTCTTCAACCCTGCCCATAGCCCTTCAAATCCAAATGTGTACCTATAGGAACAACTCATCGTGAGCATATTCATCATTACTCAACATCATAGGGTAATGGCATATAAATAAATGCATGAAGTAAATGGGTATACTTCCTGGTTAATCGCATTAACCCTCTTTGGTTGTCCCTGTTTCATGGTCATGCATATAATCGTTAGTTCTCGACATAAATGATTAAAATTATACTTCACATATATGCTCATAACAAACTATGTTAATTAGAAATGGGACTGTCCGGGTTCTATTATGACAGCGGCACATTTGGCCCCCCTCGCTCGACATAACACATCATATGATACCCATCGCCACGCCTTGATAGCGGATGTATCTCTTTATTCAGCGGATGATACCCCTCGCTACGCCTTGATAGCGGATGTACCCCCTCGCTTAGCGGATGATACCCATCGCTACACCTTGATAGCGGATGTACCACATCGCTCAGCGGATGATACCCATCGCTACACCTTGATAGCGGATGTACCCCATCGCTCATTTATGTGAGCGGCAAGACCTTCCTCGCTTGCCCATAATAACCACCGGACATTCAACCATTCTTAAGAACATAGTTTCATATTCATCATAAACGTCATAGCATCTTATAAACATCATCTTGTAAACATCATTATCATGTAAGCATTATCATCTTATAGACATCATCGTCTCATCATAATCGTTATAGTAACGTCATATCATCATCATTTATCGTAACATCATCGTAAGCATCTCTTCATCTTAATTCATCATAAACATCATCATCATTTATCATAACATCATCGTAAGCGTCATCGTAACTTATCATAAGCATCATCATCATTTATCATAACATCATCGTAAGCGTCATTGTAACTTATCATAAGCATCATCATCATTTATCATAACATCATCGTAAGCGTCTCTTCATCTTAATTCATTATGAAAATCATCTTTATTTATCAAGCATCTTATCATCTTTATTCATCGTAAAATCATCTTTACTTATCAAGTATCTTATCATCTTTATTCATCATAAAATCATCTTTACTTATCGAGTATCTTATCATCTTTATTCATCATAAAATCATCTTTACTTATCAAGTATCTTATCATCTTTATTCATCATACACATCATCATAGCATCGTAAATTCTTATACAATCATAGTATGATCATAATATAGGAGTATGGTTTACCGTCCTATGCCCGTACGTCTCTTACGTACCTTAATTCCAAAAATGGGAAGTTGTAGAACTTTATCTCCTTGAAGTTGTGGGTACCTGGGATGGTTCTACATAACCATATAAATCGATATTAGAAGCTAATTATAGTCCAATATCCAAAAATCCCACAAAAACATCAAAAATACACATTTTGGTGTCTCGCGATCGATCTCCATGAAGTCCCGATCGATCGCGAGATCACACTGCCTCGTCCAACAAAATTTTCCAATTCGCGATCGATCGCCGAGTTTGCGCCGATCGATCGCGACCTCGCCGATCGATCGCGCTAAACTCGCGATCGATCGCTGAAGGCTACTGCCTTCACCCCTGTAGCTCGCGATCGATCGGTGGAGGGTGCCGATCGATCGCCGAGTCCTGTAGGTCCGATTTTCGGGCACTATTCATCCTTATCCTTCCCCAACACAAAAAAACTCAAATATCAAAACACCAACCATACCCAATCACTACAAATCTTCAATAAACATCCTCATATAACCATAAATCATACCCCAACTACATACAACACATACCCAAAACAAACCCACATAATTTACTTCAAAATCAACCCATTTCAACACCAAACATAATAAAACTTTTAGGAATGGTTCCATACCTCTTGTAGGCTCCAAATCCTAACAAAGATCACACAAACAAAGTTTTTGTGAAGTTTTCTTCTTCCTTCCTTGGTGAATTTCGAAAATGGGAGATGGGTTAGGGTTGAGGAATGAATTGGGGATTTTAAAAGTGATTGGTAAAGTAAGTGGGTATAGGGGGAAAAAAGGGGGTTATAAGGTTAATATTAAAATTATACCCCAAAGTTAACATGATGTATAAAACACCCCAACATGGTATTTTAAAAGCATTTATAAAAATGCATTAAACTTCCACTAAATCATGCTTTCCTCATAATTAACCATCAACATAATTAAATCATGTTAACACCTCATTTTCTAACATGCATAACATGTACCCTGAAATGCAACCCTGGGTCACGCCTATCATGACTAACCATTTCAACATGATAATTAATTTCAACACGTAAATCAATTATCAACATAATTCATCATATAAACATAATTAATGCCTTAATTGCAATTAATCATTTCGGGGGCATCACATTACTCCCCTACTTATAAGATTTCGTCCTCGAAATCGCATGCACTTACCCCAAAAGAAACTAAACATAAATCACATACCAGAGAATAGTTCCGGGTAGTGCTGTACCATATGCCGCTCCGTCTCCCATGCACGATTTTAAGTTTGGGGGGGTGTTTAAACATTGAAGATGTTTTGTTTCCTGGATTCCTATGTGTGTTCTGTTTGAGTTTTTTTTAGTCGTTTTTTTTCTTTTTGTGTCATAAGTCATGATTTGAAGTAATTGTGAAGGCCGATGATGAAGAATTGAGCTTATTTGTGAAAATTTTAAAATTTTTGTTCACTTTGCTCTTACATATTCATGCACTAGAGACCATGACCATTTGACCAATTAAAGTTGATTTGAATGAACACAAATATGATATAGGTAATTTTTGATAATATTTTGGGCCTTTATTCATTGATATAATTTTGCCATAGTAGCCCCTTTGAGCTTAAACGTAAAAGAATGAGGATTGAATTGTTGCATTATGTTTTAGAATCTCATTCAATTTTGCTTCTTATATCACCTTGCTTTTGAGATACTAATTGAGCACATTGGTCATACCATATAAGTTATTTGTGAATTGAGAATAGTCTAGAACTTGCTTTAGTACCCTTTGAGGCGAAATACGGATGTTATGTGGCTTAGGAATGATTTAGGCAATTTTTGATTCGTTTGAGCCTTTGAAGCCACCAAATGACATCATTTTTATCCCTAGCTACCCTTTTGAGCTTATTGAAAATCGAATGGCATGTGCTTAGGCACATAATAACCCCCATTCGGCATCATTTCAAAATCCCACATCGACCACCTTGTTGAAAGCTTATACACTATTTCCTACCCTCAAGTGAGTAAGACCCATATTGCACTTTAAAATTTCAAATATCCCCCCATGTTCCTAATTGAAAAAATAGAAGGGGGATAATAATGAAAAAAGGGCGTGGATGCATAGAAAAAAAAAATTTGTTGAAGAGGTGAAGAAAATAGTGATGGAAAGAATGAGAAAATAATGAGGTGAATGATGAGGCGGATGAGAAAAGAGGGTGAATTGAAAAGAAAAAAAAAATGATGATGAATTGTCAATAAAAGGAATTATGAGATGATAGTGCACAACAATGCTATATTACTTACTCTCTTGTTTTGAAATTCCTATCCTTTTATTGAAACCATGAGCCGAAGCCTAACGTTACAAGCCTATTAAGACCTATTGACCGAGCCACATTCGTCTAATATACTAGTGGAGAAGGTTACGAATTGTAAGCCTATGGACACTCGAGAAACACTTGTAATGCATATGGTTTTGACATTCACACACGAACATCTCATTACTTTGATTTGATGCATTGTTCACTGTTTGTCAAAGTTATACTCCTTTTTATGAACAATGCAAATGAACCAATACACCTTGCAAAGTCCTATTGATTTGTGTGAGTAAAGATTGCTTTAATGGTTAAATGGAAGTGGTGACACACACACTTGAGAACTCTTGAGTAGACTGATATGCATACTTGACTTAAAATTTTTAGACAATTGATCTTCGAGGCCAATTTGCAATTATAACATTTCATGATTTGCGTTAGTAGTGTGTTTTCTTTTTCTCTTTTATTTCTTAGTCTTTTTCCATTTCTATTTTGCTCGGGACTAGCAAAAGTTTAAGTTTAGGGGGTTTGATAAGTGTATTTTATACACTTATATTTCCTCTTATTTTGCATGGTTTAGTGTTAGTTTTCGATCAGAATTACACTTTTGGTTTTGTTCTGTGTTGTTTTGCAGGAATCTAAGGAATTAAGCATTTTATTACTAAAAGATGATGAGAATGACATAAATGTGACAATAATTCAATTTGGGACTGAAAAGTGGAAATATCATACACCGGGTAGAATACATGGCGCTGTGGCGCCACATATTATGAATTTATTTGATAATTCCGGAGAGAAGAAGAAGCTCACATTCACAAAGGCAACAAAATATGGATTCATACAAGAGAAGATATGCACAGATTTGGGAGGAGTTTATAAACTTGGAAATAAGATATTTACAAGGAGCAATTGACGCACGTGAAAAGGAAAGAGATCGAGACAGAATAGAGATTCACGTGAAAAGGAAAGATGCAGACTTGAGGAAAATAAAAAGGGCAGTACGTGAGAAAAAAGAGGAGGCGAGGACTGGAGGTAAATAATTTCTGAACGTGAAGAATTCAGGGAGGAAGCACACGACCGAGAGCTGAACCAAGAAGGGGAGGAGATCATTTGAGGCGGTGCGCTTACAACGAAGGGCATAGATTTTGACGACGGAGAAGAAGACGGCGACTACCGGGGACGGAGGGCCATCATCCAATTCGTTTGAATATCTCTTCCCTTATGTTTATGATGATTAAAGACATGTCTATGTGTTTATTTAATGTATTCATGAACTAATTTATTATTCTAGAGTTAGACGGATCTTGACTTGAAGTTTATTTGGATTTTCATATGGTTTATTTATGTTTTCATGTTCTTAATGCTTTTAATCTACTGGCCATGGATTGAATGATTCCATATTCGTGATCTATCACTCGGGAGAGGGGGTTCTGAATAGGAAAGAAGGAATTCGTATCGTGGTAGTTATATTGTTCGGAAGGCCTATAACTCCATAGAAGTCGTCATAGGAATTACTGCGCTTTTACAATTGTTTGATAATTAATCTTAGATAGGGATATCAAGATTAATGTTAGATAATTACTTCTGCTTAACACCCGGGAGGGGGAGTAGAAACAAATAAGAATTCTCGGCTAGTAAACTAGGAAAACACGACATAGTGGATAGTTGAGTGAAGTCGAACCTCTAGAATCCGTTCTCATTGATTTTCTCCACTTAAATTTCCATCTTGTTAATCGTTTATGTTATTTTGGTAGATTAATATAATAATTATGCTCTCGATTGTCTAAATAAAGTCGAGACTATTCTAATTACAGTACTTGGTGTAACTTAATTTTCAATCCCTGTGGGTTCGACATCCGTATTTTAAAATTCTATACTAAAACTTGACACCGTACACTTGCGGTACGTTTCACACTCATCAGATTCATACATTTATTAATTGATGTACATCTTTTTGTGATGATTGGCGGTGGTTTGTACCGCCGGACACGGATGATAGCGATGACGTATTCCGATGTGTCGACGATGATGATTCATTCCTTTATGATGACACGGATGATAGCGATGATGTATTCCGCTGTGTCGATGATGATGATTCATTCTTCTATGATGATGGGCGATGATTCATACCGCCAGACACATGTATAGCGATGAGGCATTCCGCTGTGTTGGTTGATGATGGTTCACGCCGTTGGGCATATGTATATGAGGATTTACGATGACTCATTCTTCTATGAGGATTGACGATGATTCGTGCCGCCGGATATGTTAATACCAATGCCTCGTTCCGCTATTATGTGGATGATGATTCATGCTCAGGTGTATAGCGAGGTTTCATGCCACTTATTATATGACGAGGTATCATGCCGTCGATTCTATAGCGATGGGTGCCGCTATGTACGCAGCACAGGATTTTGCCGCCTTCGAGCGATGAGTGCTGATTACGCACTATTATCGAGCGACGGAGACAAGTATGCCGCTATCTTGTTAGCGATGAAGTATGAGATATTGCTATTCTGTTAGCATTATTGTGGATGGCATACGTTGATGTACATGGACCGTCACGAGTTGACTAGGTTGTTTAGATGTCATTGTTGACATGTATCGTCACTAGTTGACGATGCCTTAGATGCCATGAGTGGGCATGTATCGTCACGGGATGACGATGACGATGGTGTAGGAGATGTCTTATTAGACATGCATCATCGTTACAATGAACAATGCGTTGAGTATACGTATTCAGTTGTATGCCTTGGGTGCCAGTGCCGAGCACAAGGTGGTATCTACTTCACCGGTTGATGTGACCCTTATACCGAGCGGGTTGCTCAAGGAATGGATGGACGCGCTATACATGTGATTGTACTGCAGCATATGTTTGAGTTAATCATATTACGAGTGATGATACCCTTGAGGTATACTCGTTAGAATGGCTTTTTGGCCATGTAATTTGACGACAGGAGTAATCATGGAGGAAATTACTCGCTTTCTGTCGATATGACATGTGGTAGACATGGTCACACCACCCTTGAGGGTGTAGAATGGGTCCTAAAGGATTAGGATCAGGTTATGTTAAGTACATAGGGACACTAGAGTGTCCAGGGTGTATCGGCATTAGAGGAACGTTGGGTACAGACCCACTACTCTATTGATTTTTTTTCTTCCCACGGTATGGTATGCCGTGCGGAAACGTCCGTCTTATTGGTGGGTTTGAGGTAAACCTAAAGAGGCAGCGACTAGTTTGTCTGCCGCGTGTGTGCAGCACCATGATGGGCTTGCTAGAGCCGTTATACTACTCGCTGGAACCAAGTTTGGTAAATCGTAAGGTGATACGATGTGGATTGTGGTGGACTCTAGTAGTCACCACGTCATTTGAGGTTGAGGTTGTGCATACCTCACTGAAACGTGTATACGTTTATGTTAATCTTGGTGAGACTTGTCTGGGACAGCTCATGATGTTGGAGTACCAACAAGAGAGTCATCAAGTCGTTGTTGACTCGATCTGGGGAATCCGTGTATTTGGGATGTAATGGGTGCTATTGTATCCAGGTTTTCCGAACGGTGGTTCGAGACTAGTGGATCTCGAGTTCGATGACATTTTCCTTGTGGGGAAGGAGGTAGTATTATACCTATTGGGAATCTTTGAAAGATTCGACAAGGTGGTCCATGTGGTGTTGATTTTGGGAATCACACCGTGTGTTGTTAATCGTCGATTATCATTCTCCACGGGGTAGGGAATGACTCAGAACTGACGGTTGTGTTTGGGGCTTAGGGGTATGTTGTAGATACCCGAGCCAAGTGCATTGTGTATGCATGTAGTGTCTGTGCTTAGGCAGGTATACCGGTGAGTATACGGATGCCAGTTATCGATTTCTTTTTGTCAAGCATAGAGTTATGCTGTGTTTGGGCGGTTAAATCTCTGATGAGAGATATGGAACACCTTGAGATTGGGAATCTCCATGGCACGATAATTCTGGGGAATGATCGTAAGGTTGGGTTGACTCCCTTTGAGAAGGGATCGTCTTGTGTGGGTTAAGGTATTTCATTGTTGGTGTTTTCCTCCGAGTTATGCGATAGCCTTCTCAAGTTTGGATTGTTAAATCCTAGGGTTATCAAGGGATGACAGGAATTCGGATTGGTTGGGTGTCGCTGTCGACACAAGCGTTGAGGATGCAAGGGGTTTATTGCATGTCCTTTCAGAATTTACGACTCTGTGGAGTCTCGATGGTTATTCTGATCAGGATGTGATTCTTGGAATATCCGGAGGTGGACATCTTGTGAGATGTGTTTGGGTGTGGATCGGTGGCCGTGAGTTGCCCGATCCGAGTTGCAATGATGCGACTGCTCCTTTGATGGAGGAGGTTTGAAAAGTGGAAACCAGGTTTGGTATGAGTATACCGTGGCATACTAGTGTTTTTCTCGTAACGGTGTGTGTTAGACATCGTGAATCATAGTAAAGATGTCATTGAATGATATCTACGATGGAATTGGGAGAGATTCGAATCCCTGCAGTTCAGTTGACTGGCTACTTTTGGATTGTTAGCATTGTGTAGTGCCGACGCTCTTTCTATTTAGTGAACTGGAAGGTTTATCTCATCCCAGGGTTTGGTGCGAGGTCAGTGTCCTCGCGGCTGATGTGTCATCCATGATGTGTTCATGATAGCCATGTCGGGGCTAAGGGTGACTGTAAGGACCCCAAGCCCTTAAAACCTTGATTAGTGTATTAACCACTATGTGTGGTACATGCTTTCTATAAAATGTCAATCAGGAAGTTCTGATGATACTTAATCATTGCCTGTCAATAAAAGACTCATATGTTTGCCCTTTACCAACCCCTTGGTGCCACTTTTCACATTGTAAACTTTTACAAAAATTTGGGCAGAGTCTCCCCATAAATAGAGCTATCCCAAAACAGAGTACAACACATAACAAAATTCCCGGCCAGGGAACACATAATACTCAACAGAAAGCAGTAATACAAGTAGATTCCCAGCCAGGGAAGACACCACACATATGTCAACAAAAGTGGGTTCCAACACCCACATAATACACCAATGACTCTCATATCATTCTAGCAATTCAACCTAATTGCATGCAACCTTAAATGAAAGAGAGAAAGGCTCATGCCTTTATATACAATCCATATACAAGTATAATCGTGCTCACATGCGAGCATCATGAATATGAATATGTATAAATCCTCAGGTGTATATATAGGTACTCTATACGATACCGTGCTCCATCAAGCCCTGGTACCACGATCCTGGGAGTACCTCAAATCAACAGCTCGAGCTCAGCTCCATAGCCATCGATGTACCTGTCCACCTGTCCCAACAGAGACAGCCCCCAACGGGGTGAGCATACCAATACACAAAATCCCATAATCATAATAATGAAATTCATAATTTACAACAAAGGTAAATGCTAATGAATTTAAATGATACTCCCTGGATGGCAACATCCTCATCCGGGATTCCGTGTACTGTCCCTGTTCTCACAACATCAAACTCATCAAATCTCATAAATCAGTAAATCAACACATTGATTTACACATCGCATGCCTGATCCTCGAATATCAACATATAGTGATTACAAATTCATTAAACATGCAATTACAGATATCACAATATCTAATACTGATTTCACAACCTTGCTATCAATCACAGATAGCTCAAATGCCTTGGCATTTATTTTACCATTCCTTCATTATACTTAGACATCTCAAGTGTCTTATAATGAATACATGAGTCTACAAACCTAGACATCTCAAATGTCTCATAATGAATACATGATTCTACGAACCTAGACATCTCAAATGTCTTACGAAGAATGCATGATTCTACAAACCTAGACATCTCAAATGTCTCATAACATAGTCATATAAATCCAGTACCCCATATATCATGCAAGAGTCATCCTACTCTAGTGTCACGCACGCTACAAGCGGCGATATCAAGATTTGGGTCATTCCTTGGCTATATCAACATATATGTATAACCATACGCAAAACATTCAATGCAATCAAAAACACCTTATGCATTTCACATATATATAGTAATGCTCGTACGTCGCACGTACCTTAAATCTCCGAAGTCCGAGCCAAGCCTTGCTCGAGTTCCATGCCCCGAGGAATGATGTGCTAACACGATAAACAATTCACCATTATTTACGAACATGTAACCTATGTTCAAGCACACCCATATCCCTCACAACATTGTCAATACACGACAATTATCCTCTTAAAAGACCCGGGGCAGGGTACATGCAGGGAAGGAATAAATGAGACAATCGAAATTTGTTCAAGAATGCCCTACAAAAATCGAACCTCAATCTCACAATTTCGAACCCAATTAAATACCATAACTCATCTAAAATGTCAATTAAGCTATCCAAGCAAGAATCAACATCCCTTGACAAAAACTCCCCATTTTCGAACTCAACCCCCATAATTTCGAATCCAAACAAGCCCTTAAATTCAAACCCTTAAAATCCTTCAAATTCGAACCAAAGCTTCTCAATTCAATCTCAATCAAGCATCATAATACTCTTAAAACATGCAATAATCGATCAATTGCACGAAATAATACCCCTGCCAAAAACCCCCAAAAAATCGAAATTTAATCCCTACGAAATTGGGGAAAATTCGAAACAATAAAGGCATGGAAATACATGAAAAAGACGAACAAGGGGTTAGGGAGATTACCCAACGAAATCGGAAGCAAAAACAAACGAAAATCGAAGAACCCTAGAAATTGGGGATCGACGCTTACCAGCAAAATCCGACTTCCACACGCGACGAAACCTCGAATTGATGGAGGGGAAAGAAGCGCCTCGTCGAGACGAAGACGGCGGTAGGGTCGCACGCCCCGAACGGCGGCCGGACGGCGGCGGGCGGAGCGCTTTTGCGCGCGGCAGCGCTGTAGCAGCGGGAAAATCGCACGCGGGAGAGAGGGAAGGAATTGGGGCTGAAAATGAAATTAATACTAAAATCTCGGGTTCAACTTGTATTTATAGCAAAAATACCCCGAAAAAATAATAGCCCCACAAATACATCATGATTCCTTAAAAATCATCTGTTTTCAAAAACTCTCTCTCTAACTCCAAAACCCTCTACCGGTGCTCACATAGCACCCGAGATTCCGAGACACATCAAAAACCCAACTCTTAGGTTTTACACCGTAATGTGAATACAATCTCAACCTCTGGATCCAACGATCCCAACTGCCCAAATAAACGAGCCCAGAAGGCCCAACACCTCGATTAAATCCCAAATCGCCACGTAAAACCACTTTAGGGATTATTAATACTACGGGATTAACACCTATAATCCCTGGTCATCACAATATCCCCCACTAAAAGAATTTCGTCCTCGAAATTAGCACTGGTGTATCACGTAACACCCAGGCTGCACAACAACATGAAGCCATAACATCGATTCCTGACCATATCAGAATCGTATTAATAAACGCGAGGATACTTACCTCTCATCTAATCTCTGAAACAGAGCGACATACCATAACCAACATAACACCCAAGAGGTAAAACGTACCTCGATGCGGGTCATCCCAGAAGTCAGCCTCTCATGACTGCAAATCAACCAATACTTACGACTGTAGATCGGACAGTCATCCTTTGATCTAATACAACAGTACGAACACATCCTGAATGACACCTCAACCGTAAGAACGTTGACCTCGTGTCAAACTCTGGAGTGGAATAGACTTCCAAATCCATCATAACGTCGAAGAGCGTCAGCACAACTCAACGCTAACAGTCCAAAAGCAGTTAGTCAACTGAAACTGCAAGGATTCGAATCGCTCCTGATTCTATCGTAGATATCATTCCATGACATCTCTATCAAGACTCACGATGTCTAACATACATCGTTACGAAGGAAACACTAGTACAACCACGGTGTACACATACCAAACCTGGTTTCCACTTTCAAACTTCCTCCATCGAAGGAGTAGTCGCCTCATTGCAACTTAATTTGGGCAACTCACGGCCACAAATTCAAACAAAAGACATCTCACAAGATGTCCACCTCCGGATGTTCCAAGAATCACGTTCTGATCATAAATAACAACCGAGACTCCGCAGAGTTTAAAATTCTTAAGGGGCATGCAATAAACCCATTGCATCCTCAACGCTTGTGTCGTCAGCGACACTCAACCAATCCGAAATCCTGCCATCCCTTGAAAATCCTCGGATTTAACAATCCAAACTTGGGAAGGCTGTCGCATAACTCGAAGGAAAACACCAATAAGGGAAATACCTTAACCCTCACAAGAAAATCCCTCCTCAAGGGAGTCAACTAACTTCACGATCATTCCTCATAATCATCGTGCCATGGAGATTCCCAATCTCAAGGTGTTCCATATCTCTCATCAGAGATTTAACCATCCAAAAATAGCATAACTCTATGCTTAACAGAGAGGAAATCAATAACTGGCATCCGTATACTCACCGGTATACCTGCCTAAGCACTGATGTCGCATGCATACTCAATGCACTCGGCTCGGGTATCTACCACATATCCCTAAGCCCCAAACACAACCGTCAATTCTGAGTCATTCCTTACTCAGTGGAGGATGAAAATCGACGATTAACAATACACGGTGTGATTCCCAAGATCAACACCACTTGCACCAACTTACCGAATCTTTCAAGATTCCCAAATAGGTATAATACTACCTCCTTCCTCGCAAGGGAAATGCCATCGAACTCGAGATCCACAAGTCTCGAACCATCGTTCGGAAAAACTGGATACAATAACACCCATTGTATCCCAATACACGGGTTCCTTTAGATTGAGTCAATAACAACCTGATGACTCTCTTGTTGGTACTCCAACATCCTGAGCTGTCCCAGACAAGTCTCCAAGATTAAACATAAACGTATACACGTTTCAGCGAGGCATGAACAACCTTAACCTCAATGACATGGTGACTACTAGAGTCCACCACAATCCACATCGTATCACCTTACGATTTGCCAAACTTGGTTCCAACGAGCAGTGTAACGGCTCTAGCAAGCCCATCATGGTGCTACACACACGCGGCAGACAACCTAGTCTCTGCCTCTTTAGGTTTACCTCAAACCTACCAATAAGACGGACGTTTCCACATGGTATAACATACTATGGGAGAAAACTCAATAGAGTAGTGGGTCTTTATCCAACATTCCTCAATGCCGATACACCCTGGACAACCCAATGTCCCTATGTACTTAACATAACCTGATCCTACTCCCTTAGGACCCATCCTACACCCTCAAGGGTGGTGTGATCATGTCTACCACATGTCACATCGACAGAAAGCGAGTAATTTCCTCCATGATTACTCCTGTCGTCAAATCACATGGCCAAAGGCCATTCCAACGAGCATACCTCAAGGGTATCACTACTCGTAAAATGATCCCCCAATCGTAAGCTGCGGTACAATCACATGTACAGCGCATCTAACCATTCCTCGAGCAACCCGCTCGGTATAAGGGTCACGTCCATCGGTGTCGCACACACCACCTTGTGCTCGGTACTGGCACCCAAGGCATACCACTGAATACGTATACTCAACGCATCGATCATCGTAACGATGATGCATGTCTAATAAGACATCTCCTACACCATCGTCATCGTCATCCCGTGACGACACATGCCAACTCATGGCATCTAAAACATTGCCCACTAGTGACGATACATGTACATCAGCGTATGTCATCCACTATCATGCTAGTAAAATAGGCAAAATAAAACATGTATATCAATGCATGCCAGCTACAATAAAGCTAATAAAATAGCAATATCTCATACCTCATCGCTAGTGATATAGCGTCATACCTGTCTCCGTCGCTCAATAATAGTGCGTAATCAGCACCCATCGCTCGAAGGCGGCAAAATCCTGTGCTGAGTACATAGCGGCAAAATCCCTCGCTATAGAATCGACGGCATGACACCTCGTCATATAATAAGTGGCATGAAACCTCGCTATACACCTGAGTATGAATCATCGTCCACATAGTAGCGGAAAGAGGCATCGCTATCAATACACCTGGCGGAATGAACCATCGCCAATAGATATAGCGGAATGAACCATCGCTATAAATACTCCTGGCGGAATGAACCATCGCCAATCAATATAGCGGAATGAACCATCGCTATCAATACACCTGGCGGAATGAACCATCGCCAATAGATATAGCGGAATGAACCGTCGCTATAAATACGCCTGGCGGAATGAACCATCGCCAATAGATATAGCGGAATGAACCATCGCTATCAATACACCTGGCGGAATGAACCATCGCCAATAGATATAGCGGAATGAACCGTCGCTATAAATACGCCTGGCGGAATGAACCATCGCCAATAAATATAGCGGAATGAACCGTCGCTATAAACCGTGTCCTCATAGAGAAATGAATATAAATCGACACAGCGGGACACATCACCGCTATCATCCGTGTCATCACATAGGAATGAATCATCATCCTAACAAGCGGCATCTCATCCTCGCTTCTTCATACAAGCGGTATCTCATCCTCGCTTCGTATGGCATACCCCGCCTCCATGTGCAAGCGAGCATCCCTGCCCGCTCCACATTTTTAGCGGTACAAGCATAAGCTTCTTCATACAAGCGGTATATCATCCTCGCTTCGTATGGAATACCCCGCCTCCATGTGCAAGCGAGCATCCCCGCCCGCTCCACATTTTTAGCGGTCAAGCATAAGTATAAAAATTCTCACTGTCATAAGCAGGACTCCTGGAATGCATAATCATCATTCCTTTTTATACTCCATATTTCCTGTAACCTGCAACCATCAGGGTTAACAACAATAGCCATATACGCTATGCATCCACATTCAATTCATAATAAAAACACATTATGAGAATGTATGGTTTCACAAATAAATGTCATGATATCCTTCTTTAAAATCCTTATTTCATCCTGAGCCCTTATCATTAGTACATTTTAATGCTTCTTGCTACTCCAGGAAAGCGGAATTCTTCCTCGCTTCCACTGGACTTTAGCGTTGCTACTCCATGTAAGCGGAACTCTTCATCGCTTCCTATGGACTTTAGCGTTGCTACTCCATATAAGCGGGACTCTTCATCGCTTCATATGGACTTTAGCATAAGCCATTAAAATCCTTACTAAGATAACTTTGACTCAAGACATGCATATGCAAAAACAATGCACAATAACATATATCATAACCTCAATGCACCACTTTGCATTCATCATGTGTCAACAAGACAACGTAAAATACATGTTACCTCGGAAATATCCCTTTATCTGATTTTCTTAAAACCAGCTTCCTTGGCACATAACACACGGAGTGCCAGACATCCCCATAAATGTCATCCTATCGTGTTCCACACGATTCCTGCAACCACAATGGTTAGCAATACCACTTTTCATATCATAAGAGCACATAAACAATGTGTTATGTCATACAACATTAATGCCATCATGCATAAATATGTGCTATCAATAACTTCCTAGGCCCTTAACAGCCCCAATGAGCAACCACTGCTCTGATACCACTAATGTAAGGACCCCAAGCCCTTAAAACCTTGATTAGTGTATTAACCACTATGTGTGGTACATGCTTTCTATAAAATGTCAATCAGGAAGTTCTGATGATACTTAATCATTGCCTGTCAATAAAAGACTCATATGTTTGCCCTTTACCAACCCCTTGGTGCCACTTTTCACATTGTAAACTTTTACAAAAATTTGGGCAGAGTCTCCCCATAAATAGAGCTATCCCAAAACAGAGTACAACACATAACAAAATTCCCGGCCAGGGAACACATAATACTCAACAGAAAGCAGTAATACAAGTAGATTCCCAGCCAGGGAAGACACCACACATATGTCAACAAAAGTGGGTTCCAACACCCACATAATACACCAATGACTCTCATATCATTCTAGCAATTCAACCTAATTGCATGCAACCTTAAATGAAAGAGAGAAAGGCTCATGCCTTTATATACAATCCATATACAAGTATAATCGTGCTCACATGCGAGCATCATGAATATGAATATGTATAAATCCTCAGGTGTATATATAGGTACTCTATACGATACCGTGCTCCATCAAGCCCTGGTACCACGATCCTGGGAGTACCTCAAATCAACAGCTCGAGCTCAGCTCCATAGCCATCGATGTACCTGTCCACCTGTCCCAACAGAGACAGCCCCCAACGGGGTGAGCATACCAATACACAAAATCCCATAATCATAATAATGAAATTCATAATTTACAACAAAGGTAAATGCTAATGAATTTAAATGATACTCCCTGGATGGCAACATCCTCATCCGGGATTCCGTGTACTGTCCCTGTTCTCACAACATCAAACTCATCAAATCTCATAAATCAGTAAATCAACACATTGATTTACACATCGCATGCCTGATCCTCGAATATCAACATATAGTGATTACAAATTCATTAAACATGCAATTACAGATATCACAATATCTAATACTGATTTCACAACCTTGCTATCAATCACAGATAGCTCAAATGCCTTGGCATTTATTTTACCATTCCTTCATTATACTTAGACATCTCAAGTGTCTTATAATGAATACATGAGTCTACAAACCTAGACATCTCAAATGTCTCATAATGAATACATGATTCTACGAACCTAGACATCTCAAATGTCTTACGAAGAATGCATGATTCTACAAACCTAGACATCTCAAATGTCTCATAACATAGTCATATAAATCCAGTACCCCATATATCATGCAAGAGTCATCCTACTCTAGTGTCACGCACGCTACAAGCGGCGATATCAAGATTTGGGTCATTCCTTGGCTATATCAACATATATGTATAACCATACGCAAAACATTCAATGCAATCAAAAACACCTTATGCATTTCACATATATATAGTAATGCTCGTACGTCGCACGTACCTTAAATCTCCGAAGTCCGAGCCAAGCCTTGCTCGAGTTCCATGCCCCGAGGAATGATGTGCTAACACGATAAACAATTCACCATTATTTACGAACATGTAACCTATGTTCAAGCACACCCATATCCCTCACAACATTGTCAATACACGACAATTATCCTCTTAAAAGACCCGGGGCAGGGTACATGCAGGGAAGGAATAAATGAGACAATCGAAATTTGTTCAAGAATGCCCTACAAAAATCGAACCTCAATCTCACAATTTCGAACCCAATTAAATACCATAACTCATCTAAAATGTCAATTAAGCTATCCAAGCAAGAATCAACATCCCTTGACAAAAACTCCCCATTTTCGAACTCAACCCCCATAATTTCGAATCCAAACAAGCCCTTAAATTCAAACCCTTAAAATCCTTCAAATTCGAACCAAAGCTTCTCAATTCAATCTCAATCAAGCATCATAATACTCTTAAAACATGCAATAATCGATCAATTGCACGAAATAATACCCCTGCCAAAAACCCCCAAAAAATCGAAATTTAATCCCTACGAAATTGGGGAAAATTCGAAACAATAAAGGCATGGAAATACATGAAAAAGACGAACAAGGGGTTAGGGAGATTACCCAACGAAATCGGAAGCAAAAACAAACGAAAATCGAAGAACCCTAGAAATTGGGGATCGACGCTTACCAGCAAAATCCGACTTCCACACGCGACGAAACCTCGAATTGATGGAGGGGAAAGAAGCGCCTCGTCGAGACGAAGACGGCGGTAGGTCGCACGCCCCGAACGGCGGCCGGACGGCGGCGGGCGGAGCGCTTTTGCGCGCGGCAGCGCTGTAGCAGCGGGAAAATCGCACGCGGGAGAGAGGGAAGGAATTGGGGCTGAAAATGAAATTAATACTAAAATCTCGGGTTCAACTTGTATTTATAGCAAAAATACCCCGAAAAAATAATAGCCCCACAAATACATCATGATTCCTTAAAAATCATCTGTTTTCAAAAACTCTCTCTCTAACTCCAAAACCCTCTACCGGTGCTCACATAGCACCCGAGATTCCGAGACACATCAAAAACCCAACTCTTAGGTTTTACACCGTAATGTGAATACAATCTCAACCTCTGGATCCAACGATCCCAACTGCCCAAATAAACGAGCCCAGAAGGCCCAACACCTCGATTAAATCCCAAATCGCCACGTAAAACCACTTTAGGGATTATTAATACTACGGGATTAACACCTATAATCCCTGGTCATCACAGTGACTGTTCGATTCAGAGTCATGTGTTTTGGTTTGGATTGTTGCGGCTGTACTTGGAGTACGCCTGTGCTAATTTTGAGGATGAAATTCTTTTAGTGGGGGATATTGTGATGACCTGGGATTATAGATGTTAATCCCGAAGTATTAATGACCCCTAAAGTTTGTTTTTACGTGACGATTTGGAGTTTAATCGCGGTGTTGGGCCTCCCGAGCTCGTCTATTTGGGTAGTTGGGATCGTTGGATCCCGAGGTTGAGATTGTATTCTCATTTCGGTGAAAAACCTATGAGTTGGGTTTTTAGTGTGACTCGGGATCTGGGGTGCTTTGTGTGGGCACCGGTATGGATTTTTGAAGTTAGAGAGAGAGTTTTTGAAAACAGATGATTTTTAATGAATCATGATGTATTTGTGGGGCTATTGGTATTTCGGGGTAATTTTGCTATAAATACCAGTTGAACCCGAGATTTTAATTTTAGAAATCATTTCAGCTCCTTGCCCGCCTCTCTCTCTCTCCCCGTCTGCCCTTCCCGTCTCCCCCAACCCTCGCCCGTAAAAACCGTGCGCCCGCCGCCGTCCTGCCCTTCTTCGTCTCCTCCAGGCGCAACTTTCCACACCAGGAATTTGAAGTTTCGTCGAGATTTGCGTTCGGATTTTCCCAAAAAAGCGCAGAGGTCTGTTTCTAGGGTTCTTCGATTTTCGATCGATTTCCTTCCAATTTTCGATTGGGTAACCTTCCTTACCCCTTTTTCGTTCTTCTCCTGTAATTCCCTGCCATTTTTGTGATGTTTGGTTCGAATTAATCGCTGCTTGCGTGAGGGTTGTGTTCGATTTTAGGGGTTTTGGCAGGAGGGGCGGTGATCTTGTTATTGATCGATTATTTCATGTTTTAGATGAATTATGGTGCTTAGTTGGGTTCGAATTGTGATGTTAGGGTTCGAAAATTAAAGGGTGGTTCTTGAACAATTTTCGTTGATGTCTCATTCGTTTCCCTCCATGCATGTGCCCTGCCCCGGGTCTTTTAAATGGTTAATTGTCGTGTGTTGACAATATTTTTGTATAAGGGTTATGGGTGTGCTTGAGTGTAATGACCTGAGATTAGGGATGTTAATCCCGGAGTGTTAATAACCCCTAAAGTGGTTTTACGTGGCAATTGGAGTTTAATCGAGGTGTTGGGCCCTCCGGGCTCGTCTATTTGAGTAATTGGGATCGTTGGATCCCGAGGTTGAGATCGTATTCTCATTTCGGTGAAAACCTGTGAGTTGGGTTTTTAGTGTGACTCAGAATCTCGGGTGCTTGGTGTGGGCACCGGTAGGGGGTTTTTGAGTTAGAGAGAGAGTTTTTGAAAACAGATGATTTTTAATGAATCATGATGTAATTGTGGGGATATTAGTATTTCGGGGTATTTTTGCTATAAATACCAGTTAAACCCGAGATTTTAATTATCGGAACCATTTCAGCACCTCATTTCTCTCTCCACCCGCGCGCCCCTTTCCCGATCCCCTTTGACCCCCGCGCGTAAAAGTCGTCGGCCAGCCGCCGTCCCGCCGCCGTTGGGCGCGTGCCACCCGCCGTTGGAATCGCCTCTTCCGGGCGCTTCTATACATACCAACAATTCGAAGTTTCGTCGAGAATCGAGCTCGGATTTCTGCAGAAAGCGTAGGGTTCAGATTTGGATTTCTGTCCGATTTTTGGGACGCGATTTTGGTATGTTTTTGGCACGATTTTCCTGATGTTTTTGGGGCGTTTTTAAGCTGGTTTTGAGTCGATTATTTCAGACTTTTTGGTTCGAAATTATTGGTTAAGTTTGATTCGAATTTTCAGCTCGATTTTGGGAGTTAGGGTTCGAAAATTTGGATTTTTGGCATGAGGATGATGATTCTTGTTGTTATTCGATTAATTCATGTTTAAATGCATCATGATGCTTGATTGTGTTCGAAATTGAGGAATTGGATTTGAAGTTAGGGCTTGAATTCGAATTTTGGGGGTTTTGGCATGTGGGGCGATTATTGTTGTTGTTAATTGATTAATTCATGTGTTAGATGAATTATGGTGATTATTCGGGTTTGATTTGTGTTGGTTGGGTTCGAATTATTGAAGGTGTTCTTAGGAAATTTTTCGATATGCCGCATTCGTTTTCCCTCCCTGCATGTACCCTGCCCCGGGTCTTTTAGATGTTTAATTGTCGTGTGTCGACAATATTTTGAGGGTTATGGATGTGCTTGAGCATGGGTTGCATGTTCGTAAATAATTGTGAATTATTTATCGTGTTAGCACATCGTTCCTCAGGGCATGGAACTCGAGCAAGGTTTGGCTCGGACTTCGAGGATTGAAGGTACGTTTAGCGTACGAGCATAGTTTAAATGATGTTTTACAAGTATGATGCATGTTCTAAAATACATGAAATGCTTTGCTATGATGGTATCGGTACTTGGTTACGTTATGTTGATTCACATGGTGGAATGCTTAGTGCCGCTATGAAGCGAGCAAATGATGAGGTGTGGTTGCCACGGAGCAAACACCGATAGTATGACGTTACCTTAAAGTAAGAAATGAAAAGGGTGGTATTTGATTAGATATCTAGGATATCTGTATGTTATTCCCTATGGGTAATAAATAGGAACAGAGACGTAGTTAATCAGAGAAGTGATTAACTAGTATCGGAAGTTAAGGAAATCTCATTATAATATCTAGAATTGTGATAATTGCTAGATAAAGAAAGATGTTACGAAATGTTGTTAAATTGAAACTGGCTAGGGTTAACCAATATGATGATTAACTGCATATTCAGGATTTGATGATTTATCTGTTTTGAGAACAGGATTATTACAGGGGTACGCTATGATGAGGATGATACCATCCAGGAAGTATCACATATGTTCCACAATATTTACATTTTCGTAAATTATGTATTATGTCATTATGATTATGAAATTGTGGAATTGGTATGCTCACCCCGTTGGGGGCTGTCTCTGTTTATAAAGGCATGAGCCTTCCTCTCTTTCATTATATGTTGCATGCAATTGTGGTAGAATTGCTAATGATATGAGAGTCGTTAGTGTGTTATGTGGGGGTTGAAACCCACTTTGGTTGTCATATGTGTGGGGTCTTCCCTGGCTGGGAATTTACTTGATATTGCTGTATTCTGATGAGTGTTATGTTTTCCCTGGCCGGGAATTATGTTATGCGTTGTGCTTTTATTTCGGGATAGCTCTATTTATGGGGAGACTCTGCCCAAATTTTTATAAAAGTCCACAATGTACAAAGTGGTGTGATGGGCGAACCCTATGAGTCTGTTGTTGTTAGGATGATGAGCTTATAACACTGTATGTTAAAGAAAACTTTGTAATTGCCATTCAATGGTAAAGTATCATCTGGGTTTCCCGAATAATTTTATTGAAAGCATGTGCCACACATAATGATTAATACACTAATCAAGGGTTAAGTATATGGGGTCCTTACATTAGTGGTATCAGAGCAGTGGTTGCTCATTGGGGCTGTTGAGGGCCTAGGAAGTTATTGATAGCACATATTTATGCATGATGGCATTAATGTTATACGATGACTAATTGTTTATGTGCTTTTATGTTATGAAAAGTGGTATTGCTAACCATTGTGGTTGCAGGAATCGTGTGGAACACGATAGGATGGCATTAATAGTGATGTCTAACACTCTATATGCTACGTGCCAAGGAATCTGATTTTGGAAGAAAATCAGGGAAAAGAAAGATATGATGTATTGTCTGAGGACAGACTGGGTAGACAACCGACAGTGGAATACTTCGGTATGGTCTCAATTATTATTGAATATACTAATGCGTTTGTTCATGTAATGCCCAAGCAAGGAAGGTACGTAAGACGCGTACGGGCATCGGACGGTAACACACTCCTAACTCTGACTATGCATTGAATGCATAAGTTTTTATGATGTTATGATGATGATGATTATGATAAGTAAGTTATGATGATGATGGCTATGATGATGATGTTACGATGATGATTTTGATAAGTAAGTTTATGATGATGTGATACGATGTTATGATGTGGTAAGATGCCACGGGGTAAGATGCCCATATGGTAAGAGGCCATACTCCTATATTATGATCATACTATGATTGCATAAGAATTTACGATGCCATGATGATGTGTATAATGAATAAAAAAAAAAAAATGATAAGATGTTTAAGATGATGTTATGGTAAGTAAGTTCACGATGAAGATGATTTTATAATGAATAAAGATGACAAGATACTTACGATGATGTTATGATAAATGAAGATGATATGATGTTTACGATGACGATTATGATAAGTAATGATGATGTTAATATGATGTTTATAGAATGATATGATGTTTATAAGGTGGTAAGATGTCATAGGGTAAAATACCCATATGCATGAATATGAACCGGGGAAAAAGAAAAGAAGTTAATGAATAATTAGCAAGCTTACTCAACTATGATTTCGTACATTTACTGTTATATCTATAAGATGATGATGTTTATATGATGATGATGCTACAAGATGATAATGTATGTTTAACTATGTTACTTAGAATGGTTGAATGTCCGGTGGTCATTATGGGCAAGCGAGGAAGGTCTTGCCGCTCACATAGCTGATGAGCGATGGGGTACATCCGCTATCAAGGTGTAGCGATGGGTATCATCCGCTGATGAGCGATGGGGTACATCCGCTATCAAGGTGTAGCGACGGGTATCATCCGCTGAGCGATGGGGTACATCCGCTATCAAGGCGTAGCGATGGGTATCATCCGCTGAATAAGAGATACATCCGCTATCAAGGCGTAGCGATGGGTATCATACGATGTGTTATGTCGAGCGAGGGGGCCAATTGTGCCGCTGTCATAATGGAACCCGGACAGTCCCATTTCTAATTAACATAGTTTGTCGTGAGTATATATGTGAATATGATGTGTATGATGATGTTTATGATGAGTAAAGATGATATGATGATTATGATGATGTTTATGATGATAGGATGCCTCATTCCGCTATTTTACGATGACTCATTCTCTTATGAGGATTGGCGATGATTGATGCCGCCGGATATGTTGATAGCGATGCCTCTTTCCGCTGTTATGTAGACAATGATTCAGGCTCAGGTGTATAGCGAGGTTCATACCACTTATTATATGACGAGGTATCATGCCGTCGATTCTATAGCGATGGATTGTGCCGCTATGTACTCAGCACAGGATTATGCCGCCTTCGAGCGATGAGTGCTGATTTCGCACTATTATCGAGCGACGGAGACAGGTATGCCGCTATCTTATTAGCGATGAGGTATGAGATATTGCTATTCTATTAGCTTTATAGCTGGCATGCGTTGTTATACATGTTTCATTATGATTATTTTACTAGCATGATGATGGATGACATATGTTGATGTACATGGACCGTCACGAGTTGACTGGGTTGTTTAGATGTCATTGTTGACATGTATCGTCACTAGTTGACGATACCTTAGATGCCATGAGTGGGCATGTGTCGTCACGGGGTGGCGATGACGATGGTTTAGGAGATGTCTTATTAGACATGCGTCATCGTTACGATGAACAATGCGTTGAGTATACGTTTTCAGTTGTATGCCTTGGGTGCCAGTGTCGGGCACAAGGTGGTGTGTGCGTCACCGATTAACGTGGCCCTTTTACCGAGCGGGTTGCTCGAGGAATGGATGGATGCGCTGTACATGTGATTGTACCGCAGAAATTGTTTGAGGGATCATATCACGAGTGGTGGTACCGTTGGAATGGCTTTTTGGCCATGTAATTTGACGACAGGAGTGATCGTGGAGGAATTGCTCGCTTTCTATTGATATGACATGTGGTAGACATGGTCACACCAACCATGAGGGTGTAAGATGGGTCCTAAGGAGGTAGGATCAGGTTATGTTGAGTACATGGGGACATTGGAGTGTCCAGGGTATGTCAGCATTGGAGGAATGTTGGGTAAAGACCCACTACTCTATTGACTTTTCTTCCCATGGTATGGTATGCCGTGCGGAAACGTCCATCTGATTGGTAGGTTTGAGGTGAAACCTAGTGAGGCAGCGACTAGTTTGCCTGCCGCGTGTGTGCAGCACCATGATGGGCTTGCTAGAGCCGTTATACTGCTCGTTGGAACCAAGTTTGGTAAATCGTAAGGTGATACGAGGTGGATTGTGGTGGACTCTGGTAGTCACCACGTCATTTGAAGTTGAAGTTGAGTATGCCTCACTGAACGTATATATGTTTATGTTTAAATCTTGGTGAGACTTGTCTGGGACAGCTCATGATGTTGAAGTGCCAACAAGAGAGTCATCAGGTCGTCGTTGTTTTGGCCTGGGAATCCATGTATTTGGGATGCATTGGGTTTATTGCATGTCCTTTCAAATTTGAAACTCTGAGGAGTCTCGATGGTTTATTTATGATCAGGATGTGATTCTTAGGATATCCGGAGGTGGACATCTTGTGAGATGTCTTTTGTGTGAATCTGTGGCCGTGAGTTGCCCAAATTGAGTTGCAATGATGCGACTGCTCATTTGAAAGAGGAGGTTTGAAAGTGGAAACCAGGTTTGGTATGTGTACACCGTGGTATGCTAATGTTTCCCTCGTAATGATGTATGTTAGACATTGTGAGTTATGATAGAGATGTCTTTGAATGATATCTACGATGGAATCGGAAGCAATTCGAATCCTTGCAGTTTCAGTTGACTAACTGCTTTTGGACCGTTAGCATTGAGTTGTACTGACGCTCTTCGACGTTATGATGGGTTTGGAAGTTTATTCCACTCCAGAGATTGACACGAGGTCAACGTTCTCACGGTTGAGGTGTCATACATGATGCGTTCTTACTAGTGGTATTAGAACGAAGGATGACTGTCCGATCTACAGTCGTAAGTATCGGTTGTTTTGCAGTCATGAGGGACTGACGTTTGGGATGACCCGCATCGAGGTACGTTTTGCCTCTTGGGTGATATGTTGGTTTTGGTAAGTCGCTCTGTTTCAGAGTTTGAAGTGAGGTAAGTATTCCCGAGGTTTTTAAGACGATTTTGTTATGGTCAAGAATCGAGGTTCTGGCTTCATGTTGTTGTGTAGCCTGGGTGTTATGTGATACACCGGTGCTAATTTCGAGGACGAAATTCTTTTAGTGGGGGAATATTGTGATGACCTGAGATTAGGGATGTTAATCCCGGAGTGTTAATAACCCCTAAAGTGGTTTTACGTGGCAATTGGAGTTTAATCGAGGTGTTGGGCCCTCCGGGCTCGTCTATTTGAGTAATTGGGATCGTTGGATCCCGAGGTTGAGATCGTATTCTCATTTCGGTGAAAACCTGTGAGTTGGGTTTTTAGTGTGACTCAGAATCTCGGGTGCTTGGTGTGGGCACCGGTAGGGGGTTTTTGAGTTAGAGATAGAGTTTTTGAAAACATATGATTTTTAATGAATCATGATGTAATTGTGGGGATATTAGTATTTCGGGGTATTTTTGCTATAAATACCAGTTAAACCCGAGATTTTAATTATCGGAACCATTTCAGCACCTCATTTCTCTCTCCACCCGCGCGCCCCTTTCCCGCCTTTGACCCCCGCGCGTAAAAGTCGTCGGCCAGCCGCCGTCCCGCCGCCGTTGGGCGCGTGCCACCCGCCGTTGGAATCGCCTCTTCCGGGCGCTTCTATACATACCAACAATTCGAAGTTTCGTCGAGAATCGAGCTCGGATTTCTGCAGAAAGCGTAGGGTTCAGATTTGGATTTCTGTCCGATTTTTGGGACGCGATTTTGGTATGTTTTTGGCACGATTTTCCTGATGTTTTTGGGGCGTTTTTAAGCTGGTTTTGAGTCGATTATTTCAGACTTTTTGGTTCGAAATTATTGGTTAAGTTTGGTTCGAATTTTCAGCTCGATTTTGGGAGTTAGGGTTCGAAAATTTGGATTTTTGGCATGAGGATGATGATTCTTGTTGTTATTCGATTAATTCATGTTTAAATGCATCATGATGCTTGATTGTGTTCGAAATTGAGGAATTGGATTTGAAGTTAGGGCTTGAATTCGAATTTTGGGGGTTTTGGCATGTGGGGCGATTATTGTTGTTGTTAATTGATTAATTCATGTGTTAGATGAATTATGGTGATTATTCGGGTTTGATTTGTGTTGGTTGGGTTCGAATTATTGAAGGTGTTCTTAGGAAATTTTTCGATATGCCGCATTCGTTTTCCCTCCCTGCATGTACCCTGCCCCGGGTCTTTTAGATGTTTAATTGTCGTGTGTCGACAATATTTTGAGGGTTATGGATGTGCTTGAGCATGGGTTGCATGTTCGTAAATAATTGTGAATTATTTATCGTGTTAGCACATCGTTCCTCAGGGCATGGAACTCGAGCAAGGTTTGGCTCGGACTTCGAGGATTGAAGGTACGTTTAGCGTACGAGCATAGTTTAAATGATGTTTTACAAGTATGATGCATGTTCTAAAATACATGAAATGCTTTGCTATGATGGTATCGGTACTTGGTTACGTTATGTTGATTCACATGGTGGAATGCTTAGTGCCGCTATGAAGCGAGCAAATGATGAGGTGTGGTTGCCACGGAGCAAACACCGATAGTATGACGTTACCTTAAAGTAAGAAATGAAAAGGGTGGTATTTGATTAGATATCTAGGATATCTGTATGTTATTCCCTATGGGTAATAAATAGGAACAGAGACGTAGTTAATCAGAGAAGTGATTAACTAGTATCGGAAGTTAAGGAAATCTCATTATAATATCTAGAATTGTGATAATTGCTAGATAAAGAAAGATGTTACGAAATGTTGTTAAATTGAAACTGGCTAGGGTTAACCAATATGATGATTAACTGCATATTCAGGATTTGATGATTTATCTGTTTTGAGAACAGGATTATTACAGGGGTACGCTATGATGAGGATGATACCATCCAGGAAGTATCACATATGTTCCACAATATTTACATTTTCGTAAATTATGTATTATGTCATTATGATTATGAAATTGTGGAATTGGTATGCTCACCCCGTTGGGGGCTGTCTCTGTTTATAAAGGCATGAGCCTTCCTCTCTTTCATTATATGTTGCATGCAATTGTGGTAGAATTGCTAATGATATGAGAGTCGTTAGTGTGTTATGTGGGGGTTGAAACCCACTTTGGTTGTCATATGTGTGGGGTCTTCCCTGGCTGGGAATTTACTTGATATTGCTGTATTCTGATGAGTGTTATGTTTTCCCTGGCCGGGAATTATGTTATGCGTTGTGCTTTTATTTCGGGATAGCTCTATTTATGGGGAGACTCTGCCCAAATTTTTATAAAAGTCCACAATGTACAAAGTGGTGTGATGGGCGAACCCTATGAGTCTGTTGTTGTTAGGATGATGAGCTTATAACACTGTATGTTAAAGAAAACTTTGTAATTGCCATTCAATGGTAAAGTATCATCTGGGTTTCCCGAATAATTTTATTGAAAGCATGTGCCACACATAATGATTAATACACTAATCAAGGGTTAAGTATATGGGGTCCTTACATTGAGCATGGGTTTGCATGTTCGTAAATAATTGTGAATTATTTATCGTATTAGCACATCATTCCTCGGGGCATGGAACCCAAGCTAGGTTTGGCTTGGACTACGGAGATTTAAGTTACGTGCGACGTACGAGCATTTCTTTATATGAGAGCATTTGTGAAATGCATAATGTATTTTGATTGCATTAAATAATTGTGCGTATGGTTATATATATGTGTTGATATAGCTATGGAGCGACCTAATCTTTACATCGCCGCCATAAGCATGCGTGATACTAGAGTAGTATAACCTTACAAGATATATGGGGTACTGGATTTATATGACCATTGTAGGGCATTGAGATGCCTGAGAATGACTGTGGAATCATGTAATCATTATAAGACATTTGAGATGTCTGAGTATAATGGAGAATTGGTAAAATAAATGCGAGGCATTTGAGCTATCTGTGATTGGTAGCGAAGTTGAGAATCAATATTAGATATTGAGATATCTATATTTGTATGTATAATGAATTTGGAATCATTAATTATTGATATTTGAGAATCAGGCATGCGATTAGTTAATCAATGTGTTGATTTACAGATTTTTTAGATTTGATGAGTTTGATGATTGTGAGAACAGGGACAGTACACGGAATCCCGGATGAGGACGTTGCCATCCAGGGAGTATCATTTAAATTCATTAGTATTTACTTTTGTTGTAAATGAATTTCATTATTGTGATTATGGGATTTTGTGTATTGGTATGCTCACCCCGTTGGGGGCTGTCTCTGTTGGGATAGGTGAACAGGTACATCAATTGTTTTGGAGCTGAGCTCGAGATGTTGATTGGAGGTACTCCCAGGATTGTGGTACCAGGGCTTGATGGAGCACGGTATCATATAGGGTACTTATATACACCTGAGGGTTATATACATATTCATGATGCTCGCATGTGAGCACGATTATACTTGTATATGGGCTGTATATAAAGGCATGAACCTTTCTCTCTTTCATTTTATATTGCATGCAATTAGTGGTAGAATTGCTAAATGATATGAGAGTCATTGGTGTATTATGTGGGTGTTGAAACCCACTTTTGTTGTCTTATTGTGTGGTGCTTTCCCTGGCCGGGAATTGTGTTATGTGATGTGCTTTTATTTCGGGATAGCTCAATTTATGGGGAGACTCTGCCCAATTTTTTTTATAAAAGTCCACAATGTAAAAAGTGGCGTAATGGGGATGGTAATGGGAGAAATCTATGAGTCTATTTGTTGGTAGAGATGATCTTATAACGTTGAATATTAAAGAAATTTTGTAATTGTCATTCAATGGTAAAGTATCATCTGAGTTTCCAGATTGATTTTTATTGAAAGCATGTGCCACACATAGTGGTTAATACACTAATCAAGGGTAAGGCTAGGGGTCCTTACAACATATAACATAAAACATGCTCGAACAAAAACGCCAAGGGCTTTACAAAACTACCATGCATGTACTCAAATCAAAGGTTTACCAAAAACCTAGCTAACATGCACGATAATATATCCACAACTTCACTCCCATCCCATATTTTCCAGAAAAACAGGGCACACACCTTACCCAGATTTTCGAACACTATATTTTACATGCTTAAATCCTTCACATAAAACATGTAACATGCTCAAGGAAAAATACCGGAAGCTTCATAACAACACCATGTAAGCATTTAAATCGAAGGTTTTAAGAAACCTAAGCTAACATGCCATTTTCACACCACTTAAAAACATGAACTTAATCAAGCTTAAATCAAAAACAGAGCATCGTTTCTCACCCTACTTTGCTCCGATTTTTGAAAGGCTTCCAAGCAATGAAAATGGAAGGGCTCCTCTCAATCTTGCTTAGCAGGTGCTGGAGATAATTTGGGAGAGAAATGGCGAGATTTGGAGTGGAGGAGAAGGGATGAATCATTGTGCAATGTGGGGGGTATGGCCAGCATATGCTGTGTCATCAGCATGGGTTGGGGGGGGGGGGGTGGTTGGGTGTTGGGTGGTATGATGTGTTATGTTTTGGTCCCGGTATTTAGCACGATGTATTAAAATATCTTCACATGATATTTATAGTATTTTCTCAATAAAATACTTCAATTCCTATTTAAACATGCTTCACCAAAACAAATAACACACACCCCAAATAATCATGTCACAACCCCAAAATCCCAACATATAACACATGCACCATGATATGCATCTCCTCAATAATATTAATTCAATCCCATGAATTAACACCAAAATCATCATAATTTAATTAATGATTAAAATCACATAATCATTTTGGGGATATCACACGATGCGTCAGTATAGAGAGCGAACCCCTTGTTCTCCCTGGGAATCACCAATACTGGTGCTGAAGTCAATCTGTATTTTAATTCCCGGAAACTCTGCTCACAAGCTTCCGACCAACAAATGGGACTCCCTTCTGAGTCAGCTGCGTCAGTGGTTTGGCAATCTTTGAAAATCCTTCGATAAAGCGTCGATAATACCCAGCCAAACCAAGAAAAACTTTGGATCTCAGTGACCGAAGTCGGCGCAGACCAATCCATAACTACCTCTATCTTCCTGGGATCTACTGTATCCCCTCTCGAGAGATAATATGACCCAAGAATGCTACACTGTTCAGCCAGAACTCACACTTGCTGAGCTTGGCGTACAACTGATGATCCCTCAGGATCTGTAGCACCGTCCTCAAGTGATTGGCATGCTCCTCCCTACTTCTCGAGTAGACAAGAATGTCGTCAATAAACACGATGACGAACTGATCAAGATACTCCTGAAATATTCTGTTCATCAGACTCATAAATATAGCAGGGGCATTCGTCACCCCGAATGGCATCACTAAGAACTCGTAGTGCCCATACCGAGTTCGAAAGGCTATCTTTTGAACGTCATCAGCTCTAACTCGTATTTGGTGATAGCCTGACCTCAAGTCAATCTTTGAGTAAAGCTCCGTGCCCTGAAGCTGATCAAATAAGTCATCAATCCTCGGAAGGGGGGTACTTGTTCTTAATCGTCACTTTATTAGATTGACGGTAATCGATGCACAGACGCATCGAACCATCCTTTTTCTTTACGAACAAGACTGGTGCACCCCATGGTGATACAATAGGGCGAATGTATCCTTTGTCGAGGAGCTCCTGCAACTGCACTTTCAGCTCCCTCAGCTCTGCCGGTGCCATCCTATAAGGGGCACGGGAAATAGCAGATGTCACTGGCAGTAATTCAATCTCAAACTCCACATCTCTGATCGGCGGAAATCCTGGAATCTCATTCGGGAACACATCAATAAATTCCGCCATGACCGGTATATCCTCAATCTTTAATCCCTCCTTTTTCTGCGACAAATCCACGGCATATATAAGATAGCTAGTGTGGCCACGTTCCAACAACCGTGTCATCTTAACAACTGAAATCAAGGGAATCTTCGGATGAGAACCGTCCCCATAGAAGATCCACTGCAACCCCTGATCAGAACGGAAACGCACTGTCATCTGTCGGCAATCAACCACGGCCCAGTATCTGCTCAACACATCAATGCCAACAATGCAGTCAAAATCTGCCATATCCAACAAAATCAGATCGGCCCTCAGATCATTGCCCTCAAAATAAATGAGGCAATCAGATAGTATTCGATCTGCAATCACATGCTTCCCCATGGGTGTCGAGACCATAAGAGACGTGGGCAACGGAGACGAACACAAGTGGTGTCTCTCCACAAAAGCAGAAGATACAAATGAATGAGAAGAACCTGTATCTACCAAAATAAATGCAGGGTACGTAAGTATGTGGCACGTACCAGCAATCACCTCCTCCGGGGCTGCCTCTGCCTGCTCACGCGTCAATGCATATACTTGACCCTGCGGCGGTCCCGCCGCCTGACCTCCCTGTGGTCGAGGTTCAAACTGTTGTCTCTGTGGTGCCGTCCCGGCGTCAAATCTTGGCCTATTCGGCCCAAAGTCTGCCTGACCTCCCCGATTGGGGCAAACCCGATCCAGGTGGCCCACCTTGGTTGGACAATATTGCTTCCTGAAGCGTAGAGTGAGATTGAGTAAATGATATACATTATTTATGCAACTAGATGGGCATTCATTATTTGTTGCTCGTATGTGAGCATTTGGAGTCGTGTATATGGACTGTAATAATGGTGTTTGGAGTCCTTTTTATATCGTTTAGTATTATGTTTTTCCTTGGCTGGGAACTTACTTATGGTGATGATTTCGTTTGGTATTGTGTTTTTCCCTGGCTGGGAGTTATTTTAGTGATGTGATATATTTTTCGGATAGCCCAAATTATGGGGTGACTCTGCCCAAATTTTTATAAAAGTCATGGGTATTTTGTGAAGCATGTAATGATTCTTTAAAAGAAAAGAAATGTTTTTTTTTACATACACAAATGACGTCATAATTGCATTATTGACGTGTTGGGACGTTGGGGTCCTACAACATGCTAGGGTCATGGTTTTAAATAAAACTTGCACCCTACACCTTATTTCCCTTTATTTCACTCAACTCACTCTCTTTAACCACTAACCCTTTCCCCCAAACCCACTTCATCGATTAACAAAAGAAAAGAAGGAGAAGGGATTTCAAAGTTTGATTTGCTTGGAAACTTGCAAGGAATTGAAGATTTAGTGGTATTGAATCTTTCTTGCTAAAGTACATGTTTAGTTGAGTTTTGGGTTTTTGAATTTGGGGAAAAATAGGTTGTTTTAAAATGTGATGGTATTTTGTTGAGTTATGGATTTTTGTTGTTATTGGTGTATGTTTGGGTGTAATATTGGTATATGATGTGTTATGGTTTAGAATGGATTGGTGTTGTTTTAAGGTGTAAACATGGTGGATTTTTGGAATTGCAGTGCTCGGTGATCAGTCCGAACAAATTCTCGATCTATTGCGCTTTGCAAGGAACAAACTTGGGAGCTGAACGTCTCCTCAATCGATCGAGCTGAACTCCCAATCGATCGAGGCAACTTCTTGATCGATCGGTAGAGCCCTCTCGATCGATCGAGAAGGGCAGAGTTTCGATGCCAATTTTTGAGTGCCTCGTGATCGATCGAGAGGTTCGGTCGATCGATCGATCGCGGGGCATATAAAAATTGAATTGTTGGATTTTTGGTATTTGGTTGGAATTTTGGTGATCGACTATTATATGGCTTTTAATATTGAGTTGTGCAATTGTGTAGAGCCTTCCCAGGTGGCGGCTCAACGCAGGGGATAAATTCTGAAACACCCCGCTTTTCGGAACAAAGGTACGTAAAGAGACGTACGGGCATCAAACGGTAACATTTATTTTTACATACATATTGGATTATGCATTGTGGTTTCATATATATATTGGATGTTTGGTGCATATCATGGTGAGTCGTTATATACGAGTGATGATTTTAATGCTTTGCCGTTGTCATATCGTAGCGATGATAGAATATTTGCCGCTAATATGTCGAAGCGATCGTAAATGCCGATGTCATATTGAAGCGAGGGATATTAATGCCGCTGATATGTTGAAGCGAGGGGTATTAATGCCGCTGTCATGTCAAAGCGAGGTGCATTAAAATACAATCTAACAAGACTGTGATTGGTTTTGGTATTGGTGTATCGGATATATGTCATGACATTTATGAACAGTATTATAATTTATTGAATATGAATATGAGTTATGGAACAGGGATAACCAAAGGGAACATGTTAAATGCATTGGAATACATGAAATATTTTGTAATAACGGTTTAATGCATTTTTACATTATAATCATGTTGTTGTGAATATGGTTATTATATGCTCACGGTTTGGGGTTGTTCCTGTAGGAACTTTTGGTATGAAGGGCTAAGGACATGGTTGATGCGGTGAGATGTGTGAGGAGTGCTACTGATAGAGAAGGACATGAATTCTTTTGGTATAGTTTCTACGGAGGGTAGAGTAAATCTATAGCTTCACATTCATTTTGTGGGAATGTAACTAATTCCTTTTTGAAAAATTTATTTTGGCACTGTAATCCTTAAGCTCAATGCATCAACATGAACCCTCATACTCTGATGAATGTATGTTTATCTCTCTTTATGTCATTAAATCCACAATTAAGATAGCGAGGCCTTACAGTTTCTTTTATCACATTTCCTGATCTGGATGCATGGGGAAAAGTGCTAAACTTTAATGACGGGTGGGAGTCACCTCTTAGCCCACGATATTCATTCTAAAGTCTTAAATGTCATCGTTTCATTGATATATTGTTTGATCGTAGTGCTATCTCTTGTTACATGACATATCATATTAACATATTTCATTATTTGGTACACGAAAAGCCATTGTTATTCCATCACTAAGTCCTTAAAGACTTAACCTCTGTTTTTTTTCTTATTTATTATGAGTTCAAGATACCGGAGAATATCCAAGATTAGAGGAAAATAAGGAAAAAATGGAAATGTTGGCTTATCAATACTGATAGTATTTCATTTTTGGTTAAGCATCAGATCATTATAAGGAGTTTTTCTGGGATTGTATTTTTTTTATAGATATTATAAACGCTTCCGCGAACGTTATATAATCAATTGTTATGTATGGATTATCTTAAAGTAATACCATACAAATATATGTATATTTTTTATAGTAGGAAATGTGGTCCAGATAAGGGATTACATATTATGTGCCTCGAGTTGGGTCGCACAGTTTGTAACATAATTAATCGATTTTTTTTAAAAAAAAATTTAAAAAAGAAAATATTGTTTCAAAAAAATAAAAAAATCAGTTAAATCAGTTATATATTTTTGAAATGCATAGCGATAACCGATATTTTTAAAATCTAAAACCGAACTTCCGAAATAATTGAAAGGAACTTTCGAAATAATTTGGTTTGGTCGGTTAGTTAATGTAAACCGAATTTTTGCTAACCCCTTGATAAGATGAACATTCGGTCGATTCGGTTACCGACCGAAACGAATTTGTAAAAGCGAAATAATCGATTTTCTTACAAAACTGAATCGATTGAATTTTTTTGAAAACCGGTTTAAACCAAAATGAATAATAAATTGGTTAATTTGATCGGTATCATAATTAACCGATATTCTTTAAAAAAAAGTAAAAAATGAGATAACTCGATTTTTAACATTTTAAAATAAAAAAATCTATCAACAAATAAAAGAAATGAGATGTATTGATTTTTTTAAAAAATTAAAAATTACCAAAAAACTTAAATTAAAAAAATATATTATTTAGATTAACCACTCCGCCAGCATCAAGGTAGTTAAACGCGAGTGAATTAAAAAATAGACTAATTAAATTAATCGATATTTTAAAAATTAAATAGAAATAAACTTGAATTAACTAATTTGTTTAAAAAAATAACACCAAATTTCTTAACTAGCCGAATCAAAATTTCCAAATTAATTTAGTTCGTCGATTAATTCGGTTTAACAAAAGTTTTGTTCACCCTACTCGTGGAATAAAAATCACAACTTTTCTAATGGCCATGGGGTGCAATTAGTAAAAGATGTTCTTTTGAGGGTGTGTTCGGCTATTTGTTTTTTTCAATTGGTGCAATTTGAAAAGGGCTTATTCTCCGGGCGGATTCTGTAAATTGACGATATCCCACTTGCAGTTGGAGGGAAACAATAAAATCACCCAAAAATTTTAACCGCTCCAAAAAAGATTCCCCCAGTCAGCAATAGTCAATAGTCCCTCCATGCTGATGCTGCTCTCTTCATTAAACCAAGATTTCCTTTGAAATTTCGAAATTCTCCCGCGTTCTTTCCCTCCACTTAGGTTCCTGTTCCTCTTCATTGTTCATTCTGAATCTTTTTCCCGCAACTCCTCCAGGCTCCAAGTGAGGAAAAGAAATGGGGAAAATGGGCAAGCAAAGCAAATCGAAAAAACCAGAAGCCGTGGGCAAAGGGAAAGTGACCCCAGTTCAAATAGCATTCATTGTTGATCGTTACCTTTGCGACAACAGCTATAACCAGACCCGCTCCAGTTTCCGCTCCGAGGCATCCCATCTCATCTCCAAATCTCCTGTTCACGAAGTAATAATTAGTCTTGATTTTTCGTGTTTTTATCAGAGAATTTTTAATGGGTCTTGGTTGTTGATTGTATATTTCTAATATTGTAGGCTCCAAAGAGCTTGTTGGGTTTGGGGGCGATTTTGGACGAGTATATCACGTTGAAGGAGCAGAAAGTATGGGTGGATCAAGAACGGTGCCGTTTGGAGCAGGAGAAGTTTCGGGTTCAGAATCTGCTTAAGGGTATGCAGGATGCCATGAATGCGTACAATTCTAGTGTTGTCACACCTCCTCCGTTGCCGCCACAGCCTGCTGCTGCGTCACGGGCGGTAGTTTCTCAAGCTGAAGTTGCTGTTGTAACGTCTGCAGGTACCCATTTTTGGCATTGATGATTTTTTTATTGCTAATTGGTGTTAGCGTCTTCTACTAAATTTGAAAACTGGGAACCTGTTTTTTTTTGGCTATGTTTTCCTGTGGGATTTATATGGGTAGCCTTTGGTAGTATCAGCAGAATTTATGAGGTGTTAGGTTTTTTCTTTCTTCTAAAATCATGTACAGGTGAAATTGGATATAGCTTAATAAGCTGAAACTAAGGAATCCTATCTCTTGTCCATCTAGATTGTGGGATGGGAAATGACATAGATTCAGTACAATGATGCTCTTTCTTGTCCATCTAGTTTGTTGTTTTGATCTGATACTTCAATTTTATTTTACCCTGACTGCCTTGTGAACACTCGGTCCAAAACCACCATCCCACTTCTTTATTTACGAGTCAAAGTTACTGAAAAAAAATGGGGGAGAGTTGATGGTTAAAAATGGATTATTATGTGAAAATGGGTGATAATGGCCTTAATAAGGAATTACTCGTAATCGACAAGATAATGAGAAATTATTGGATAATAATAGAGAGTTAATCCATGAGTTTTCAAGCCATTAAATATTAGTACAACTTTTAGTTGAGAATTACACAAGTCTAAAACAGATATTATACTCAAATTGTACTACCCATGAAATCGGTTAGGGCGAGCTAAGGATCGATTGAGGGAATTCCAACGTAAGAAAAGACATTTTTAAAGCTTTTTGCATCCCAAACCCATTGAAACACTTCAAGGACAATTTAGCACAATCGGTAAGTGGGCTGATTTATATGCTTTTTCCAAAAAGCATGATTTATCTGAAAATATGATTACTGATTTTTGGCACTGAATGATTATTAAACCAAATGGTAGGAATACTTATTCTGAATTATTTCTAATTCCATATTCCTGATTTTTTGGCCTCACGTATTTCTAATATGAGCTTTGAATAGCGAATTTCTGATTACTGGTATGTCCGAGATTATTTTATTTCTGTAAAAAAATATTGTTATATTCGAAACTATGAGAAGTCCCGTCCCCTTATGCTGAGTGATTCCCATATCACTCACCTCCTTCTAGTTGAAAATGAGAATGAGAATGAGAACGAGGAAGAGAACAAAAACGAGATCGAAGAGAGGGAGCATATTGAATTTTGGGGATACTGAATGAGAATGATTCTGGAGTTGCTTGTGCGGTCAAATGAAGTTTCCACTACTATTAATTAGATAACGTTTATTCTGTTGCTGTTTTGACTTGAAATTTGTTAAGATGAAGTATTATTATTCTTTGCGGCTAATTCGAGTTGTAAAGATGATTTTAATAATTTGTATAGAATACAAGACTGGCCAAGGCGAATGTTTAAGTTGAAAACAAGGTTGATGTCATTGCCTCTCGTCGTAGGGGTGCCAATGGTATCAGAGTTCAGTAATCCGGCTAGGATGAGCTTCTGGCTGATAGAAATTTCAGTTGTTAAAAGCCTCGGTTAGAATAGATCAGCTAGTACAGAAGGACCACTTGGAGAAGAGAGCGGTTCAGAACATCGGTTTCTGACAACATTCGGGTAGGGATAACCATCAGTTGAGACCCATCGGTTTAAGACATCAATCGGCTAGGACAAAGTATTGGGGTAAAGAATTATTTCCTACATCAAAATCCAACGGTGTAATCATATAGCTAGAAAAGCTACTTGGAAGAAGAGATACGCAAGTGCTATCCTTATCTTTTTGAAGCTCAAAGAGTGCGAAACTTCTCCTGGGAGGGATGTGAATACCCAATCCAAAACCACCACCCCCCTTCCTCTACATTTATGAGTCAAAGTTGTAAACGAAAAATAATGAGGGGATAAAGGGCTAATAATGGACCATTATGTGAAATAATGTCCATAATAGATAATTAATTTCGTAACCGACAAGATAATGAGGAATTAGTGGGTAATAATGATGAGTTAATCCATGGGTTTCAGCCCTATAAAGATTAGTACGAGTCTTATTCAAGAATTACACAAATCTGAAACAAATAATATACTCAAATTACAGTCCGCAAGAAATCGGTTAGAGCGAGCTAAAGATCGGTTGAGGCAATTCCAGAGTAGGAAAAGGCAACACTTGAAGCTTTTTACATCCCATAGCCATTGAAACACTTCAAGGGCATTTTAGTAAGCAATCCGTAAGTGGGCTATTGCTTTAAAATCCAAAATACATTGGTATGTATTTCTAAAAGCATGATTTTTCTGAAAATAATATTACTGACTATTGATTTTTGGCACTGAGGGATTTTGAAACCAAATGGTAGGGATACGTATTCTGAATTATTCCTGATTTTTGGATCACCCCTTAGTGGGGTAACATATTGGGGACTATATCAGTTTTAATTCAGTGCATTTCAAAATTAATATTTGATGTTTCTATTTTGAATAGTGAATTTCTGATTACTGTTATGCCCGAGATTAATATATCTTAGAGATGAAGCTTTATCATTTTCCACTGCTATTTTGATCTGTAAAGATTATTTTTAATCATTTGTATGGAATAAAGATTAGTTGTGATGTTTTTGTACTACCGAGCCTTGTTGTTTTTGAATGTTCAATTTGAAAGCAACAGTGATGTCATTGGCTCCGGCGGTAGGGGCGTGACAGGTTTTAGGTTATGCATTGTAAATAAATAGCGCATCTGCTCACAAGAAATGGAAATCATAAAATTGTCTCGTTTGTTGTATTTCTGTTTCTCCCTTTCCTTCTGGAGCCTTCCAAGTTCGAATTTGGGAATGTCTCGATAAGTTCATTGATCCGTATCATATATACAATATACTATTGAGGCAATTCCACAAAGATCCACCCATAGAACAATCTCGGGATTGAACTTTGGTGTCCTTAACAAGTTGCCATTTAACTTATTTAGCCATGAAGTAATAATTTACTTACCAATATTTGTTGGACTAACAGTAATCCAATGGAGATCTTAGCCAAGAGATCCAAATATTATCCTCTCCCTCTCCCAAATACCAAAGGTACTAATCAACAATGAACTGATAATAAGAATTCTAGTGAGTATAAAGGTGTGCATACATGCATATATAAGAATTGACAGGCTGGTGTCATGCAAAGTATGTTGCGTTTCATGGCTTAATAACCTAAACATGTAATTTATAGAGATGACAATGCCATATTTGCACAACTATTGCAGCAATCAAAATCTGTTTGCATTCATTGTTCTCTATGAAAATGCTTCTCAATTATATAGCAAACTGGCATCTAGTGAACTTAGTTATTATGTTTTTCAGGCTACTATCCTATGTACCATAGTCCTGCGATGCAGTCTACATCCAGGCCCTCAAACAGCCAATCAGATCCCACAAATTTTTCTACTCCATTGATCAGCCATGTAAATGCAAAAAGGCAAGGATCAAAAGATGATTCAAATGCCCCGACAAATGTTAAGAGAACTCGCAGTTGTACAGAAACAAAAGGTAATTTTTTTTCATGGAAAAGCATCACTTTTATGCTTACGGTTTGGTGCTTCCTTGATTTCTTTCTTCCGCATATGTTACCCCAGGTGCAGAAGGACATAATGGAGAAAACAATCAAGACAGTTCTTTGATAAATTCAGTACCCCATGTTGTTGACAATGCTCATAATGGATCACTGATTCAAGGATCTAATGTTGTCAAATGTTTGTTCAGTGAGCAAGTTCAATCCCCTAAAGCTAATTCCACTGTTCCTAAAACTCCTCCACGAGCTTCTTCTTCTCAACCTGACAAAATTATTTCTTCATCCGACATTAGCTCAGCTGCTACTTCCACTGAAGTCTCTACTCAACAAATTATTTCCAATAACTGCACAATAATCTCTTCGGAGACCATTCGAGTTACCCCCACCAAACAAATTGGCTATTATTCAATAGAGAAAAACCATTGCATCACAACTTGTTCACCTGTTAATACAAACATCAAGAAGTATAGCATGAAGGACCATGTGAAAGGAAAGCTGGATTTTGGTGTTTCAGAATTGCCAATGATCCCAGAGCACCAAACTCCTGAGGGTACTTCAACATCTGAATCTGACTTGGATGTAAATTTGCTTGATTTGGATTTTTCAAATTTGGAAGCTTTGGGTTTAGACTTCAACTTTTCCGAGTTTCTAGTTGGCTGCGACCTTGAGGGTGAAGGGCTTGGTTTATCTTCGCAGCAAGTAGCAGATTCATCTCCTGATTCTCATTCAGGGTATTTATTCTGGCTTCTCTACAAATATCCTTCATCGTGAATTAAGTTTTATACCGTGACCTTATATTGCTACACATTCAATTTAGGTCTACATATACATCTGAGAATGTCAACATTGATGCTCAGCAAGTAGCATCACATAAAGAAGTTAATTTAGTAGGTAAGACTAAGAACTTTGAGTGTTGTATAGACTGATTAAGTCTTAAGTTGTCCTACGAAATTGATATTGTTACTGTATTTTCTTGTATATTAGCTGGTTCAGATCCTGTTGCAGCCTTGCATTCTATCACCAAATGTATCAGGATCGTGAGTCCTGGTAATTTCGATGCCAGTTAGTTGGATCTTTTAATTCCTTTAACATGCTGCACTTTGGTTTGATGGAGATTTGTTGCTTTGTTTGCAGTAAAATGTCATAGAAGCTCTTTGAATCTGGAGAATTCTCGTTATGGAAATTGAGCGAGTAGATAACAGAGTAGATGATGATCATAGAAACTGCCAAGAATATCGATATCTTGTCTAGATTTTGCTTAGTTGATTGACTTTTAACTGCAGTTTGCAAAGGTATTAGAACCATTGTAGATCATATATGTTCTTTATTCTTAACAAGTCATAGAATTGTTTTTCTATTTCTTGACACATTTAGTGAAATTTCGCTAATATTTATTATTTGCGTAAGAGTTATTGTCTTCGAATATTTTTTCTTAGAATGGTTTTATTGATGCTTAGTCAGAATTTAGCCACATTGGCCAAATCTGGCCCGACCATACTATTCAACTCTAGCATTGCAAGGAAAAGATATATTGAAAGGGAAAGCTAAAAAATCTACATTTTTTTTTATTTCTATATGGTAGTTTTTGATTAATTTTTAGAAAACAATTCAAAAACTTTTTACTAGTTTTTTTCAACAGAATTTTTAAATAACAGTTAAGAATGTGATTCATGAAGTGGGCCGAAGCAAGTCTGGGCCTAGGTTTTAAAGTTGATAGACATATTGAGGCCCGATTCTAACAATTGAAGTCTCACTAATGAAAATTGATCTTAAATTAAATTAGTTTAAAAAATTAGTATTTCATTATGTTAAATTCCAAATATATCATTTAAACACTATTTACATTACCACATAAACATAATAAATTAAGTAAAAAATAATACAATTATGGTACTACTAATATATTTTATTCGATAATTTTTTGCTTTACTTGTGTGCTACTTGCATTTGTTTTTTATATTTGTAATTTGTAATTTATTTGTTTTTAATTTAAATTATTAAAAATAATACTTTAATAACATTATCAATTTTAAATATAAATTAGTCTACAATTACAATTTTTTTTTAAAAAAAACGTATCTTGGAAAATATGAATCTATTGCATTTTGCCAACTAAGTTGGCCGAAACAAGAAGAATAATAATAATTAAACAGACATAAATTAATAAAATAAGAATAATCATAAACGATAATATATAAATTAATAAAAAATTATAATGTTAGTTGTCATTGTTATCACTACTATAAAAATCCTTTAACTTGACACTACTATTGTCACACTATTAATATAGAGAAACTTTGTTCAACTAAGTACGGGAATAAAACAATAGTACACTATAAGCAAGAAAGAGAAAATCATTAATCATAGAGGTCTCTGTTTTTTAAAATTCAAATCGAATAGATATTTTTGATAGATTATAAATTCCTGATGCTTTAGCTTTTGTGAAAATTAATCCATTCCTATGCATTTTCCCTTAGTGAGATCCTTTGCGAAATTGGTATCGAAGCTCTGGTTTATTCTGGAAAGATTAGAATAATATATTGAATATTAGTAATATCATAAACGGGACAATTCAAGAAAATATGGATCCGAACGAATGCTCGAGATGTCACTCATACATATGGTACTTCCAAAAATTGAAAGAACTGGAACATGAACATCTGGCCGAAGCTCAACGCTTCAACCAGAAATGAAAAATTCTACGAGGAGCCAATGCTAGCATAAACCGGTATAAAAAACTGGAGAGGATGGCTAGGAGGCTTTACACTGTGAACATCAAATTACAGTTTGCATAGGCCAAAGGTCAGGAGGAAGACCATCCTGAACACGACGATACGATCCCAGATCCTAATGACCCAACATGATCCGGACGACGAATAAGATGGGAGAACCAACATTTCAAGAAATCGAGCTGGATAGTTCTAAGATATCCAAAGATCTTAGAGAGATCCAGAAGAACGTGCAGAGCTATGGGAACAAACAATATCATGTCCCATCGCAACTCCATCCAAACCCAGATGGAGATCATGATCAAATCAGTAGGAAATTCTTGAAAACCTTCATGATGTTCAAACCCGAGTCAAGGAGTTGAAGTCACGGCCAAGTTCTCCACAAAGACGAAAAAGAGGATGGTTACCACACCAAGATGGAGATCGTGATCAAATATCAGTAGGAAATTCTTGAAAACCTTCATGATGCTCAAATCCGAGTCAAGGGGTTGGAGTCACGACCAAGTTCTTCAGGAAGATGAAAAAGGAGGATGGTTACCACCGTCATACGGAACATAACCCCTTTTACATCAATAAGGGAAAGCCGAGAAGGTCCAAAGATCAATGACCGGACATAGAAAAATGATCGCGGGCATACGAGGAGAACCTATACTTACCAAGAAGTGATGGAAAGATTTAACTTAGAAGATCTACACGATCTTGCCGAGTTTTTTGCGGGACTAAATCTTTTGAACTTGAAGATGACGAGAATGAAGTCTCGGGTCACACGAGCCACCACCAGGAGATCAAACAATGCAGCACAGTGGATACTTTACCATCAGAGCAGTTTTAGATCCCCCACGCCGAACAAAGAGCAGTTCCCGAAGGCCAGAGATACATCAAACGCCATACTGAAAATATGAGTTAGATTCGATACTTCCATATGGGCTCATACTTAACATATATATTTTGGATTTAAAAATTCGAGAGGTACTGATCAATGAGGGGGCGCTTGCCATTAGAATTGCAACAGGGACGCTTGATCTCAACAAGAATGGTTCATATTACTTCTCAATATGAGCTTGGAAGGATCAGCCAAAATTATTTGGGAACTTACTCCCTAAAACATCAAGGAGGAAGTTTTAGCCGAAGAGTCACTAAAAACAATTGTTAAGTTCTCATTTTTTTTATCTTATTCTGTTAAGACACCTGAAAATAAAGAGTTGGGATGTCCATGGAGTTTTGAAAAATCCAAACATCTCACAAGGATGCCGGACCCGTTTCTGGAAGCGGGAGGGAACAAAGCCTATTGGACCTAGCAAGAAAAGAAAGTCGCATAAGGGGCGTGGATCCGGCGCTAAGAAGAGAAAGTTCCCTATCTACCAAGGCTAGGCCATCAGAATAAGAAGGGCTGTTCAAACAAAATCAACACAAAACAAAGAGTTTTGGACTTTTCAGGTTAATCGGTAAAGGAAGAAAGGCTCTTTCCTCCGAAAGCAGCTAGTAGCTAGCCCAACTAAATGAAATGGGAAGCTAGATGACACAAAGGAGCTTTACTAATAGAAAGGGGCTTAAGGTATATGATGCGAAAGCTCATCAAATGATGCAAAGCAATTCCCCCAGAAAGGGTAGAACCTTAATTACCCGCAAGTCATAAGCTGGTAACCAGTGGAAGGTTTATAGCCTCTATAGCTAGCACCTGGTCTAGTGGCATACCTTGAAGTTACATATACTGCTCCAGATGCCAGTGGACTCGTCGATCAACCACCGCTAAGGATTATCTCAAGCAGCAGAAACGGCTATCCCACTGATGGTAAGACTGGAGAGAGAATTCTTTTATATGAATAGTAAGCACTTATTGTGACAATACAGATGATTATTATTATTATTATTGAATTTGACAATATGGCAAAACTTTTCAAAGTTCATTTCATAGGAGTTGGATACTTCGAAGGAATGGAGCAAGAGAAGGGTAAAAATACGAACAAGCCTTATACAGCCTCGAGCTGCATGATATATGATGAATATATCAAACTCTTCACATAGTATAGATGGAAGGCAAAGTTTGGCGACAAAGATGCGTCTGAGTTATTCTTGTTTGGATATGCCCTAAGACATGTCATTGGATGATTGTTTTGACATACAATGTTTATGATTTTATGAATGGCAATTCATTATTATATATTATTCGTTTAACTGTGCAATATGAATTAATATATATGTTAATGTCCTTAGAATAATATTGTATTATTCTTAAACATTGTCCCTAGTCAAGTATTATCATGAATCGGGATAATGATAATACATAGAGACTAGTATGTGTTGATTGATGAATTGTTCATTGATATGAGATATCAAATCAACACATGGGTACATGTTAGAGAACGATGTACTGGACAGACCCACCATGAGAATGCTACATGGATAGTTATATGAACGTCATAAGCAATTCTCATAGTGATAATAATGTATGTAATCCTTACGACTTGTGATCATCAGAGATCCCAACATAAGGAGTTATGTATCTTGATATTGTCAAACATTACCCGTAACAGGGTAAACTATAAAGGCGACTATTGGATACACTACGAATTATGTAGAGGGATGTTGATTGATCGAGATATGATTTGTCCCTCCTATATAACAGGAGAAGTGTTTGGGCCCTTGATCAAGTAAGACTAAAATGCATGGCCATGCTCGAATGAGTCGATATGAGATATCGAGCTTATTCGTTTATTCTAGTTCTACTTGGGGATCAAGAAATAGAGATTGAATATACGCGTATGACTATTCCATGACTCGTGTTCAATCTAAACACATGGACAAAGGGATTAAGTTACATGATTAATATTATCACGGTTCCTAGGTTATGTCGAGTCATTGACATTCTTGTAATTTGGGTAGCATTGATGTGTTGCTAGATACCGCTCATTGCTTGCGACATAAAATGAGATTTTATGTCACTGCCAACATTACAAGAACCTATCGGGTCGCACAAAAGATTAAATCGATAAGGGAAATTAAATTCATGGGATGAATTAATTAATTAAGAAGAGTCTTAATTAAATGATTATAATGATTTAATTAAATCATGGGTTTGGGCCCATGAGACTTTAAGAAAGTCTTGAACTTTAATTAAAGTCTTATAATATAAATATAAGGTTTTGATTAAGGGTTAATCATACAATTAAAAATTCCAACCTAGACACAAAAGAAGCACACGGCCGCCTCTCATCTTGTGCTCTCGGTTATATCATAGCCGAAGAGTGCTCTTGGTGTTTTGTGCCATCATTCGATTGTGAATCGAGTGTGCTTCGTGTATTGGTTTAAGAACAAAATCTAGCACTTTGTTCTTAAACGACCCCTTCCCGATTTGATCGTGTGGATACCGTTGAGGCAAAACTTGATAAGTTTTGCTAGTGACTCGAAGGAGGCGTTGGACGTGGTGCTGCTTCGTGGAATCTGCTCAAACACGCTACAAGGGTGAGACTTTTGATCCTTTATCCGATATGATAACAACCTTTGTATAGATCCGGTGTTATAGTAATCGATAATTTTATTCCGCTGCGTACCATGCTTGTTGGATTACTTACAGTGGTATCAGAGCCGTGTACAAGGCTCATATCGGATTTATTTGGTTAAATTGTTTTAAATGTTTAGAATTAATATTGCATGCTATTTAAAACTGTATGAACATATATGATATGTTACTATTAAGTTTTGAAAATCGTCGTAAAATATATGTGATATATTAACGTGTATAGTATAAAATACATTAGAGGCGTGCGACCGAGATGGCTAGGGGGCGACCGAGCCCTTGAATATCCACGAGGCGTGCGACCGTGAGCTTGAGGCGGGCGACCGTCTTGATAATGATGGTTCGGACCATGGTTACGGGTTCATGCAGGTTGGCGGCTACCTCCACGTGAGAGCTAGGGTTTTCGAATCCCTTGGCTCGAGATGATCGAGCCGCCACCGTCATGAATCGTGCATGAAAGGCCGAGCGTCATGGCTTGACTTAGTCGGTTTTGGATCGAGAATGGCGCTTGATGGCTAGAGTTGGGAACACTAGCTGCCGCATGGTCACGTGGGTGACGGCCGAGTCATGGGCTAGGGTTTCGAACCCTAGGCCCATGCATGGTCCAACCTTATGGTTAGGTTTTTCGAAAACCATCTTGGTTCATTTTAAGTCGCATAAGTTCGAGGCATGTGATGTCCCGAGAGTACGAGGATTTTTCAAAATTTTATTTTACAGTTTTAATTAGAATTAAATTTTAAAATGTTTAGACTTTAATTAATTAAATGTTAAAGCATGTTTTATGTGTTGTGAGCATGGTGCATGGTTATAGCCCTTTTGACCTATTAGATAGGATTTGTGAATGTTTGTAATTTATAATACGGCCTGCGTGTCGTGCCTTCTCTATTTTTCTCTAAATGTTATCCCTCCCCTATGTTCCCCTCGAATGTGAATCGAGGAATTCTATATCTTGTAAATGCTATCTAGTATAGTTTATTTGTTGATGGTGATCAATGAAGATGGAGCATCGTGTCGGGATGAGGAGGCCATTCACATATTGGAGCCAAAGGAAGGTGCTTGTGAAGTTGTAAGGACCTTAGTGAGAGGCACCTGTATCTATCAAAATAAAAGCCCACAGATACAAAAGAGTGAGAGGCACCTGTATCTATCAAAATAAAAGCAGGGTACGTAATAAATGACACGTACCGGCGATCACCTCCTCTGGGGCTGCCTGAGCCTGCTCTCTGGTCAGTGCATACACCTGTCCCTGGGACGGTCCCACTGTCTGACCTCCCGATGGTCGAGGCACAAACTGCTGCCTCTGGTGCACTGTCCTGTCATCAAATCTCGGCCTGTTCCCTTGAAAATCTGACTGTCCTCCCCGAGTGGGGCAATACCGAGAGATGTGGCCCATCTTGCCACAACTATAACAGGCAGGGCACTTACTCAAAGAATGTGGCCCTCCACAATTGTCGCACCTTAACTCTCCCGATCTATTTCCTTACGTAGGCCCTCGGTTGGCTGACCAATTGTTCTTCTTGTTCTCTTGCTTCTGACCATAAGATTTCTTTCCACTGAACCATGAGGATGAAGAGGCACCACGAGGTTTAAATGACTCCCCTCGGGGCCTCAAGCTATCAGTAGCTTGCCTATGTTGTGGCATGTGTGGGGGTACAGTACTAGGATAGGCCCCAACTCCAATCTCCGCAAGCTCTGTTCTCGTGAGAGCATCATCAAAGGAAGTGGGGTTATTGGTGATAACCCGGTCAAAAAGCTCCGGTCGTAACCCCTTCATAAAGTTTCTCATCTTTGCGTGCCCATTGGTGGCGATATGTGGAACATACCTCAGCAACGAGGAATAATGCATGGCATAGTCTGACTGTGATGACCGGGGATTAGAGATGTTAATCCCGGAGTGTTAATAACCCCTAAAGTTGTTTTACGTGGCAATTGGAGTTTAATCGAGATGTTGGGCCTTCCGGGCTCGTCTATTTGAGTAGATGGGATCGTTGGATCCCGAGGTTGAGATCGTATTCTCATTTCGGTGAAAACCTGTGAGTTGGGTTTTTAGTGTGACTCAGAATCTCGGGTGCTTTGTGTCGGCACCGGTAGGGGGTTTTTGAGTTAGAGAGAGAATTTTTGAAAACAGATGATTTTTAATGAATCATGATGTATTTGTGGGGCTATTAGTATTTCGGGGTATCTTTGCTATAAATACCAGTTGAACCCGAGATTTTAATTATCGGAACCATTTTCCTCACCTTGCTTTCTCTCTCCCCGCGTACGCCATTCCCGATCCCCTTTGACCCACGCAGCTTCAAACGCCGCGCCCGCCACCGTCCGCCCGCCGTTCGGCGCGTCCGACCCGCCGCCAGCTTCGTCTCTTCCAGGCGCTCCTATCCATACCATCAATTCGAAGTTTGGTCGCGATTTGAGCTCGGATTTGCCCGAAAAGCGTAGGGTTCGAAACTGGAATTCGTCCGATTTTGAGGCTCGATTTTTGGTACGATTTTGGGGCTTTCTTTCAGGTGTTATTGGGGCGTTTTGGTGCTTAGTTTGGGTCGAAAATTTCTTGCTTTGTGGTTCAAAGAAATTGGTTGCCAATTGATTTGATTTTCATGCTGTTTGAATGAGTTAGGGTTCGAATTTTTGGGGGTTTTGGCTTGGGGATGATGATTCTTGTTGTTAATCGATTAATTCATGTTTAGATGAATTATGGTGTTTAATTGGGTTCGATTTGTGTTGTGAGGGTTCGAAAATTTGTGGGGAATTCTTGAGCAATTTTCGATATTATCTCCTTCGATTTCCCTCCCTGTTTATGCCCTGCCCGGGTCTTTTAAATGGTAAATTGTCGTGGGTTGACAATAATTTTCTATATAAGGGATATGGGTGTGCTTCAGCATGGGTTGCATGTTCATAATTAATTGTGAATTATTTATCGTGTTAGCACATCGTTCCTCGGGGCATGGGAATCGAGCAAGGTTTGGCTCGGACTTCGGAGATTTAAGGTACGTGTGACGTACGAGCATTACTTTATATGAAAGCATTTGTGAAATGCATAATGTGTTTTAATTGCATTAGATGGTTGTGGGTATGGTTATATATATATGTGTCGATATGACTATGGAACGACCTAGTCTTGATATCGCTGCCACAAGTGTGCGTAATACTAGTAGTATGACCTTATAATAGATATGGGGTACTCGGTCTATATGACTATTGTAGGGCATTTGAGATGTCTAAGTGAAATGGAGAATTGGTAAAATAAATGCTAGGCATTTGAGCTATCTGTGATTGGTAGCAAAGTTGAAAATCAGTGTTAGATATCGAGATATCTATATTTGTATGTATAATGAATTTGGAATCATTAATTATTGATACTTGAGAACCAGGCATGCTATGAGTTAAATCAATGTGTTGATTTACTGATTTTTGAGATTTGATGAGTTTGATGATTGTGAGAACAGGGACAGTACACGGAATCCCGGATGAGGACGTTGCCATCCAGGGAGTATCATTTAAAATTCATTAGTATTTATTTTCGTTGTAAATTATGAATTTCATTATTGTGATTATGGGATTTTGTGTATTGGTATGCTCACCCCGTTGGGGGCTGTCTCTGTTGGGACAGGTGAACAGGTACATCGATGGCTTTGGAGTTGAACTCGAGCTGTTGATTGGATGTACTCCCAGGATCGTGGTACCAGGGCTTGATGGAGCACGGTATCGTATAGAACGTGATTACATACATGGAAGTTTGGTGAAAGTTCCAGCATATTTGTTTAAGCATGAACTATGGGCTAAGTGGTAGTTTCATTGCTATAAAGATGTATGTTCAAGAATTCTGGGCTGTGTAGTTATGCCCTGTTTTCAGAAAAAGTTGATCGAGTACAGATAAAAAGGGGTGGTTGTAATGCATGTCGGTTTACGTTATGAGTGAACCTTTAATTTTAATACATGCATGTAAGTATGATGAAGCTATTGATATGCTTGTTCAGGCATTTTATGTGTGTTATGAAGTGGTTTGAAGGGTATGAAATGAGGTGTTCGAGATTTCTGGAAAATCTCGCATGAATGGGAACGACCGATCGATCGGTGATGAACACCGATCGATCGGCAAATGCCGTAGCTAAAAATAGAAAATGATGAACAGTTAGCGATCGATCGGTAAGGGAGACCGATCGATCGGTAGTCACTGTTCATGTGTTATAAAATTTTATGTTCTTTTTTTGTAAATTTGATTTCGATTCTCGTATCGGTGCCTAATGTTATATTATGTGGTTGTGCAGAGCCATCCCAGGTACCAGCAAAATCAAGGAGATAAGTCTGTTGACTCCTCCTCCTTTTGAAAAGGTACGTAAGAGACGTACGGGCATCGGACGGTAAAACACATCTTTACACTACGACTATGCTTTTATTGCATGAGTATACATGATGAAATGATGATGTTTATAAGATGTTTACGATGTTTATAAGATGTCTATGATGTTATTTGTGGTAAGATGCCACGGGGTAAGATGCCCCATATGGTAAGAGGCCTTACGATGTTATTTGTGGTAAGATGCCACGGGGTAAGATGCCCCACATGGTAAGAGGCCATGCGATGTTTATAATGTGGTAAGATGCCATGGGGTAAGATGCCCCACATGGTAAGAGGCCATGCGATGTTTATAATGTGGTAAGATGCCACAGGGTATGTAAGGACCCCAAGCCCTTAACCCTTAGTGTATTAACCACTATGTGTGGTACATGCTTTCAATAAAAAGCCAATCGGGAAGCTCAGATGATACTTTACCATTGAATGGCAATTACAAAATTTCTTTAATAATCTACATTAAGATCATCTCTACCCACAATTAGACTCACATGTTCGCCCTTTACCATACCCTTGGTGCCACTTTTACATTGTGGGCTTTTATAAAAATTTGGGCAGAGTCTCCCCATAAATTGGGCTATCCCAAAACACAAGCACATCACATAATATAATTCCCGGCCAGGGAATACACAATACTCAACAGAATATAGTACACAAAGTAAATTCCCAGCCAGGGAAGACACCACTGTTGGAATCGAAGAGGGGGGGTGAATGAGATTCCTTGGCTACTTTAGCTTTTTAAAATGAGTTTGTAAAATAAAAATATTTTGCGCTTTGCGGAAGCCTTTAGTCAATCGATAAATGAACAATAAAATAAATAAATGCGTAAATGAAATAATGCGGTAAATGACAAAAAGATTTGTTATAGAAGTTCGGCGATGAATCGCCTACGTCTCCTCTTCCCGGTTAGATAACCTCCAACCGAGGTTCCACTAGAATAATTGATCTTGGCCTTGAGGGCTCCAAGTAAGCCACAACACAACTCTTCCCGAGTTACAACGCTCTTCCCGAGCACAATACTCTTCCCGAGTACACAAGCTCTTCCCGAGCAACCAACACTCTTCACGAGTCTTCTTGGCCTTAAGGGCTCCAAGGTTAGCCACACAATTGCACCACCTTCACTTGATGGCGACTTTACAATTTTCCAACTTGCTTTGGTGTTGGAGGACCTTTACAATGAATTAAACCAACAGAAACACCTTCACGGTGTACTCACACGAAGACAACAAGACTCAACAAATGAAAACAATCACAAGCTCCAATACAACAACAATGTATGGAGAGTATGATATAATTTGAACCAACAATTGATCAACACTTTGTATGAGTTGTAGACTTGTTCCTTAGCTTCAAAATGCTCCAAAGCATCCATATTTATAGTGTAGAAGGCCTCCAAGGCTCCTACTAGCCGTTGCACTTCAAAGGGCTGAAATCACTCCTGGATCGCCTCAGCCATCGCCTCAGGCGATCACCCATCGCCGTGTTCCAACGGTCAAAATTGCACAGATCGCCTCAGGCGATCGCTGGATCGCCTCAGGCGATCACTGGCTAAAATCAAGGCCGTAGCTTCAGCACCTTCAAAATTTGCATCGCCTCAAACGATCTCCACATCGCCTCAGGCGTTCCAGCCCATCGCCTCGGGCGTTCGTGCCATCGCCTCGGGCGTTCCCCTGCCCGCGCCAAGCTCGGCGTCGCTTCAGTCGATGTGCTGGGGCGAAGTCCAAGTGGCTGCCATCGCCTCAGGCGTTGATCACCATCGCCTGGGGCGATCTGCCCTGCATGCTCGCCTAGCCATCGCCTCTGTCGATGTGCGTGGCGATGTCCCTCCTGGCACCCATCGCCTGGGGCGATGATCACCATCGCCTGGGGCGATCTCGACCAGATTGCACACACTTGAAAACCTTCATTCCAATCAACTTTACACCACTTAATCTGCACACTAAGTAGATGCATTAGTATAACAAACACAAGTTTTGTTGATCATCAAAACTCAAAGATTGATCGGGGATAATTTACCGCATTAAACGCAACCATGCGTTTAAGGCTCAACAATCTCCCCCTTTTTGATGATCACAAAACTTGATAAACTTGAATAAGTAATATGCATGAAATGTGAGTAAAAAAGACTCCCCCTTAACAATTGCATAACGCATACAAGTTAATCAAGTAAATCAATAAACAATTAACTTTCCCCCTCAAACCATGCATACATAAGCTCTCCCCCTTAAACTATGCATCTTTTAAGGTTCAAGTTTATCACAAAATTCTCCCCCTTTTTGTGATAATCAAAAAGCATAAAATTCAAATAATCATGGCATAATTTGTAAGGACCCCAAGCCCTTAAAACCTTGATTAGTGTATTAACCACTATGTGTGGTACATGCTTTCTATAAAATGTCAATCGGGAAGCTCTGATGATACTTAATCATTGCCTGTCAATAAAAGACTCATATGTTTGCCCTTTACCAACCCCTTGGTGCCACTTTTCACATTGTAAACTTTTACAAAAATTTGGGCAGAGTCTCCCCATAAATAGAGCTATCCCAAAACAGAGTACAACACATAACAAAATTCCCGGCCAGGGAACACATAATACTCAACAGAAAGCAGTAATACAAGTAGATTCCCAGCCAGGGAAGACACCACACATATGTCAACAAAAGTGGGTTCCAACACCCACATAATACACCAATGACTCTCATATCATTCTAGCAATTCAACCTAATTGCATGCAACCTTAAATGAAAGAGAGAAAGGCTCATGCCTTTATATACAATCCATATACAAGTATAATCGTGCTCACATGCGAGCATCATGAATATGAATATGTATAAATCCTCAGGTGTATATATAGGTACTCTATACGATACCGTGCTCCATCAAGCCCTGGTACCACGATCCTGGGAGTACCTCAAATCAACAGCTCGAGCTCAGCTCCATAGCCATCGATGTACCTGTCCACCTGTCCCAACAGAGACAGCCCCCAACGGGGTGAGCATACCAATACACAAAATCCCATAATCATAATAATGAAATTCATAATTTACAACAAAGGTAAATGCTAATGAATTTAAATGATACTCCCTGGATGGCAACATCCTCATCCGGGATTCCGTGTACTGTCCCTGTTCTCACAACATCAAACTCATCAAATCTCATAAATCAGTAAATCAACACATTGATTTACACATCGCATGCCTGATCCTCGAATATCAACATATAGTGATTACAAATTCATTAAACATGCAATTACAGATATCACAATATCTAATACTGATTTCACAACCTTGCTATCAATCACAGATAGCTCAAATGCCTTAGCATTTATTTTACCAATCCTTCATTATACTTAGACATCTCAAGTGTCTTATAATGAATACATGAGTCTACAAACCTAGACATCTCAAATGTCTTATAATGAATACACGATTCTACGAACTTAGACATCTCAAGTGTCTTACGAAGAATACATGATTTTACGATCATTCCCAGGCATCTCAAATGCCCTAACATAATCAAATAAACCCAGTACCCCATATATCATGCAAGAGTCATCCTACTCTAGTGTCACGCACGCTGCAAGCGGCGATATCAAGATTTGGGTCATTCCTTGGCTATATCAACATATATATATAACCATACGCAAAACATTCAATGCAATCAAAAACACCTTATGCATTTCACATATATATAGAAATGCTCGTACGTCGCACGTACCTTAAATCTCCGAAGTCCGAGCCAAGCCTTGCTCGAGTTCCATGCCCCGAGGAATGATGTGCTAACACGATAAACAATTCACCATTATTTACGAACATGTAACCTATGCTCAAGCACACCCATATCCCTCACAACATTGTCAATACACGACAATTATCCTCTTAAAAGACCCGGGGCAGGGTACATGCAGGGAAGGAAATAAATGAGACAATCGAAATTTGTTCAAGAATGCCCTACAAAAATCGAACCTTAATCTCACAATTTCGAACCCAATTAAATACCATAATTCATCTAAAATGTGAATTAAGCTATCCAAGCAAGAATCAACATCCCTTGACAAAAACTCCCCATTTTCGAACTCAACCCCCATAATTTCGAATCCAAACAAGCCCTTAAATTCAAACCCTTAAAATCCTTCAAATTCGAACCAAAGCTTCTCAATTCAATCTCAATCAAGCATCATAATACTCTTAAAACATGCAATAATCGATCAATTGCACGAAATAATACCCCTGCCAAAAACCCCCAAAAATCGAAATCAAACCCTACAATTTTCGAAAATAATTTCGAACCAAAACCACCGAATTTAGTAGGGAATAACATGAGAGGGATGCAAAAGGGGTAAGGGAGGCTATCCATACGAAATCGGAAGCAAAATCAAACGAAAATCGAAGAACCCTAGAAATTGGGGATCGACGCTTACCAGCAAAATTCGACTTCCACACGCGACGAAACCTCGAATTGATGGAGGGGAAAGAAGCGCCTCGTCGAGACGAAGACGGCGGTAGGTCGCACGCCCCGAACGGCGGCCGGACGGCGGCGGGCGGAGCGCTTTTGCGCGCGGCAGCGCTGTAGCAGCGGGAAAATCGCACGCGGGAGAGAGGGAAGGAATTGGGGCTGAAAATGAAATTATGTCTAAAATTTGGGTTTAAATGGTATTTATAGCAAAAATACCCCGAAAAATTAATAGCCCCACAAATACATCATGATTCCTTAAAAATCATCTGTTTTCAAAAACTCTCTCTCTAACTCCAAAACCCTCTACCGGTGCTCACCCAGCACCCGAGATCCCGAGACACATTAAAAACCCAACTCTTAGGTTTTACACCGTAATGTGAATACAATCTCAACCTCTGGATCCAACGATCTCAACTGCCCAAATAAACGAGCCCAGAAGGCCCAACACCTCGATTAAACTCCAAATCGCCACGTAAAACCACTTTAGGGATTATTAATACTCCGGGATTAACACCTATAATCCCTGGTCATCACAATATCCCCCACTAAAAGAATTTCGTCCTCGAAATTAGCACTGGTGTATCACGTAACACCCAGGCTACACAACAACATGAAGCCATAACCTCGATTCCTGACCATATCAGAATCGTATTAATAAACGCGAGGATACTTACCTCTCATCTAACTCTGAAACAGAGCGACATACCAAAACCAACATAACACCCAAGAGGTAAAACGTACCTCGATGCGGGTCATCCCAGAAGTCAGTCCCTCATGACTGCGAAACAACTGATACTTACGACTGTAGATCGGACAGTCCTCCTTTGATCTAATACAACAGTACGAACACATCCTGAATGACACCTCAACCGTAAGAACGTTGACCTCGTGTCAAACTCTGGAGTGGAATAGACTTCCAAATCCATCATAACGTCAAAGAGCGTCAGCACAACTCAACGCTAACAGTCCAAAAGCAGTTAGTCAACTGAAACTGTAAGGATTCGAATCGCTCTTGATTCTATCGTAGATATCATCCAATGATATTTTACTATGACTTACGATGTCTAACATACATCGTTACGAGGGAAACACTAGTACAACCACGGTGTACACATACCAAACCTGGTTTCCACTTTCAAACTTCCTCCATCGAAGGAGTAGTCGCCTCATTGCAACTTAATTTGGGCAACTCACGGCCACAAATTCAAACAAAAGACATCTCGCAAGATGTCCACCTACGGATGTTCCAAGAATCACGTCCTAATCATAAATAACAACCGAGACTCCGCAGAGTTTAAAATTCTTAAGGGGCATGCAATAAACCCATTGCATCCGCAACGCTTGTGTCGTCAGCGACACTCAACCAATCCGAAATCCTGCCATCCCTTGAAAATCCTCGGATTTAACAATCCAAACTTGGGAAGGCTGTCGCATAACTCGAAGGAAAACACCAACAAGGGAAATACCTTAACCCTCACAAGAAAATCCCTCCTCAAGGGAGTCAACTAACTTCACGATTATCCCTCAATCATCGTGCCATGGAGATTCCCAATCTCAAGGTGTTCCATATCTCTCATCAGAGATTTAACCATCCCAAAAATAGCATAACTCTATGCTTAACAGAGAGGAAATCAATAACTGGCATCCGTATACTCACCGGTATACCTGCCTAAGCACTGATATCGCATGCATACTCAATGCACTCGGCTCGGGTATCTACCACATATCCCTAAGCCCCAAACACAACCGTCAATTCTGAGTCATTCCTTACTCAGTGGAGGATGAAAATCGACGATTAACAATACACGGTGTGATTCCCAAGATCAACACCACTTGCACCAACTTACCGAATCTTTCAAAGATTCCCAAATAGGTATAATACTACCTCCTTCCTCGCAAGGGAAGTGCCATCGAACTCGAGATCCACAAGTCTCGAACCATCGTTCGGAAAAACTGGATATAATAACATCCATTGTATCCCAATACACGGGTTCCTTTAGATTGAGTCAATAACAACCTGATGACTCTCTTGTTGGTACTCCAACATCCTGAGCTGTCCTAGACAAGTCTCCAAGATTTAAACATAAACGTATACACGTTTCAGCGAGGCACGAACAACCTTAACCTCAATGACATGGTGACTACTAGAGTCCACCACAATCCACATCGTATCACCTTACGATTTGCCAAACTTGGTTCCAACGAGCAGTGTAACGGCTCTAGCAAGCCCATCATGGTGCTACACACACGCGGCAGACAACCTAGTCTCTGCCTCTTTAGGTTTACCTCAAACCTACCAATAAGACGGACGTTTCCACATGGTATAACATACTATGGGAGGAAAACTCAATAGAGTAGTGGGTCTTTATCCAACATTCCTCAATGCCGATACACCCGGGGCACTCCAATGTCCCTATGTACTTAACATAACCTGATCCTACTCCCTTAGGACCCATCCTACACCCTCAAGGGTGGTGTGATCATGTCTACCACATGTCACATCGACAGAAAGCGAGTACTTCCTCCATGATTACTCCTGTCGTCAAAACACATGGCCAAAAGCCATTCCAACGAGCATACCTCAAGGGTATCACCACTCGCAAAATGATTACCCCCAAACATAAGCTGCGGTACAATCACATGTACAGCGCATCCATCCATTCCTCGAGCAACCCGCTCGGTATAAGGGTCACGTCCATCGGTGTCGCACACACCACCTTGTGCTCGGTACTGGCACCCAAGGCATACCACTGAATACGTATACTCAACGCATCGATCATCGTAACGATGATGCATGTCTAATAAGACATCTCCTACACCATCGTCGTCGTCATCCCGTGACGACACATGCCAACTCATGGCATCTAAAACATTGCCCACTAGTGACGATACATGTACATCAGCGTATGTCATCCACTAACATGCTAGTAAAATAGGCATAATAAAACATGTATATCAATGCATGCCAGCTACAATAAAGCTAATAAAATAGCAATATCTCATACCTCATCGCTAGTGATATAGCGTCATACCTGTCTCCGTCGCTCAATAATAGTGCGTAATCAGCACCCATCGCTCGAAGGCGGCAAAATCCTGTGCTGAGTACATAGCGGCAAAATCCCTCGCTATAGAATCGACGGCATGACACCTCGTCATATAATAAGTGGCATGAAACCTCGCTATATACCTGAGTATGAATCATCGTCCACATAGTAGCGGAAAGAGGCATCGCTATCAATACACCTGGCGGAATGAACCATCGCCAATAGATATAGCGGAATGAACCATCGCTATAAATACACCTGGCGGAATGAACCATCGCCAATCAATATAGCGGAATGAACCGTCGCTATAAATACACCTGGCGGAATGAACCATCGCCAATAGATATAGCGGAATGAACCGTCGCTATAAACCGTGTCCTCATAGAGAAATGAATATAAATCGACACAGCGGGACACATCACCGCTATCATCCGTGTCATCACAAAGGAATGAATCATCATCCTAACAAGCGGCATCTCATCCTCGCTTCTTCATACAAGCGGTATCTCATCCTCGCTTCGTATGGCATACCCCGCCTCCATGTGCAAGCGAGCATCCCCGCCCGCTCCACATTTTTAGCGGTACAAGCATAAGCTTCTTCATACAAGCGGTATATCATCCTCGCTTCGTATGGAATACCCCGCCTCCATGTGCAAGCGAGCATCCCCGCCCGCTCCACATTTTTAGCGGTCAAGCATAAGTATAAAAATTCTCACTGTCATAAGCAGGACTCCTGGAATGTATAATCATCATTCCTTTTTATACTCCATATTTCCTGTAACCTGCAACCATCAGGGTTAACAACAATAGCCATATACGCTATGCATCCACATTCAATTCATAATAAAAACACATTATGAGAATGTATGGTTTCACAAATAAATGTCATGATATCCTTCTTTAAATCCTTATTTCATCCTGAGCCCTTATCATTAGTACATTTTAATGCTTCTTGCTACTCCAGGAAAGCGGAATTCTTCCTCGCTTCCACTGGACTTTAGCGTTGCTACTCCATGTAAGCGGAACTCTTCATCGCTTCCAATGGACTTTAGCGTTGCTACTCCATATAAGCGGGACTCTTCATCGCTTCATATGGACTTTAGCATAAGCCATTAAAATCCTTACTAAGATAACTTTGACTCAAGACATGCATATGCAAAAACAATGCACAATAACATATATCATAACCTCAATGCACCACTTTGCATTCATCATGTGTCAACAAGACAACGTAAAATACATGTTACCTCGGAAATATCCCTTTATCTGATTTTCTTAAAACCAGCTTCCTTGGCACATAACACACGGAGTGCCAGACATCCCCATAAATGTCATCCTATCGTGTTCCACACGATTCCTGCAACCACAATGGTTAGCAATACCACTTTTCATATCATAATAGCACATAAACAATTTGCTATGTCATACAACATTAATGCCATCATGCATAAATATGTGCTATCAATAACTTCCTAGGCCCTTAACAGCCCCAATGAGCAACCACTGCTCTGATACCACTAATGTAAGGACCCCAAGCCCTTAAAACCTTGATTAGTGTATTAACCACTATGTGTGGTACATGCTTTCTATAAAATGTCAATCGGGAAGCTCTGATGATACTTAATCATTGCCTGTCAATAAAAGACTCATATGTTTGCCCTTTACCAACCCCTTGGTGCCACTTTTCACATTGTAAACTTTTACAAAAATTTGGGCAGAGTCTCCCCATAAATAGAGCTATCCCAAAACAGAGTACAACACATAACAAAATTCCCGGCCAGGGAACACATAATACTCAACAGAAAGCAGTAATACAAGTAGATTCCCAGCCAGGGAAGACACCACACATATGTCAACAAAAGTGGGTTCCAACACCCACATAATACACCAATGACTCTCATATCATTCTAGCAATTCAACCTAATTGCATGCAACCTTAAATGAAAGAGAGAAAGGCTCATGCCTTTATATACAATCCATATACAAGTATAATCGTGCTCACATGCGAGCATCATGAATATGAATATGTATAAATCCTCAGGTGTATATATAGGTACTCTATACGATACCGTGCTCCATCAAGCCCTGGTACCACGATCCTGGGAGTACCTCAAATCAACAGCTCGAGCTCAGCTCCATAGCCATCGATGTACCTGTCCACCTGTCCCAACAGAGACAGCCCCCAACGGGGTGAGCATACCAATACACAAAATCCCATAATCATAATAATGAAATTCATAATTTACAACAAAGGTAAATGCTAATGAATTTAAATGATACTCCCTGGATGGCAACATCCTCATCCGGGATTCCGTGTACTGTCCCTGTTCTCACAACATCAAACTCATCAAATCTCATAAATCAGTAAATCAACACATTGATTTACACATCGCATGCCTGATCCTCGAATATCAACATATAGTGATTACAAATTCATTAAACATGCAATTACAGATATCACAATATCTAATACTGATTTCACAACCTTGCTATCAATCACAGATAGCTCAAATGCCTTAGCATTTATTTTACCAATCCTTCATTATACTTAGACATCTCAAGTGTCTTATAATGAATACATGAGTCTACAAACCTAGACATCTCAAATGTCTTATAATGAATACACGATTCTACGAACTTAGACATCTCAAGTGTCTTACGAAGAATACATGATTTTACGATCATTCCCAGGCATCTCAAATGCCCTAACATAATCAAATAAACCCAGTACCCCATATATCATGCAAGAGTCATCCTACTCTAGTGTCACGCACGCTGCAAGCGGCGATATCAAGATTTGGGTCATTCCTTGGCTATATCAACATATATATATAACCATACGCAAAACATTCAATGCAATCAAAAACACCTTATGCATTTCACATATATATAGAAATGCTCGTACGTCGCACGTACCTTAAATCTCCGAAGTCCGAGCCAAGCCTTGCTCGAGTTCCATGCCCCGAGGAATGATGTGCTAACACGATAAACAATTCACCATTATTTACGAACATGTAACCTATGCTCAAGCACACCCATATCCCTCACAACATTGTCAATACACGACAATTATCCTCTTAAAAGACCCGGGGCAGGGTACATGCAGGGAAGGAAATAAATGAGACAATCGAAATTTGTTCAAGAATGCCCTACAAAAATCGAACCTTAATCTCACAATTTCGAACCCAATTAAATACCATAATTCATCTAAAATGTGAATTAAGCTATCCAAGCAAGAATCAACATCCCTTGACAAAAACTCCCCATTTTCGAACTCAACCCCCATAATTTCGAATCCAAACAAGCCCTTAAATTCAAACCCTTAAAATCCTTCAAATTCGAACCAAAGCTTCTCAATTCAATCTCAATCAAGCATCATAATACTCTTAAAACATGCAATAATCGATCAATTGCACGAAATAATACCCCTGCCAAAAACCCCCAAAAATCGAAATCAAACCCTACAATTTTCGAAAATAATTTCGAACCAAAACCACCGAATTTAGTAGGGAATAACATGAGAGGGATGCAAAAGGGGTAAGGGAGGCTATCCATACGAAATCGGAAGCAAAATCAAACGAAAATCGAAGAACCCTAGAAATTGGGGATCGACGCTTACCAGCAAAATTCGACTTCCACACGCGACGAAACCTCGAATTGATGGAGGGGAAAGAAGCGCCTCGTCGAGACGAAGACGGCGGTAGGTCGCACGCCCCGAACGGCGGCCGGACGGCGGCGGGCGGAGCGCTTTTGCGCGCGGCAGCGCTGTAGCAGCGGGAAAATCGCACGCGGGAGAGAGGGAAGGAATTGGGGCTGAAAATGAAATTATGTCTAAAATTTGGGTTTAAATGGTATTTATAGCAAAAATACCCCGAAAAATTAATAGCCCCACAAATACATCATGATTCCTTAAAAATCATCTGTTTTCAAAAACTCTCTCTCTAACTCCAAAACCCTCTACCGGTGCTCACCCAGCACCCGAGATCCCGAGACACATTAAAAACCCAACTCTTAGGTTTTACACCGTAATGTGAATACAATCTCAACCTCTGGATCCAACGATCTCAACTGCCCAAATAAACGAGCCCAGAAGGCCCAACACCTCGATTAAACTCCAAATCGCCACGTAAAACCACTTTAGGGATTATTAATACTCCGGGATTAACACCTATAATCCCTGGTCATCACATAATTATCACAATTTTCACATGTTCATCATCAAGCATATAATAGGCATAACAAGCCTAAGATGAAATCAAAGAGTTGAATTATAACCATGTGTTTAAGGCACATGTTTATGCAATCATGCCCAAAACAAAATAATAAAGATATCAATGCATTAAGACAAATCATATACTTGCACATTTTCAAATAGCCTATTTAAATTTGAAAGCAAAGCATATTAAGCACTTACTATAAAAAGATAGCATACTTCATGCACTTAACAATTGTGCTAAGGGGTTATGCATTTTACTCAAATTAATATTGAGCTTCAATATTTATTGATCACAATTGATTTGTGCCAATGAATTTTGAAATTGCTCTTTTAACAATTGAAAAATAAATTTTACCCTTTATGACAAGAGTTAGTTCTTGTCATAGGTCCAATGCCTCTTGCTTCTTCTATGGTTGTGAACAAAACAAACTCCTCCTTTGAGTTGCTTGGCCCTTCATCCATCTCCTTGTTGTCCCTACAAAACAAATTTACAATAGGGGGGTCTTTGGTACCCATTTGATTTTTGGGTCCTTGATGGTTAGCTACCTTAGACACTTTTGGGATCCATTTCCACCTTTTATTAGGTTGGTATTGGATTCTAGCATACCTACACTTGTTCTTGGTATGGCCATTTTTGCAACAATAATGACAAGTAGTAGAGTAATTCTTTGCTTTGGCCAACAAGCTAGAAAAGGATTTTGATTTGCTTGAATAGCCTAACCCGGCTTTGTCAAAGCTACAACGTTGTAAGCCAAGCAATTCATTCATCTTTAAACTACTATCACTAAACTTGGCAAGAGAAGTCTTTAAATCAAGCACTTGATTTTTCAAAATAGTATTTTCTTCTTCTTTCTTAGCCAAGTCTAGCTTAAGTACTTTGTTGCTCTTTTTGGTTTTACCAAGACAATCAATTATATCATTATAAGCATCTAATAAATCATCATAAGAAGGTACCTCATCATCCTCCTCTTCATCTTCATCTTCAAGAGCCATTAGACATAGATTTTTGGCTTCTTCTTCATCAGAGTCGCTATCACTCCATGTTGCTATGAACGCCTTCTTCTTGCCTTTGTCCTCATTCTTCTTCCTAGGACACTTGTTAGCATAATGGCCTAATTCTTGACAATTATAACAAGTTACCTCATTTTTGGAATCTTGTTTGGTAGCATTTGAGGTCTTTGACTTGCCATGTTTGGTGAAGAGCTTCTTGAACTTCTTTGTAAACAATCTCATCTCTTCATCATCATCATCTTCTTCATCATCGGATTGGTCTTTCCTTCCGACCAATGCGATCCCATTTCTTTTAGATCTATCCTCCTCCTTCACTTCTTTCCTTGTGGCAACTTCAAGCTCATGGGTCACTAAGGTGCCATGGAGCTCATCAAGATCATAGGAAGCACTCTCCCCTTTGTTGGACTCTATAATTGCCGTCCTCTTTGCATCCCATTCTTTAGGTAAGGCCCTTAGAGCTCTCCTCCATATTTGCTTTGGAGGGTATTTCTCTCCAAGTTGGGCAAGCTCATTGATAATTAGGGTGAGCCTCCTAAACATGGAATCCACATCTTCTCCGGAATCCATCTCAAAAGTTTCATACTTGAGTTGCAATAGATCAATCTTGGTCTCCTTCACTTGATTAGTGCCCTCATGACAAATTTGCAATTTGTCCCAAATTTCTTTTGCGGTTGAGCACATCGAGATCCGGTTGTACTCCTTCATATCTAAAGCACAATGTAAAATATTAATTGCTTTAGCATTTTGAGAAATTAATATCATATCCGCTCTAGTGAAATCGTCCATCTCTTTGGGAACACTAATTCCCCCAACTTCCTTTAAAGGAATATACGGATTGGATGTATAGAGAAATTCTATTCTTCCAATAACCGTAGTTATCACCCGTGAAAAGCGGAGGGCGATTCATCGATTGACCTTGAGCAAACTCATTTGCTAGATTAGCCATATAAAAATTTTGATTTAAAACAAAAATCAAATGGCTCTGATACCACTTGTTGGAATCGAAGAGGGGGGGTGAATGAGATTCCTTGGCTACTTTAGCTTTTTAAAATGAGTTTGTAAAATAAAAATATTTTGCGCTTTGCGGAAGCCTTTAGTCAATCGATAAATGAACAATAAAATAAATAAATGCGTAAATGAAATAATGCGGTAAATGACAAAAAGATTTGTTATAGAAGTTCGGCGATGAATCGCCTACGTCTCCTCTTCCCGGTTAGATAACCTCCACCGAGGTTCCACTAGAATAATTGATCTTGGCCTTGAGGGCTCCAAGTAAGCCACAACACAACTCTTCCCGAGTTACAACGCTCTTCCCGAGCACAATACTCTTCCCGAGTACACAAGCTCTTCCCGAGCAACCAACACTCTTCACGAGTCTTCTTGGCCTTAAGGGCTCCAAGGTTAGCCACACAATTGCACCACCTTCACTTGATGGCGACTTTACAATTTTCCAACTTGCTTTGGTGTTGGAGGACCTTTACAATGAATTAAACCAACAGAAACACCTTCACGGTGTACTCACACGAAGACAACAAGACTCAACAAATGAAAACAATCACAAGCTCCAATACAACAACAATGTATGGAGAGTATGATATAATTTGAACCAACAATTGATCAACACTTTGTATGAGTTGTAGACTTGTTCCTTAGCTTCAAAATGCTCCAAAGCATCCATATTTATAGTGTAGAAGGCCTCCAAGGCTCCTACTAGCCGTTGCACTTCAAAGGGCTGAAATCACTCCTGGATCGCCTCAGCCATCGCCTCAGGCGATCACCCATCGCCGCGTTCCAACGGTCAAAATTGCACAGATCGCCTCAGGCGATCACTGGCTAAAATCAAGGCCGTAGCTTCAGCACCTTCAAAATTTGCATCGCCTCAAACGATCTCCACATCGCCTCAGGCGTTCCAGCCCATCGCCTCGGGCGTTCGTGCCATCGCCTCGGGCGTTCCCCTGCGCGCCTGCCCGCGCCAAGCTCGGCGTCGCTTCAGTCGATGTGCTGGGGCGAAGTCCAAGTGGCTGCCATCGCCTCAGGCGTTGATCACCATCGCCTGGGGCGATCTGCCCTGCATGCTCGCCTAGCCATCGCCTCTGTCGATGTGCGTGGCGATGTCCCTCCTGGCACCCATCGCCTGGGGCGATGATCACCATCGCCTGGGGCGATCTTGACCAGATTGCACACACTTGAAAACCTTCATTCCAATCAACTTTACACCACTTAATCTGCACACTAAGTAGATGCATTAGTATAACAAACACAAGTTTTGTTGATCATCAAAACTCAAAGATTGATCGGGGATAATTTACCGCATTAAACGCAACCATGCGTTTAAGGCTCAACAACCACACATATGACGACATAAATGGGTCTCAACACCCACACAATACACTAACGACTCTCATATCATTAGCAATTCTACCACAATTGCATGCAACATATAATGAAAGAGAGGAAGGCTCATGCCTTTATATACAACCCATATACAAGAATATCCGTGCTCACATGCGAGCATCATAAATGTGTATATAAATCTCGGGTGTATAAAAGTACTCTATACGATACCGTGCTCCATCAAGCCCTAGTACCACGATCCTATGAGTACATCCAATCAACAGCTCGAGCTCAGCTCCACAGCCATCGATGCACCTGTTCACCTGCCCCAACAGAGACAACCCCCAACGGGGTGAGCATACCAATACACAAAATCTCATAATCACAATAATGAAATTCATAATTTACAACACAAGTAAATATTAATGAATTTAAATGATACTCCCTGGATGGCAACATCCTCATCCGGGATTCCGTGTACTGTCCCTGTTCTCACAATCATCAAACTCATCAAATCTCATAAATCAGTAAATCAACACATTGATTTAACTCATAGCATGCCTGATTCTCAAGTATCAATAATTAATGATTCCAAATTCATTATACATGCAAACATAGATATCTCGATATCTAACACTGATTTTCAACTTTGCTACCAATCAGAGATAGCTCAAATGCCTAGCATTTATTTTACAAATTCTCTATTTCACTTAGACATCTCACATGTCTCCTAACGAAGACATCTCACATGTCTTTCAATGAATACATGATCCCACGATCATTCTCAGGCATCTCAAATGCCCTACCCTTTATTTTACAAATTCTCATTTATACTTAGACATCTCACATGTCTTACAATAGTCAAATAAACCCAGTACCCCATACCTCTTATAAGGTCATACTACTCTAGTATTACGTACACTTGTGGCAGCGATATCAAGACTAGGTCGTTCCATAGTCATATCGACACACATATATATATATATATATAGCCATACCCACAACCATCTAATGCAATTACAACACATTATGCATTTCACAATTGCTATCACATAAAGTAATGCTCGTACGTCGCACGTACCTTAAGTCTCCGAAGTCCGAGCCAAACCTTGCTCGAGTTCCATGCTCCGAGGAACGATGTGCAAAATCGAGCTCCAAAAATCGGACAGAAACCAGTTTTCGAACCCTACGCTTTTCTGGCAAATCCGAGCTCAAATCGCGACCAAACTTCAAATTGATGGTATGGATAGGAGCGCCTGGAAGAGACGATTCCAACGGCGGGTGGCACGCGCCGAACGGCGGTCGGACGGCGGCGGGCCGACGACTTTTACGCGCGGGGGTCAAAAGGGAATCGGGAAAGCTACGCGGGGAAGAGAGAGGGAGAAGGTGCTGAAATGGTTCCGATCATTAAAATCTCGGGTTTAACTGGTATTTATAGCAAAAATACCCCGAAATACTAATATCCCCACAAATACATCATGATTCATTAAAAATCATCTGTTTTCAAAAATTCTCTCTCTAACTCAAAAATCCCCTACCGGTGCCCACACACAGCACCCGAGATTCTGAGTCACACTAAAAACCCAACTCACAGGTTTTCACCGAAATGAGAATACGATCTCAACCTCGGGATCCAACGATCCCAACTACTCAAAATAGACGAGCCCGGAAGGCCCAACACCTCGATTAAACTCCAAATTGCCACGTAAAGCAATTTTACGGGTTATTAACACTCCGGGATTAACATCCATAATTTCTGGTCATCACAATATCCCCCACTAAAAGAATTTCGTCCTCGAAATTAGCACCGGTGTATCACTTAACACCCAGGCTACACAACAACATGAAGCCATATCCTCGATTCCTGACCATATCAGAATCGTCTTAAAAACCGCGAGGATACTTATCTCACAACAAACTCTGAAACAGAGCGACATACCAAAACCAACATATCACCCAAGAGGCAAAACATACCTCGATGCGGTTCATCCCAAAAGTCAGTCCCTCATGACTGCAAAACAACCAATACTTACGACCGTAGATCGGACAGTCATCCTTCGTTCTAATACCACTAGTAAGAACGCATCATGAATGACACCTCAACCGTGAGAACGTTGACTTCGTGTCAAACTCTGGAGTGGAATAGACTTCCAAATCCATCATAACGTCAAAGAGCGTCAGCACAACTCAACGCTAACAGTCCAAAAGCAGTTAGTCGACTGAAACTGCAAGGATTCGAATCACTCCCGATTCCATCGTAGATATCATCCAATGATATCTTTATCATGACTCACGATGTCTAACACACATCATTACGAGGAAGACACTAGTATACCACGATGTACACATACCAAACCTGGTTTCCACTTCCAAACCTCCTCCATCAAATGAGCAGTCGCATCATTGCAACTCAATTTGGGCAACTCACGGCCACAGGTTCACACAAAAGACATCTCACAAGATGTCCACCTCCGGATATTCCAAGGATCACATCCTGATCATAAATAAACCATCGAGACTCCACAGAGTTCAAATTCTGAAAGGACATGCAATAAACCCATTGCATCCTCAACGCTTGTGTCGACAGCGACACCCAATAAATCCGAATTCCTGCCATCCCTTGATAATCCTAGGATTTAACAATCCAAACTTGGGAAGGCTATCGCATAACTCGGAGGAAACACCAACAAGGGAACACCTCAACCCACACAATATAATCCCTCCTCAAAGGGAGTCAACTAACTTCACGATTGTTTCTCATAATTTATCGTGCCATGGAGATTCCCAATCTCAAAGTGTTCAATATCTCTCATCAGAGATTTAGCCATCCAAAATAGCATAACTCTATGCTTGACAAAAGGAAGTCAAAAACTAGCATCCGTATACTCACCGGTATACCTGCCTAAGCACTGACATCACATGCACACTCAATGCACTTGGCTCGGGTATCTACAACATACCCCTAAGCCCCCAAACACAACTGTCAATTCTGAGTCATTCCATTGCAGTGGAGAATGATAATCGACGATCAACAACACAGCGTGATTCCCAAAATCAACACCACACGTACCAACTTACCGAATCCTTCAAAGATTCCCAAATAGGTATAATACTACCTCCTTCCCCACAAGGGAAGTGCTATCGAACTCGAGATCCACTAGTCTCGAACCACCGTTCGGAAAAACTGGATACAATAACACCCATTGCATCCCAAGTACACGGATTCCCCAGATCGAGACAATAACGACCTGATGACTCTCTTGTTGGTACTTCAACATTATGAGCTGTCCCAGACAAGTCTCACCAAAATTTAACATCAACGTATACACGTTTCAGTGAGGCATGCACAACCTCAACCTCAATTGACGTGGTGACTACTAGAGTCCACCACAATCCACATCGTATCACTTTACGATTTGCCAAACTTGATTCCAACGAGCAGTATCATGGCTCCAACAATCACACTATATCATTCCCCCAATATCTGGCTAGCAAAGCGTTGTCTCCATAGGCTCAATCAAGCCCACCAACAAACCATATGCTCCATCTCGGTATGCCATATCGTACAAACCGTTAGAGTAATGGGTCATCGCCCAACATATCTCTAAAATACTAAGCACAATGGACAACCCGGCGTCCTTGCTCACTTATGATACAATCATAGTCCGTTAAATCTTATCCCACACCCTCAGGGTGGGTGTAACCATGTCTACCCTACGTCACAACACAAGCGAGTAGTTTCCTCAATGACTACTCTTACCACCAAACACTTGGCCCTAGCCAAACCAACGAGCATACCCAAGGGTATCATTGCTCGACAAAAGGTCTCGTCAACTAGTGACCCAGACTCTACCATGTGCTCATCATCGGCACTCAAACAATACAACTAAATATAACATAAATGTATTAATCATCATCGACATAGAACATCAACTATGTCATCGTCATCCCGTGACGGCATATGTCAACACATGACAACCAATTAACATCGTCAAACATATGGCATATATATAGCAACACATAGTATCCACAATAATGCTAACACAAGTAATATGCCATACCTCATCGCTATCAATATAGCGGCATACCTGTCTCCGTCGCTCGATAATAGTACGTAGTCAGCACCCATCGCTCGAAGGCGGCAAAATCCTGTGCTGAGTACATAGCGGCACAATCCATCGCTATATGTGAGACCCCGTTATCACATCAAGACATTAAGGTGCAATTTAGAGAACTAAACATTCATATGAATAAATCAGAGTAACATGCCGTGTTGATTTATCTGAGCTTTAGAGATTACAGTACCAAAATGTTTCAAAAGGAAGACACAATTCCTACAAAGGTACTACATTATAGTCTTACTCTACTCAGAGAAGCTATACAAAAATTTTCTCTAACATGCTAATCCTGTAGCACTCCTTACAGCTCAGCATATCAACCCGACCCTGGTTCTCGACAAAAAGCACCTACAAAGACAACCCCCAACACATGAGCATAACACAATTCATATTCAACATAATATGAAAGTAAGGCAAAATGCAAATCTTAAACACAAGCCCTTCCTGTATTTTCAGCATTTATAACGCCCATTGGTTGTCCCTGTACCAGAATTCATAATAAAAACACATTATAAGAATATATGGTTTCATAAATAAATGTCATGACATCCTTCCTCCTTAAATCCTTATTTCAATCCTGAGCCCTTATCATTAGTACATTTAATGCTTCTTGCTACTCCATGTAAGCGGAATTCTTCCTCGCTTCCAATGGACCTTAGCGTAAGCAATTAAAATCCTTACTAAGATAACCTTGACTCGTGAAATACACCTCTTATATTTCACAACATACATATGCAAAAACAATGCATAATAACATGTATCATAACCTTAATGCACCACATTGCATTCATCATGCGTCAAAAAGACAAACATAAAGCACATGTTACCGTTGGGATGCCCGTACGTCGCTTACGTACCTTTCCAAAAGATAGAGGAGTCAATCGACTTTATCTCCTCGGTTGTGATGGCACCTGGGATGGTTCTACATAGCCACACAACACAATATTAGGCACCTCATAACATTCCATTATCAAAACTTTAACAAAATATATCAATTTAAATTTTTCAACATTCTGGGTCTCTCGATCGATCGGCCCCTTTTCCCGATCGATCGAGAAGACGCCTAAAATCAGAACCAAGATTCTGCCTCGCTCGATCGATCGAGAAGAAATGTCGATCGATCGAGATGCCCTGTTCGAGAAATACTAACCCAGAATTCTCGAACACCTATATTCATACCCTTCGATCTAGCATAAAACATACACCACATGTTTGAACAATTATGCTAGCAATTACAATACACTACTCCGAGTGTATTCATACCAAATTTACACCCTAAGCATAAGCCTACATGTATAAACGTCGATCATTTAAACAAGTACTGGATCAACTTTTCTGGAAACAGGGTAACATATTCATTTCTAGATTTCTTGAGCACCTCACTTCATGCTATTAAACCTATCACATATAGCATAAAGAAAGCTCGAACAAACATGCCATGGGCTTCACAAAACTACCATGCATATTTTCACATCAAAGTTTTACCAAAACCTAAGCTTGACGTGTATGATAATACCTTCATAAAAACACTCCCCACACATATATTTCCAGAAAACAGGGCACTTGAACCTTGCCCAGAATTTTCGAACACTACCTTTCACATGATTAAATCCTTCACATAATACATGCAACATGCTCAAGGAAATATACTGGTACCTTCAACAAGCTACCATACACGAAATCACATCGAAGGTTCGACCAAAACCTAAGTTAGCATGCTTCAAATATTCATGGTAAAACCCTTCTTAACATGAAAAACAGAGTACTACCCTGCTCGGATGTTCGAGGAACCCTTTTCTCTACTACAAATCTAGCACATAAAGCATGCAAGTTTCTTAACTAAACATGCTAAGGGCTTCACAAACATCACATAAAGGTATTCATAACAAGATAACATCATACCCTAAACTAGCATGCCAAATCTGCTACAAAGAACAAGCATGCCAGGAAACTGAAAACTGGGAAAAAATGTGACTCCTCACCACTTTTGCCTTTCGATTTTCTATATGAAAAGAAGAATGAAACCCGATCACTTTTCTCCTGGAACTCGACCAAGTTGCAGAGAGATGAAGGGAAAAAGAAGGGAGCTTTTTGGAAGAGGCAAGATGAAAATATCTTCAAGTAAAGTTGCTTGCTTAGTCATCTGCTTTCCCAGAAAAACAGGGGAGGGGCGTGGGTTAAGTCAAGTGGGGGTGGGGTGGTTGCATGTAGGGTGGTTTTGGGGTGTTTAATTGTGTCCCGGTATTTCATACGATGTATAAAAATATCTTTCCTTGATATTTTATTATTTTACCACATCATCACAACAATTAAAAACACCTAACATGCTCCCTAAACCACATCCTCAAAATAAATAAATCACTCCCACATAAAATACGCCTTTAGCACATAGGCTCACAATTAACGACCTTTAATTGTATGCTTACCCACATAATCATTTCGGGGATATCACAATACTCCCCTACTTATAAGATTTCATCCCCGAAATCAAACATGCTATTTGTAAGGACCCCAAATACTTAACCCTTGATTAGTGTATTAATCATTATGTGTGGCACATACTTTTCATAAAATCATTCGGGAACTCCGATGGTACTATACCATTGAATGGCAATTACAAAGTTTTTCTTTAACATACAAGTTAAAGGGTTTATCATCCTTACAACAAGAGACTCATAGAGTTCGCCCATTACACCACTTTTTACATTGTGGACTTTTATAAAAAATTTGGGCAGAGTCTCCCCATAAATAGAGCTATCCCGAAATAAAAGTACAGCACACAACATAATTCCCGGCCAGGGAAAACATAATACTCATCAGAATACAGCAATATCAAGTAAATTCCCAGCCAGGGAAGACACCACACATATGGCAACAAAAGTGGGTTTCAACACCCACATACACTAATGACTCTCATGATCCTTTAGCAATTCTACCTCTAATTGCATGCAACATAGAATGAGAGAGAGAAAGGCTCATGCCTTTATATACAACCCATATACAAGTACCATCGTGCTCACATGCGAGCATCATAATCATGTGTATAACCATCATGGGTGTATATATATATATATAGGTACTCTATACGATACCATGCTCCATCAAGCCCTGGTACCACGATCCTGGGAGTACATCCAATCAACAGCTCGAGCTCATCTCCAAAGCCATCGATGTACCTGTCCACCTGTCCCAACAGAGACAGCCCCCAACGGGGTGAGCATACCAATTCCACAATTTCATAATCATAATGACATAATACATAATTTACAAAAATGTAAATATTGTGGAACATATGTGACACTTCCTGGATGGTATCATCCTCATCCTAGCGTACCCCTGTAATGACCCTGTTCTCAAAACAGACAAATCATCAAATCTTGAATATGCAGTTAATCATCATATTGGTTAACCCTAACCAGTTTGGAATTAACAACATTTCATAACATCTTTCTTTATCTAGCAATTATCATAATTCTAGATATCATATTGAGACTTCCTTAACTTCCGATACTAGTTAATCACTTCTCTGATTAACTACGTCTCTGTTCCTATTCATTACCAATAGGGAATAAAATACAGATATCCTAGATATCTAATCAACACCACATTTTCATTTCTTACTTCAAAGTAGCGTCATACTACTGGTGTTCGCTCCGTAGCGACCACACCCATCATTTGCTCGCTTCATAGCGGCACCAAGCATTTCACCATGTGAATCAACATAACGTAACCAAGTCACGGTGCCATCATAGTAAAACATTTCATGTATTTTAAATCATGCATCATACTTGTAAAACATCATATAAGCTATGCTCGTACGCTAAACGTACCTTAAATCCTCGAAGTCCGAGCCAAACCTTGCTCGAGTTCCATGCCCCGATGAACGATGTGCTAACACGATAAATAATTCACGATTATTTACGAACATGCAACCAATGCTCAAGCACACCCATAACCCTCAAAATATTGTCAACACTCGACAATAAATCATTTAAAAGACCCGGGGCAGGGTACATGCAGGGAGGGAAAACGAATGCGACATATCGAAAAATTGCTCAAGAACAACTTCAATAATTCGAACCCTAGCATCACGATTCGAACCCAACCAACCATCATAAATCATCTAAAACATGTAATAAACGATCCCTAACATGAATCATCAACCCATAGCCAAAACCCCCAAAATCGAAATCAAACCCTCACCAAATTAGGGCAATTTCGAACCATACATCTCAATTTGATCCCAATTAAGCATCATAATTCATTTAAACATGAATTAATCGAATAACAACAAGAATCATCATCCTCATACCAAAAACCCAAATTTCGAACCCTAAATTCACAAAATCAGCGTTCAAAAATCGAATCCATAAGCAACAAATTTCGACCCATGAAAGTATGAAATATACGACTCAAAAGCAGTACAAAAACGCCCCTAAAACATCGGGAGAAAAGCCCCAAAAACGTACCAAAATCGGGCCACAAAATCGGACAGAAAATCAGTGACGAACCCTAGCGCTTTCTGCAGAAATCCGAGCTCGATTCTCGACGAAACTTCGAATTGTTGGTACGTATAGAAGCGCCTGGAAGAGACGATTCCAACGGCGGGTGGCACGCGCCGAACGGCGGCCGGACGGCGGCGGGCGTTGGCCTTTTATGCGCGGGGTCAAAAGGGGATCGGGAAACCGGTGTGCGCGAGGAGAGAGAGAGAAGGTGAGGAAAATGGCTCCGATAATTAAAATCTCGGGCTCAACTGGTATTTATAGCAAAAATACCCCGAAATACTAATAGCCCCACAAATACATCATGATTCATTAAAAATCATCTGTTTTCAAAAACTCTCTCTCTAACTCAAAAACCCCCTACCGGTGCCCACACCAAGCACCCGAGATCCCGAGACGCATTAAAAACCCAACTCACAGGTTTTCACCGAAATGAGAATACAATCTCAACCTCGAGATCCAACGATCCCAACTACTCAAATAGACGAGCCCAGAAGGCCCAACACCGCGATTAAACTCCAAATCGCTACGTAAAACAACTTTAGAGGTTATTAACACCCCGGGATTAACATCTATAATCCCTGGTCATCACAATATCCCCCACTAAAAGAATTTCGTCCTCGAAATTAGCACCGGTGTATTACATAACACCCGGGCTACACAACAACATGAAGCCATAACCTCGATTACTGAACATATCAGAATCGTCTTAAAAACCACGAGGAAACTTACCTCTCTTCAAACTCTGAAACAGAGCGACTTACTAAAACCAACATATCACCCAAGAGGCAAAACATACCTCGATGCGGTTCATCCCAAAAGTCAGTCCCTCATGACTGCAGAACAACCAATATTTACGACCGTAGATCGGACAGTCATCCTTCGTTCTAATACCACTTAGTAAGAACGCATCATGAATGACACCTCAACCGTGAGAACGTTGACCTCGTGTCAATCTCTGGAGTGGAATAGATTTCCAAATCCATCATAACGTCAAAGAGCGTCAGCACCACTCAACGCTAACAACCCAAAAGCAGTTAGTCAACTGAAACTGCAAGGATTCGAATCGCTCCCGATTCTATCGTAGATCTCATCCAATGACATCTCTATCATGATTCACGATGTCTAACATACATCGTTACGAGGAAAACACTAGTATGCCACGATGTACACATACCAAACCTGGTCTCCACTTTCATACTTCCTCCATCGAATGAGCAGTCGCATCATTGCAACTCAAATTGGGCAACTCACGGCCACAGATTCACACAAAAGATATCTCATAAGATGTCCACCTCTGGATATCCCAAGAACCACATCCTGGTCATAAACAAACAATCGAGACTCCTCAGAGTTTCAAACTTGAAAGGACATGCAATAAACCCATTGCATCCCAAATACATGGATTCCCAGGTCGAATCAACGACGACTTGATGACTCTCTTGTTGGTACTCCAACATCATGAGCTGTCACAGACAAGTCTCACCAAGACTAAACATAACGTATACACGTTCAGTGAGGCATGCACAACCTCAACCTCGATGACATGGTGACCACTAGAGTCCACCACAATCCACATCGTATCACCTTACGATTTGCCACTTGGTTCCTACGAGCAGTATAACGGCTCTAACAAGCCCCTCTTGGTGCTGCATACACACGGCAGACAAACTAGTCGCTGCCTCTCTAGGTTCACCTCAAACCTACCAATAAGATGGACGTTTCCGCACGGCATACCATACTGTGGGAAGAAAATCAATAGAGTAGTGGGTCTTTACCCAACATTCCTCTAATGCCTATACACCCTGGACACTCCAATGTCCCTGTTTCATAGCCATGCATATAGTCATTAATTCTTGACATGAATGATTAAAATCATCATCTTATAATTATCACCATCTTATAACATCTTCATCATATGAGCATCATCATTTCATAAATATCATCATCTTATAACATCATCATCACATAAGCATCGTCATCTTATAGCATCATCATCTTATACATCATCATCTTATAGCATCATTATCTTATACATCATCATCTTATAGCATCATCATCTTATACATCATCATCATATAAGCATCATCATCTTATACATCATCATCTTATAGCATCATCATCTTATACATCATCATCTTATAGCATCATCATCTTATACATCATCATCATATAAGCATCGTCATCTTATAGCATCATCATCTTATACATCATCATCATATAAGCATCATCATCTTATACATCATCATCTTATAGCATCATCATCTTATACATCATCATCATATAAGCATCATCATCTTATACATCATCATCTTATAAGCATCGTCATCTTATACACATCATCCTATACATCATCATCATATAAGCATCATCATCTTATACATCATCATCTTATACATCATCATCATATAAGCATCATCATCTTATACATCATCATCTTATAGTATCATCATCTTATACATCATCATCTTATAGCATCATCATCTTATACATCATCATCATATAAGCATCGTCATCTTATACATCATCATCTTATAGCATCATCATCTTATACATCATCATCTTATAGCATCATCATCTTATACATCATCATCATATAAGCATCGTCATCTTATACATCATCATCTTATAGCATCATCATCTTATACATCATCATCTTATAAGTATAACGGTAAATGTACGAATTCATAGTTAAGTAAACATGCTGGGTATTCGTCAGCTTCTTTTTGTTGACCCTGATTCACATTCGTACATATGGGCATCATACCCCATCGTATGTCATCTTACCATATCATAACATCGTGTGGCATCTACCACGCATAATAACATTGTATGGTCTCTTACCATATGGGCATCTTACCCTGTGGCGTCTTACCACATAATAACATTGTATGGTCTCTTACCATATGGGCATCTTACCCTGTGGCGTCTTACCACATAATAACATCGTATGGTCTCTTACCATATGGGCATCTTACCCTGTGGCGTCTTACCACATAATAACATCGTATGGTCTCTTACCATATGGGCATCTTACCCTGTGGCGTCTTACCACATAATAACATCGTATGGTCTCTTACCATATGGGCATCTTACCCTGTGGCGTCTTACCACATAATAACATCGTATGGTCTCTTACCATATGGGCATCTTACCCTGTGGCGTCTTACCACATAATAACATTGTATGGTCTCTTACCATATGGGCATCTTACCCTGTGGCGTCTTACCACATAATAACATCGTATGGTCTCTTACCATATGGGCATCTTACCCTGTGGCGTCTTACCACATAATAACATCGTATGGTCTCTTACCATATGGGCATCTTACCCTGTGGCGTCTTACCACATAATAACATCGTATGGTCTCTTACCATATGGGCATCTTACCCCGTTATATGGCATCTTACCATAATATAATCATCGTGTGGCATCTTACCACATGGGCATCTTACCCAATCATATGGCGTCTTACCATATCATAAACACTGTGTGGCATCTTACCACAGGGGCATCTTACCCACTCTCATATACGTCATCATAAACATCATCATGATCATCATCATCGTAAACATCATCGTAAACATCATCATCATAAACATCATCATGATCATCATCATCGTAAACATCATCATCATAAACATCATCATATATACTCATGCAATTAATGCAAGGTCATAGTTTAGGAATATGTTACCGTTTGATGCTCGTACGTTTCTTACGTACCTTCCTTGCTTGAGCATTACATGAACAAACGCATTAGTATATTCAATAATAATTGAGACCATACCGAAGTATTCCACTGTCGGTTGTCTACCCAGTCTGTCCTCATACAATACATCATATCTTTCTTTTCCTGATTTTCTTCCAAAATCAGGTTCCTTGGCACGTAGCATATAGAGTGTTAGACATCGCTATTAATGCCATCCTATCGTGTTCCACACGATTCCTGCAACCACAATGGTTAGCAATACCACTTTTCATATCATAAAAGCACATAAACAATTAGTCATGTCGTATAACATTAATGACATCATGCATAAATATGTGCTATCAATAACTTCCTAGGCCCTCAACAGCCCCAATGAGCAACCACTGCTCTGATACCACTAATGTAAGGACCCCAAATACTTAACCCTTGATTAGTGTATTAATCATTATGTGTGGCACATACTTTTCATAAAATCATTCGGGAACTCCGATGGTACTATACCATTGAATGGCAATTACAAAGTTTTTCTTTAACATACAATGTTAAAGGGTTTATCATCCTTACAACAAGAGACTCATAGAGTTCGCCCATTACACCACTTTTTACATTGTGGACTTTTATAAAAAATTTGGGCAGAGTCTCCCCATAAATAGAGCTATCCCGAAATAAAAGTACAGCACACAACATAATTCCCGGCCAGGGAAAACATAATACTCATCAGAATACAGCAATATCAAGTAAATTCCCAGCCAGGGAAGACACCACACATATGGCAACAAAAGTGGGTTTCAACACCCACATACACTAATGACTCTCATGATCCTTTAGCAATTCTACCTCTAATTGCATGCAACATAGAATGAGAGAGAGAAAGGCTCATGCCTTTATATACAACCCATATACAAGTACCATCGTGCTCACATGCGAGCATCATAATCATGTGTATAACCATCATGGGTGTATATATATATATATAGGTACTCTATACGATACCATGCTCCATCAAGCCCTGGTACCACGATCCTGGGAGTACATCCAATCAACAGCTCGAGCTCATCTCCAAAGCCATCGATGTACCTGTCCACCTGTCCCAACAGAGACAGCCCCCAACGGGGTGAGCATACCAATTCCACAATTTCATAATCATAATGACATAATACATAATTTACAAAAATGTAAATATTGTGGAACATATGTGACACTTCCTGGATGGTATCATCCTCATCCTAGCGTACCCCTGTAATGACCCTGTTCTCAAAACAGACAAATCATCAAATCTTGAATATGCAGTTAATCATCATATTGGTTAACCCTAACCAGTTTGGAATTAACAACATTTCATAACATCTTTCTTTATCTAGCAATTATCATAATTCTAGATATCATATTGAGACTTCCTTAACTTCCGATACTAGTTAATCACTTCTCTGATTAACTACGTCTCTGTTCCTATTCATTACCAATAGGGAATAAAATACAGATATCCTAGATATCTAATCAACACCACATTTTCATTTCTTACTTCAAAGTAGCGTCATACTACTGGTGTTCGCTCCGTAGCGACCACACCCATCATTTGCTCGCTTCATAGCGGCACCAAGCATTTCACCATGTGAATCAACATAACGTAACCAAGTCACGGTGCCATCATAGTAAAACATTTCATGTATTTTAAATCATGCATCATACTTGTAAAACATCATATAAGCTATGCTCGTACGCTAAACGTACCTTAAATCCTCGAAGTCCGAGCCAAACCTTGCTCGAGTTCCATGCCCCGAGGAACGATGTGCTAACACGATAAATAATTCACGATTATTTACGAACATGCAACCAATGCTCAAGCACACCCATAACCCTCAAAATATTGTCAACACTCGACAATAAATCATTTAAAAGACCCGGGGCAGGGTACATGCAGGGAGGGAAAACGAATGCGACATATCGAAAAATTGCTCAAGAACAACTTCAATAATTCGAACCCTAGCATCACGATTCGAACCCAACCAACCATCATAAATCATCTAAAACATGTAATAAACGATCCCTAACATGAATCATCAACCCATAGCCAAAACCCCCAAAATCGAAATCAAACCCTCACCAAATTAGGGCAATTTCGAACCATACATCTCAATTTGATCCCAATTAAGCATCATAATTCATTTAAACATGAATTAATCGAATAACAACAAGAATCATCATCCTCATACCAAAAACCCAAATTTCGAACCCTAAATTCACAAAATCAGCGTTCAAAAATCGAATCCATAAGCAACAAATTTCGACCCATGAAAGTATGAAATATACGACTCAAAAGCAGTACAAAAACGCCCCTAAAACATCGGGAGAAAAGCCCCAAAAACGTACCAAAATCGGGCCACAAAATCGGACAGAAAATCAGTGACGAACCCTAGCGCTTTCTGCAGAAATCCGAGCTCGATTCTCGACGAAACTTCGAATTGTTGGTACGTATAGAAGCGCCTGGAAGAGACGATTCCAACGGCGGGTGGCACGCGCCGAACGGCGGCGGGCGGTGGCCTTTTATGCGCGGGGTCAAAAGGGGATCGGGAAACCGGTGTGCGCGAGGAGAGAGAGAGAAGGTGAGGAAAATGGCTCCGATAATTAAAATCTCGGGCTCAACTGGTATTTATAGCAAAAATACCCCGAAATACTAATAGCCCCACAAATACATCATGATTCATTAAAAATAATCTGTTTTCAAAAACTCTCTCTCTAACTCAAAAACCCCCTACCGGTGCCCATACCAAGCACCCGAGATCCCGAGACGCATTAAAAACCCAACTCACAGGTTTTCACCGAAATGAGAATACAATCTCAACCTCGAGATCCAACGATCCCAACTACTCAAATAGACGAGCCCAGAAGGCCCAACACCGCGATTAAACTCCAAATCGCTACGTAAAACAACTTTAGAGGTTATTAACACCCCGGGATTAACATCTATAATCCCTGGTCATCACACTGTTAACAAGATATAAAACAATATATAAACGCATACCAGAAAACAGCTCTGGATAGTGCTGCACCATGTGTCGCTCTGTCTCCCACGTGGCCTCCTCGACACCCCTACTGTGGGGTCTTCCCACCTTAACAATGATTAATAGACATAAGAAGGACTAATCATGCATTTAGGTAACATCTTAAGGTTTTGGTTGTTACACGAGCTAACAGGATTACATGCCAAAATACAACTTCAAAAATAATTCATTACATTCTAAAAGAATGTCATTTAGATTTACACTACTCCTAGAGTAGATACTAATCATAACTGAATCTTATGCATTCCTGTGTCCCTAGTAGCTCACTGCCTCAACCCGACCCTTAGTCCTTTCGTCCAAAAGTGTACCTACAGGGACAACACATCATGAGCATATATAATCTTACTTAACATTATAAACATCATAGTAAATGCATGAAACATTGGTTAAGTAATATGCTGGTTATACATTCACTTCTTATTGTTGTCCCTGATTTAGAATCATGCATATGGGGCATCTTACCCCCGTGGCATCTTACCACAACATCATCGTATGGCCTCTTACCATATGGGGCATCTTACCCCGTGGCATCTTACCACAATACATCGCATGGCCTCTTACCATGTGGGGCATCTTACCCCGTGGCATCTTACCACAACATCATCGTATGGCCTCTTACCCATATGGGGCATCTTACCCCGTGGCATCTTACCACAATACATCGCATGGCCTCTTACCATGTGGGGCATCTTACCCCGTGGCATCTTACCACAATACATCGCATAAATGTCACCATATAAGCATCGTATAAGCAATAAACATCATATGAACTTCATCGTATAAACATCATATAAACATCATCGTGTAACCATCGTATAAACACCGTCATTTCATCGTGAATACTCATGCAAATAAAAGCATAGTCATAGTATAGAGATGTGTGTTACCGTCCGATGCCCGTACGCTTCTTACGTACCTTTTCAAAAGGAGGAGGAGTCAACAGACTTTATCTCCTTGATGGTGCTGGTACCTGGGATGGTTCTACAAGACCACATAATACCATATTAGATGCCTCAAAACTATCTTACATCATAAACTTAACAAAATAAAACATCATCATATTTTTCAACTTTCTGCCTCTCTCGATCGATCGGCCCTATGTCTCGATCGATCGAGAGACTGTGCACAAAAAGTGCCTTAGCTTCCTGCCTCGCTCGATCGATCGAACATTTTACCGATCGATCGAGGAGCTTCACCGATCGATCGAGAAATCCTTCGATCGATCGGCACCAAAATTTTGAAAACATGTTTAGACCTTCTGTCTCGCTCGATCGATCGGAACTAAATCTCGATCGATCGAGAGCTCTGAAAATCGGGATTTTTCCCCAGATTTTTGAGCACTACATTTCACACCATCTTTTCTACCTCATAACACATCTTTCATGCTGAAACAAACATGTGAAGAACTTCATAAAATATCCATGTAAGCCCTTAAATCAAAGGTTTAACGAAACTTAAGCTAACATGCATCATAACATCATCATAATCTTCATCCTTAACCAACTTTTACAAAAACAGAGCATGTATCCCTTTGCCCAGATTTTCGAGCATATAGTTTCATAACTAGAAATCTATCACATAAGACATGTAAATGCTCAAACATCCATGCTAGTAGTTACATAAAACTACCTTGTTAGCATCTCTACCAAGGTTCCACCCAAACCTATACTTAACATGCTTTAAAATCAACCCACCATAACTATACCCAACCCTATAACAGAGTATGAAGTCTTACCCCCTTTTTCTTCCTCAAATTGGCAAGCTTTTACACAAAGCTTCACAGCCTCTTTCCTTCTCTAATCTGCAGCTTCAGGGACGAAAAGAGAGGGAGGAGGAGGTGGAGGGAATTGATTGCAAGGAAATGATCATAGCGTGGGTTGGGGCAAGTGGAGGTATGGGTGTGAAACAAGTGGGTTGACAAGTGGGGGATGGGTGGTGACCGAGTTGGGTGGGGGGTGGTGTTTAATTGTGTCCCGGTATTTAGTACGATGTATTAAAATATCCTCACTCGATATTTTCTAACTTCATATAATTAATACATCCCTTAAAATACCCAACATGCTCCCGACTTCATATCATCATAACATAAATCGTGGCCCCCAATTTAAATACACCATAACCCTTAAACACATCATAATTTATCATCGTAGAACATAATCATATCACATTTCGGGGGTATTACATTACTCCCCTACTTATAAGATTTCGTCCTCGAAATCCACATGCATCATCATATCGAAACTAAACATAAAAACATACCAGAGAATAGTTCCGGATAGTGCTGCACCATATGCCGTTCCGTCTCCCACGTAGCCTCCTCGACGCCCCAACGATCCCACTGAACTTTGACCATCGGTATAACTTTGCTTCGTAGTCTGCGATCCTCTCGATCCAGAATTCTGATAGGTCGTTCAACGTAGGACACATCTGAGTCTAACTGTACTTCAGTAGGCTGTAAGACATGGGACGGGTCTGGCTCATACTTCCTCAACATAGAGACATGGAAAACATCGTGTATGCCAGACAAGGATGGCGGTAGAGCCAAACGATATGCCAAAGTACCGATACGCTGTAAAACTTCATATGGCCCAACATACCTCGGAGATAACTTTCCCCGCATCCCAAAACGAACCACGCCCCTGAAGGGCGAGATCTTTAAGAAGACCCTGTCTCCTAACTGGAATTCTAGCGGTCGTCGCCGCTTATTGGCATAGGCCGCTTGCCTATCCTGGGCCGCTTTCATCTTCAGGCGTATCAACTTTATCTTACCTTCCATATCCCTGATCATATCCGGTCCTCCGACCGCTTTGCTGGTCAAGTCCTCCCAATACAGTGGTGATCTACATCGTCGTCCGTACAGAGCTTCAAAAGGGGCCATTTGAATGCTCGCCTGATAACTGTTATTATAGGAGAACTCCACCAGCGGCACTGAATCCTGCCACGGAGTATCAAACTCCAAAACACACGCCCTCAACATGTCCTCGAGCGTCTGAATGGTACGCTCTGTTTGGCCGTCTGTCTGAGGGTGATAGGCCGTACTCAGTCTCACCTCTGTGCCCAAAGCTGTGTGGAGACCCTCCCAGAAATGTGAAGTGAACCTCGGGTCCCTGTCAGACACTATCGAGACTGGAATACCATGCAACCTCACCACATCCCGTATATACATCTGGGCCATCTTCAAGTATGTATATGACATACTGTAAGGGATGAAATGAGCCGTCTTCGTCAGCCTATCCACGATCACCCAGATCGCATCAAATCCTGAGGCCGTCCTAGGTAAGTGGGTCACAAAGTCCATAGATATATGCTCCCACTTCCATTCAGGCACCTCTAAGCTCTTCAGCTCACCACCAGGCCTCTGCCTCTCTGCCTTTACCTGTTGGCAGATCAAACATCTTTTAACGAAAACGATTACCTCACGCTTCATGCGTCTCCACCAGAATTGATCGCATAGATCTTTGTACATCTTCTTTCCCCCTGGGTGGATACTGAATCGACTACTGTGAGCTCGCTCCAATATTCCTCTACGCAGTTCTGGTGTATCTGGGACTACCCATCGGTTGCCCAGTCTCAAGGAATCATCCTCAGCCACTCTAAACTTGGATGGTTGGCCTTGAAGTACCAAAGATGTCCACCTCTGAACCTCACTATCCGACTTCTGGGCCTTCCTGATCGCCTCAAATATGTCTGGCTCCGCCAATAGGGTCGACACTCGCACAGGCGACGTGTCTACATCGAAATCATAGCCCAGTTGGCAATAAGACGTCATCAAGGCCGACAAACACATAACATCCTCCGCAGTACTCTTCACCTTCCGACTTAAGGCATCTGCTATTAGGTTCGCTTTACCTGGATGGTACTCAATTTCACAATCATAGTCTTTGAGCAGATCCATCCACCTTCTTTGCCTCATATTCAACTCTGCCTGAGTGAATAAGAACTTCAGGCTCTTATGGTCCGTATAAATAGTGAAAGACGTGCCATACAAGTAATGCCTCCAGATCTTTAAGGCGAATATGATGGCCGCCAGTTCTAAATCATGCACTGGATACTTAGCCTCGTGTGGCTTCAGCTGCCTCGATGCATAAGCCACCACATGCTTATCTTGCATCAACACACAGCCCAAGCCCTGTAATGATGCATCCGTATACAAGGCGAACCTCTTATCCTCAGACGGAATCACCAGCACAGGCGCTGTAGTCAAACGACGCTTCAGCTCTTGGAAGCTTTCCTCACAAGCTTCGGACCAAAAGAAGGGGACTCCTTTCTGAGTCAGCTGCGTCAGGGGTTTGGCAATCTTCGAAAAACCCTCGACAAAACGTCAGTAATATCCTGCCAAACCGAGAAAACTTCTTATCTCAGGTACAGAAGTGGGTGCAGCCCACTCCATCACAGCTTCAATCTTCCTTGGATCCATAGATATCCCGTGGCTAGATATGACATTGCATAAAAATACCACGCTGTCCAACCAGAACTCGCACTTACTAAGCTTCGCATACAGCTAATGATCCCTAAGGATCTGAAGCACTATCCTCAAGTGTCTTACGTGCTCTTCTTCCGTCCGAGAGTAGATAAGTATGTCGTCAATGAAGACTATGACGAACTGATCCAAATATGGCTGGAATACCCTGTTCATCAAACTCATGAAGACAGCTGGGGCATTCGTCACCCCAAAAGGCATGACCAGGAATTCATAGTGCCCATATCTAGTCCTGAAAGCCGTCTTCTGAACATCATCTTCTCTTACTCGAATCTGATGGTACCCCGACCTCAGATCGATCTTACTGTAGAGCCTCGTTCCCTGCAACTGATCAAACAAGTCATCAATCCTCGGAAGTGGATACTTGTTCTTGACTGTGGCCTTATTCAGTTGCCTATAGTCAATGCATAGGCGCATCGATCCATCTTTCTTCTTAACAAATAAGACAGGCGCACCCCATGGCGATACGCTAGGGCGTATGTAGCCCTTATCAAGGAGTTCCTGCAACTGTATCTTTAACTCCCTTAACTCTGCTGGTGCCATCCTATACGGGGCACGAGAAATTGCAGACGTCCCTGGTAGTAGCGCAATCCCAAACTCGACCTCTCTCGTCGGTGGGAATCTGGGAATCTCCTCCGGAAAGACATCAGGAAACTCCGCCACTACGGGCACATCCTCAACCTTTAATTCCTTCCTCTTTTCCGTCATATCCATAGCATAGATAAGATATCCTGCATGACCTCGTTCCAATAACTGCGCCATCTTGACAGCAGATATTAACGGAATCTTCGGACGGGAACCATCCCCATAAAATGTCCACTGGACTCCCAATAAAGATCTAAATAGGACAGTCCTTTGCCTGCAGTTTACCACTGCCTGATACTTGTTCAGAACATCGATGCCCACAATGCAATCGAAGTCTGTCATTCCCAACACAATCAAATCTGATCTTAACTCATTATCCTCAAAATAAATGAGGCCATCATAAACAATCTGATCCGTAGTCAAACTTCTTCCAGCGGGGGTCGAGACCATAAGAGGCATGGGGGACGGAGAAGTGCATATGTAGTGCCTTTCAACAAAACTCGTCGACACAAAGGAGTGTGACGCACCTGTGTCTATCAATATAAGAGCAGGGTGCGTAAATAAAAGACACGTACCCGCTATAACTTCCTCCGGGGCCGCCGTAGCCTGCTCCCTTGTCAAAGCATACACCTGTCCCTGAGGTGGCCCCGCGGGCTGACCTCCATACTGTCTTGGCACAAAAGGTGGCCGGCGTTGTGCCGTTCTGTCCGCAGGTCTCCCCGTAGAGCTCTGCTGTCTTCCCCTGTTGGGACACTGCCGAGCAAAGTGGCCTCTGTCGCCACAGACATAGCATCCTACGCAGTCCTTTGCCAAATGTGGTTGTCCACAAAGAGTGCACTGAACTCTACCAGACCTGTCTCCCTGAGACTGTCCTCTCCCAGATGGAGCATCATTCCTACCTTTCCCTTTCCATCGATTCTCGAGCCTCTTGCCACTGAATCTCGATGCCGAAGTGTTCCCCCTAGGCTTAAACTGATCACCTCTGGGCTTCAAATTGTCAGAAGTGGATCTCTGAGGGGATGCCGGAGGTGGCACAGCATCAGGATATGCACCGACTCCCAGTTCAGCTAGCTCAGCTCGTGAGAGTGCATCATCAAAACAAGCAGGGCCATAAGTGATCACCCTGTCATACAGTTCAGGCCTCAAGCCCTTCATGAAATTCCGCATCTTCGCTTGAGTGCTTGCAGCAATGTGTGGCACATATCGTAGTAAGGAACAGTAATGCAAAGCATAGTCAGATACAGGCATGGTACCTTGTCTTAAACTGGTAAACTCATCCTCCTTGGCCTGTCTTGCAGCGGCTGAGAAGTAGCAGTTCAAAAACCGCGTTCGGAACATCTTCCAATTCACCTCTTGTCCCTGAGCCTCTTTCTCAATCACTGTGGTTTTCCACCACATCAATGCCTTCTTGGACAGCTAAAATTCTGCTAATCGGATCCAGGCCGTCTTTGCACAAGGCGCTGCCACAAATATCTGTTCGATCCTCTCTAACCATTCCTCAGCTTTCTCTCCTGATTCAGTTCCCTCGAACATCGGAGGTCGATACATCATAAACTGAGCCAAGCTCAATTCCCCAGGTAGCAACTGCTGTTCAGAGGGTTCCTCTCCCAAAGCTGGTGGTGGCAATGGGTTTGTACGCCCCGCACTTGCATTTACACTAATGGTGTCACCCACTTCTATATTCGCTGCCATGCTGCAACACAAGGGTTAATAACAACACCAAAAGCACTTCATAAAACTCATCGTTAGATAATTGAACATGTTAGGATAACATCTTCTTCTTTATGAATAACATACATATAAACATGTTCAAAAGTAAGCACCTAGCTAACTTATTGCTAAGGCTACCCTTCACTCATTCCCGAGTTATCTAACCACTGCTCTGATACCACTAATGTGGGGTCTTCCCACCTTAACAATGATTAATAGACATAAGAAGGACTAATCATGCATTTAGGTAACATCTTAAGGTTTTGGTTGTTACACGAGCTAACAGGATTACAGGCCAAAATACAACTTCAAAAATAATTCATTACATTCTAAAAGAATGTCATTTAGATTTACACTACTCCTAGAGTAGATACTAATCATAACTGAATCTTATGCATTCCTGTGTCCCTAGTAGCTCACTGCCTCAACCCGACCCTTAGTCCTTTCGTCCAAAAGTGTACCTACAGGGACAACACATCATGAGCATATATAATCTTACTTAACATTATAAACATCATAGTAAATGCATGAAACATTGGTTAAGTAATATGCTGGTTATACATTCACTTCTTATTGTTGTCCCTGATTTAGAATCATGCATATGGGGCATCTTACCCCCGTGGCATCTTACCACAACATCATCGTATGGCCTCTTACCATATGGGGCATCTTACCCCGTGGCATCTTACCACAATACATCGCATGGCCTCTTACCATGTGGGGCATCTTACCCCGTGGCATCTTACCACAACATCATCGTATGGCCTCTTACCATATGGGGCATCTTACCCCGTGGCATCTTACCACAATACATCGCATGGCCTCTTACCATGTGGGGCATCTTACCCCGTGGCATCTTACCACAATACATCGCATAAATGTCACCATATAAGCATCGTATAAGCAATAAACATCATATGAACTTCATCGTATAAACATCATATAAACATCATCGTGTAACCATCGTATAAACACCGTCATTTCATCGTGAATACTCATGCAAATAAAAGCATAGTCATAGTATAGAGATGTGTGTTACCGTCCGATGCCCGTACGCTTCTTACGTACCTTTTCAAAAGGAGGAGGAGTCAACAGACTTTATCTCATTGATGGTGCTGGTACCTGGGATGGTTCTACAAGACCACATAATACCATATTAGATGCCTCAAAACTATCTTACATCATAAACTTAACAAAATAAAACATCATCATATTTTTCAACTTTCTGCCTCTCTCGATCGATCGGCCCTATGTCTCGATCGATCGAGAGACTGTGCACAAAAAGTGCCTTAGCTTCCTGCCTCGCTCGATCGATCGAACATTTTACCGATCGATCGAGGAGCTTCACCGATCGATCGAGAAATCCTTCGATCGATCGGCACCAAAATTTTGAAAACATGTTTAGACCTTCTGTCTCGCTCGATCGATCGGAACTAAATCTCGATCGATCGAGAGCTCTGAAAATCGGGATTTTTCCCTAGATTTTTGAGCACTACATTTCACACCATCTTTTCTACCTCATAACACATCTTTCATGCTGAAACAAACATGTGAAGAACTTCATAAAATATCCATGTAAGCCCTTAAATCAAAGGTTTAACGAAACTTAAGCTAACATGCATCATAACATCATCATAATCTTCATCCTTAACCAACTTTTACAAAAACAGAGCATGTATCCCTTTGCCCAGATTTTCGAGCATATAGTTTCATAACTAGAAATCTATCACATAAGACATGTAAATGCTCAAACATCCATGCTAGTAGTTACATAAAACTACCTTGTAAGCATCTCTACCAAGGTTCCACCCAAACCTATACTTAACATGCTTTAAAATCAACCCACCATAACTATACCCAACCCTATAACAGAGTATGAAGTCTTACCCCCTTTTTCTTCCTCAAATTGGCAAGCTTTTACACAAAGCTTCACAGCCTCTTTCCTTCTCTAATCTGCAGCTTCAGGGACGAAAAGAGAGGGAGGAGGAGGTGGAGGGAATTGATTGCAAGGAAATGATCATAGCATGGGTTGGGGCAAGTGGAGGTATGGGTGTGAAACAAGTGGGTTGACAAGTGGGGGATGGGTGGTGACCGAGTTGGGTGGGGGGTGGTGTTTAATTGTGTCCCGGTATTTAGTACGATGTATTAAAATATCCTCACTCGATATTTTCTAACTTCATATAATTAATACATCCCTTAAAATACCCAACATGCTCCCCACATCATATCATCATAACATAAATCGTGGCCCCCAATTTAAATACACCATAACCCTTAAACACATCATAATTTATCATCGTAGAACATAATCATATCACATTTTGGGGGTATTACACCTACGATCCCACTGAACCTTGATCATAGGAATAACCTTGTTCCGAAGTCTGCGGTCTGCCCTGTCTAAAATCCTGATAGGCCGCTCCACATAAGAAACATCGGACTCAATCTGCACCTCTGAAGGCTGTAACACATGTGAAGGACCCGCTCATACTTCCTCAGCATAGACACATGAAATACGTCGTGTATACCCGACAGAGAAGGCGGTAAAGCCAAACGGTACGCCAGAGTACCCACACGCTGTAAGATCTCATACGGCCCTACATACCTCGGGGACAACTTTCCTCGCATCCCAATATTCCTCTACGCAGTTCTGGTGTATCTGGGACTACCCATCGGTTGCCCAGTCTCAAGGAATCATCCTCAGCCACTCTAAACTTGGATGGTTGGCCTTGAAGTACCAAAGATGTCCACCTGTGAACCTCACTATCCGACTTCTGGGCCTTCCTGATCGCCTCAAATATGTCTGGCTCCGCCAATAGGGTCGACACTCGCACAGGCGACGTGTCTACATCGAAATCATAGCCCAGTTGGCAATAAGACGTCATCAAGGCCGACAAACACATAACATCCTCCGCAGTACTCTTCACCTTCCGACTTAAGGCATCTGCTATTAGGTTCGCTTTACCTGGATGGTACTCAATTTCACAATCATAGTCTTTGAGCAGATCCATCCACCTTCTTTGCCTCATATTCAACTCTGCCTGAGTGAATAAGAACTTCAGGCTCTTATGGTCCGTATAAATAGTGAAAGACGTGCCATACAAGTAATGCCTCCAGATCTTTAAGGCGAATATGATGGCCGCCAGTTCTAAATCATGCACTGGATACTTAGCCTCGTGTGGCTTCAGCTGCCTCGATGCATAAGCCACCACATGCTTATCTTGCATCAACACACAGCCCAAGCCCTGTAATGATGCATCCGTATACAAGGCGAACCTCTTATCCTCAGACGGAATCACCAGCACAGGCGCTGTAGTCAAACGACGCTTCAGCTCTTGGAAGCTTTCCTCACAAGCTTCGGACCAAAAGAAGGGGACTCCTTTCTGAGTCAGCTGCGTCAGGGGTTTGGCAATCTTCGAAAAACCCTCGACGAAACGTCGGTAATATCCTGCCAAACCGAGAAAACTTCTTATCTCAGGTACAGAAGTGGGTGCAGCCCACTCCATCACAGCTTCAATCTTCCTTGGATCCACAGATATCCCGTGGCTAGATATGACATGGCCTAAAAATACCACGCTGTCCAACCAGAACTCGCACTTACTAAGCTTCGCATACAGCTAATGATCCCTAAGGATCTGAAGCACTATCCTCAAGTGTCTTACGTGCTCTTCTTCCGTCCGAGAGTAGATAAGTATGTCGTCAATGAAGACTATGACGAACTGATCCAAATATGGCTGGAATACCCTGTTCATCAAACTCATGAAGACAGCTGGGGCATTCGTCACCCCAAAAGGCATGACCAGGAATTCATAGTGCCCATATCTAGTCCTGAAAGCCGTCTTCTGAACATCATCTTCTCTTACTCGAATCTGATGGTACCCCGACCTCAGATCGATCTTACTGTAGAGCCTCGTTCCCTGCAACTGATCAAACAAGTCATCAATCCTCGGAAGTGGATACTTGTTCTTGACTGTGGCCTTATTCAGTTGCCTATAGTCAATGCATAGGCGCATCGATCCATCTTTCTTCTTAACAAATAAGACAGGCGCACCCCATGGCGATACGCTAGGGCGTATGTAGCCCTTATCAAGGAGTTCCTGCAACTGTATCTTTAACTCCCTTAACTCTGCTGGTGCCATCCTATACGGGGCACGAGAAATTGCAGACGTCCCTGGTAGTAGCGCAATCCCAAACTCGACCTCTCTCGTCGGTGGGAATCTGGGAATCTCCTCCGGAAAGACATCAGGAAACTCCGCCACTACGGGCACATCCTCAACCTTTAATTCCTTCCTCTTTTCCGTCATATCCACAGCATAGATAAGATATCCTGCATGACCTCGTTCCAATAACTGCGCCATCTTGACAGCAGATATTAACGGAATCTTCGGACGGGAACCATCCCCATAAAATGTCCACTGGACTCCCAATAAAGATCTAAATAGGACAGTCCTTTGCCTGCAGTTTACCACTGCCTGATACTTGTTCAGAACATCGATGCCCACAATGCAATCGAAGTCTGTCATTCCCAACACAATCAAATCTGATCTTAACTCATTATCCTCAAAATAAATGAGGCCATCATAAACAATCTGATCTGTAGTCAAACTTCTTCCAGCGGGGGTCGAGACCATAAGAGGCATGGGGGACGGAGAAGTGCATATGTGGTGCCTTTCAACAAAACTCGTCGACACAAAGGAGTGTGACGCACCTGTGTCTATCAATATAAGAGCAGGGTGCGTAAATAAAAGACACGTACCCGCTATAACTTCCTCCGGGGCCGCCGTAGCCTGCTCCCTTGTCAAAGCATACACCTGTCCCTGAGGTGGCCCCGCGGGCTGACCTCCATACTGTCTTGGCACAAAAGGTGGCCGGTGTTGTGCCGTTCTGTCCGCAGGTCTCCCCGTAGAGCTCTGCTGTCTTCCCCTGTTGGGACACTGCCGAGCAAAGTGGCCTCTGTCGCCACAGACATAGCATCCTACGCAGTCCTTTGCCAAATGTGGTTGTCCACAAAGAGTGCACTGAACTCTACCAGACCTGTCTCCCTGAGACTGTCCTCTCCCAGATGGAGCATCATTCCTACCTTTCCCTTTCCATCGATTCTCGGGCCTCTTGCCACTGAATCTCGATGCCGAAGTGTTCCCCCTAGGCTTAAACTGATCACCTCTGGGCTTCAAATTGTCAGAAGTGGATCTCTGAGGGGGTGCCGGAGGTGGCACAGCATCAGGATATGCACCGACTCCCAGTTCAGCTAGCTCAGCTCGTGAGAGTGCATCATCAAAACAAGCAGGGCCATAAGTGATCACCCTGTCATACAGTTCAGGCCTCAAGCCCTTCATGAAATTCCGCATCTTCGCTTGAGTGCTTGCAGCAATGTGTGGCACATATCGTAGTAAGGAACAGTAATGCAAAGCATAGTCAGATACAGGCATGGTACCTTGTCTTAAACTGGTAAACTCATCCTCCTTGGCCTGTCTTGCAGCGGCTGAGAAATAGCAGTTCAAAAACCGCGTTCGGAACATCTTCCAATTCACCTCTTGTCCCTGAGCCTCTTGCTCAATCACTGTGGTTTTCCACCACATCAATGCCTTCTTGGACAGCTGAAATTCTGCTAATCGGATCCAGGCCGTCTTTGCACAAGGCGCTGCCACAAATATCTGTTCGATCCTCTCTAACCATTCCTCAGCTTTCTCTCCTGATTCAGTTCCCTCGAACATCGGAGGTCGATACATCATAAACTGAGCCAAGCTCAATTCCCCAGGTAGCAACTGCTGTTCAGAGGGTTCCTCTCCCAAAGCTGGTGGTGGCAATGGGTTTGTACGCCCCGCACTTGCATTTACACTAATGGCGTCACCCACTTCTATATTCGCTGCCATGCTGCAACACAAGGGTTAATAACAACACCAAAAGCACTTCATAAAACTCATCGTTAGATAATTGAACATGTTAGGATAACATCTTCTTCTTTATGAATAACATACATATAAACATGTTCAAAAGTAAGCACCTAGCTAACTTATTGCTAAGGCTACCCTTCACTCATTCCCGAGTTATCTAACCACTGCTCTGATACCACTAATGTGGGGTCTTCCCACCTTAACAATGATTAATAGACATAAGAAGGACTAATCATGCATTTAGGTAACATCTTAAGGTTTTGGTTGTTACACGAGCTAACAGGATTACAGGCCAAAATACAACTTCAAAAATAATTCATTACATTCTAAAAGAATGTCATTTAGATTTACACTACTCCTAGAGTAGATACTAATCATAACTGAATCTTATGCATTCCTGTGTCCCTAGTAGCTCACTGCCTCAACCCGACCCTTAGTCCTTTCGTCCAAAAGTGTACCTACAGGGACAACACATCATGAGCATATATAATCTTACTTAACATTATAAACATCATAGTAAATGCATGAAACATTGGTTAAGTAATATGCTGGTTATACATTCACTTCTTATTGTTGTCCCTGATTTAGAATCATGCATATGGGGCATCTTACCCCCGTGGCATCTTACCACAACATCATCGTATGGCCTCTTACCATATGGGGCATCTTACCCCGTGACATCTTACCACAATACATCGCATGGCCTCTTACCATGTGGGGCATCTTACCCCGTGGCATCTTACCACAACATCATCGTATGGCCTCTTACCATATGGGGCATCTTACCCCGTGGCATCTTACCACAATACATCGCATGGCCTCTTACCATGTGGGGCATCTTACCCCGTGGCATCTTACCACAATACATCGCATAAATGTCACCATATAAGCATCGTATAAGCAATAAACATCATATGAACTTCATCGTATAAACATCATATAAACATCATCGTGTAACCATCGTATAAACACCGTCATTTCATCGTGAATACTCATGCAAATAAAAGCATAGTCATAGTATAGAGATGTGTGTTACCGTCCGATGCCCGTACGCTTCTTACGTACCTTTTCAAAAGGAGGAGGAGTCAACAGACTTTATCTCATTGATGGTGCTGGTACCTGGGATGGTTCTACAAGACCACATAATACCATATTAGATGCCTCAAAACTATCTTACATCATAAACTTAACAAAATAAAACATCATCATATTTTTCAACTTTCTGCCTCTCTCGATCGATCGGCCCTATGTCTCGATCGATCGAGAGACTGTGCACAAAAAGTGCCTTAGCTTCCTGCCTCGCTCGATCGATCGAACATTTTACCGATCGATCGAGGAGCTTCACCGATCGATCGAGAAATCCTTCGATCGATCGGCACCAAAATTTTGAAAACATGTTTAGACCTTCTGTCTCGCTCGATCGATCGGAACTAAATCTCGATCGATCGAGAGCTCTGAAAATCGGGATTTTTCCCTAGATTTTTGAGCACTACATTTCACACCATCTTTTCTACCTCATAACACATCTTTCATGCTGAAACAAACATGTGAAGAACTTCATAAAATATCCAAAGGTTTAACGAAACTTAAGCTAACATGCATCATAACATCATCATAATCTTCATCCTTAACCAACTTTTACAAAAACAGAGCATGTATCCCTTTGCCCAGATTTTCGAGCATATAGTTTCATAACTAGAAATCTATCACATAAGACATGTAAATGCTCAAACATCCATGCTAGTAGTTACATAAAACTACCTTGTAAGCATCTCTACCAAGGTTCGACCCAAACCTATACTTAACATGCTTTAAAATCAACCCACCATAACTATACCCAACCCTATAACAGAGTATGAAGTCTTACCCCCTTTTTCTTCCTCAAATTGGCAAGCTTTTACACAAAGCTTCACAGCCTCTTTCCTTCTCTAATCTGCAGCTTCAGGGACGAAAAGAGAGGGAGGAGGAGGTGGAGGGAATTGATTGCAATGAAATGATCATAGCATGGGTTGGGGCAAGTGGAGGTATGGGTGTGAAACAAGTGGGTTGACAAGTGGGGGATGGGTGGTGACCGAGTTGGGTGGGGGGTGGTGTTTAATTGTGTCCCGGTATTTAGTACGATGTATTAAAATATCCTCACTCGATATTTTCTAACTTCATATAATTAATACATCCCTTAAAATACCCAACATGCTCCCCACATCATATCATCATAGCATAAATCGTGGCCCCCAATTTAAATACACCATAACCCTTAAACACATCATAATTTATCATCGTAGAACATAATCATATCACATTTTGGGGGTATTACACCTACGATCCCACTGAACCTTGATCATAGGAATAACCTTGTTCCGAAGTCTGCGGTCTGCCCTGTCTAAAATCCTGAAAGGCCGCTCCACATAAGAAACATCGGACTCAATCTGCACCTCTGAAGGCTGTAACACATGTGAAGGACCCGCTCATACTTCCTCAGCATAGACACATGAAATACGTCGTGTATACCCGACAGAGAAGGCGGTAAAGCCAAACGGTACGCCAGAGTACCCACACGCTGTAAGATCTCATACGGCCCTACATACCTCGGGGACAACTTTCCTCGCATCCCAAACCGTACTACGCCTCTGAAAGGTGAGATCTTCAGAAAAAACTCTGTCGCCTAACTGAAACTCCAACGGCCTACGCCGCTGATTGGCATATGCTGCCTGCCTGTCCTGAGCTGCCTTCATCTTTCCTTTGATAATCTTAACTTTCTCTTCCATTTCCTGAACCAACTCTGGTCCTCCAACCGACTTACGGTCCACGTCATCCCAACACAAGGGTGACCTACAACGCCTACCATAGAGGGCCTCGAAAGGAGCCATCTGTATACTTGCCTGGTAGCTGTTGTTGTAAGAGAACTCCACTAAGGCTATCGAGTCCTGCCATGATATGTCGAACTCTAGCACACAAGCTCTCAACATATCCTCGAGCGTCTGTATCGTACACTCGGTCTGTCCGTCCGTCTGAGGGTGATAGGCTGTGCTCAGCCTCAACTCTGTACCTAGAGCTGTCTGCAGACCCCCCCAGAAGTGAGATGTGAACCGCGGATCTCGATCGTACACTATCAAAACAGGGATCCCGTGCAGTCTCACCACATCTGTGACATATAACTGTGCCATCCTCAAGTGCGTATATGTCATACAATAGGGAATGAAGTGAGCCACCTTAGTCAATCTGTCCACGACTACCCAGATGGCATCGAAACCCGAAACAGTCCTCGGTAAGTGGGTCACGAAATCCATAGACACGTGCTGCCACTTCCACTCGGGTATCTCAAAACTCCTTAGTTCACCTCCAGGTCTCTGCCTCTCAGCCTTCACCTGCTGACAAATCAAACAGCGCTTGACAAATGAGGTGACATCTTGTTTCATACGCCTCCACCAGAACTGGCTGCGTAAATCCTTATACATCTTCTTCCCTCCTGGGTGGACACTCATCCTACTGCAATGAGCTCGCTGTAATAAACCCTGACGCAACTCAGGTGCATCTGGAACCACCCATCTGTCGCCAAGTCTCAGAGAACCGTCCTCAGCCACTCTGAATCTCGACGGCTGACCTGAATGAACCACTAATATCCATCTCTGAACCTCTGCATCGGTCCCCTGAGCCTTCCTGATGTGATCATAGATAACAGGCTCAGCTAGCAAGGTCAAAACCTGTACTGGTGAAGAGGATACATCATAATCAAAACCCAAATGGCAGTAGGAGCCAAACATAGCTGATAGAGACATAGCATCCTCAGCTGTGCTCCTCACCTTCCCACTCAAAGCGTCGGCTGTCAAATTTGCCTTCCCCGGGTGATATTCGATTTCACAGTCGTAGTCCTTCAGCAGGTCCATCCATCTCCTCTGCCTCATGTTTAACTCAGCCTGTGTAAACAAGAACTTCAGGCTCTTGTGATCAGTGAAGATGGTGAATGAGGTACCATATAAGTAGTGTCGCCATATCTTCAAGGCGAACACTATAGCTGCCAACTCCAGATCATGGACTGGATACCTCGTCTCATGTGGCTTCAACTGTCTCGAAGCGTAAGCCACTACATGTCTGTCCTGCATCAGTACGCACCCTAATCCCTGTAGAGATGCATCGGTATAAAGAACAAATCCTTTGTTCTCCTTGGGTATCACTAGAACGGGTGCAGTAGTCAGTTTGTGTTTCAATTCCCTGAAACTCTGCTCACAAGCATCTGACCAACAAAAAGAGATTCCCTTCTGAGTCAGCTGAGTAAGTGGCTTGGCGATCTTTGAGAAACCCTCGACGAAACGTCGATAATAGCCAGCCAGACCAAGAAAACTTCGAATTTCACTGACTGAAGTAGGGGTAGACCAATCCATAACTGCCTCTATCTTCCTCGGGTCTACTGATATCCCCTCTCGTGATATGATATGGCCCAAGAATGCTACACTGTTTAGCCAAAACTCACACTTGCTGAGTTTGGCGTATAACTGATGATCTCTGAGGATCTGGAGCACTATCCTCAGGTGATCGGCATGATCCTCCTCATTCCTTGAATAGACCAGGATGTCATCAATGAACACGATCACAAACTGATCGAGGTACTCCTGAAATACTCTGTTCATCAGGCTCATAAAGACTGCAGGTGCATTTGTCACACCGAACGGCATCACCAAGAACTCATAGTGCCCATACCGAGTTCTAAAAGCCGTCATTTGGACATCACCAGCTCTAACCCGTACCTGGTGATAGCCTGACCTCAAATCTATCTTGGAGTACACCTTCGTACCCTGAAGCTGGTCGAACAGATCATCAATCCTCGGAAGCGGATATCTGTTCTTCACTGTAGCCTTGTTCAGTTGCCTGTAGTCAATGCACAGACGCATTGATCCATCCTTCTTTTTGACGAACAAGACTGGCGCACCCCAAGGCGATACACTAGGACGGATGTATCCCTTGTCGAGGAGCTCCTGTAACTGTACCTTCAGTTCCCTTAGCTCTGCCGGTGCCATCCTGTATGGGGCACGAGAAATGGTTGATGTCCCTGGCAGCAGCTCAATAGCAAACTCAACATCCCTGACAGGCGGAAATCCCGGAATCTCATCTGGAAACACATCAACGAACTCCGCCACGACTGGAATGTCCTCGGCTCTCTCTTCCTTCTCCTCTGAAGTATCCATGGCATAAATAAGGTACCCAGTGTGGCCGCGTTCCAATAACCGCGACATCTTAACCGCCGAGATTACTGGTATCTTTGGACGAGAGCCGTCCCCATAAAAAGTCCACTGGAACCCCTGATCAGACAGAAAACGAACCATCCTCTTTTGGCAATCTACCATAGCTCGGTATCTGCTCAACACGTCAATGCCGATAATGCAGTCAAAGTCTGCCATCTCTAACTGAATCAAATCGGCCCTCAGATCATTGCCCTCAAAATAAATGAGGCAATCAGATAACAGCCGATCCGCAATCACATGCATAACATGCCCAACAATGAATACCTAGCCAACTTGTCTCTAAAGGCTACCCTTCACTCTTCCCTGGTTATCTAACCACTGCTCTGATACCACTAAATGTGAGACCCCGTTATCACATCAAGACATTAAGGTGCAATTTAGAGAACTAAACATTCATATGAATAAATCAGAGTAACATGCCGTGTTGATTTATCTGAGCTTTAGAGATTACAGTACCAAAATGTTTCAAAAGGAAGACACAATTCCTACAAAGGTACTACATTATAGTCTTACTCTACTCAGAGAAGCTATACAAAAATTTTCTCTAACATGCTAATCCTGTAGCACTCCTTACAGCTCAGCATATCAACCCGACCCTGGTTCTCGACAAAAAGCACCTACAAAGACAACCCCCAACACATGAGCATAACACAATTCATATTCAACATAATATGAAAGTAAGGCAAAATGCAAATCTTAAACACAAGCCCTTCCTGTATTTTCAGCATTTATAACGCCCATTGGTTGTCCCTGTACCATAATTCATAATAAAAACACATTATAAGAATATATGGTTTCATAAATAAATGTCATGACATCCTTCCTCCTTAAATCCTTATTTCAATCCTGAGCCCTTATCATTAGTACATTTTAATGCTTCTTGCTACTCCATGTAAGCGGAATTCTTCCTCGCTTCCAATGGACCTTAGCGTAAGCAATTAAATTCCTTACTAAGATAACCTTGACTCGTGAAATACACCTCTTATATTTCACAACATACATATGCAAAAACAATGCATAATAACATGTATCATAACCTTAATGCACCACATTGCATTCATCATGCGTCAAAAAGACAAACATAAAGCACATGTTACCGTTGGGATGCCCGTACGTCGCTTACGTACCTTTCCAAAAGATAGAGGAGTCAATCGACTTTATCTCCTCGGTTGTGATGGCACCTGGGATGGTTCTACATAGCCACACAACACAATATTAGGCACCTCATAACATTCCATTATCAAAACTTTAACAAAATATATCAATTTAAATTTTTCAACATTCTGGGTCTCTCGATCGATCGGCCCCTTTTCCCGATCGATCGAGAAGACGCCTAAAATCAGAACCAAGATTCTGCCTCGCTCGATCGATCGAGAAGAAATGTCGATCGATCGAGATGCCCTGTTCGAGAAATACTAACCCAGAATTCTCGAACACCTATATTCATACCCTTCGATCTAGCATAAAACATACACCACATGTTTGAACAATTATGCTAGCAATTACAATACACTACTCCGAGTGTATTCATACCAAATTTACACCCTAAGCATAAGCCTACATGTATAAACGTCGATCATTTAAACAAGTACTGGATCAACTTTTCTGGAAACAGGGTAACATATTCATTTCCAGATTTCTTGAGCACCTCACTTCATGCTATTAAACCTATCACATATAGCATAAAGAAAGCTCGAACAAACATGCCATGGGCTTCACAAAACTACCATGCATATTTTCACATCAAAGTTTTACCAAAACCTAAGCTTGACGTGTATGATAATACCTTCATAAAAACACTCCCCACACATATATTTCCAGAAAACAGGGCACTTGAACCTTGCCCAGAATTTTCGAACACTACCTTTCACATGATTAAATCCTTCACATAATACATGCAACATGCTCAAGGAAATATACTGGTACCTTCAACAAGCTACCATACACGAAATCACATCGAAGGTTCGACCAAAACCTAAGTTAGCATGCTTCAAATATTCATGGTAAAACCCTTCTTAACATGAAAAACAGAGTACTACCCTGCTCGGATGTTCGAGGAACCCTTTTCTCTACTACAAATCTAGCACATAAAGCATGCAAGTTTCTTAACTAAACATGCTAAGGGCTTCACAAACATCACATAAAGGTATTCATAACAAGATAACATCATACCCTAAACTAGCATGCCAAATCTGCTACAAAGAACAAGCATGCCAGGAAACTGAAAACTGGGAAAAAATGTGACTCCTCACCACTTTTGCCTTTCGATTTTCTATATGAAAAGAAGAATGAAACCCGATCACTTTTCTCTTGGAACTCGACCAAGTTGCAGAGAGATGAAGGGAAAAAGAAGGGAGCTTTTTGGAAGAGGCAAGATGAAAATATCTTCAAGTAAAGTTGCTTGCTTAGTCATCTGCTTTCCCAGAAAAACAGGGGAGGGGCGTGGGTTAAGTCAAGTGGGGGTGGGGTGGTTGCATGTAGGGTGGTTTTGGGGTGTTTAATTGTGTCCCGATATTTCATACGATGTATAAAAATATCTTTCCTTGATATTTTATTATTTTACCACATCATCACAACAATTAAAAACACCTAACATGCTCCCTAAACCACATCCTCAAAATAAATAAATCACTCCCACATAAAATACGCCTTTAGCACATAGGCTCACAATTAACGACCTTTAATTGTATGCTTACCCACATAATCATTTCGGGGATATCACACTATAGAATCGACGGCATGATACCTCGTCATATAATGAGTGGCATGAAACCTCGCTATACACCTGAGCATGAATCATCGTCCACATAATAGCGGAAAGAGGCATCGCTAGCAATATATCCGGCGGCAAGAACCATCACCAACAATATAGCGGAATGAACCATCGCTATCCATACACTTGGCGGCATGAACCATCGCCAACCAATCATAGCGGAATGAGACATCGCTATCAATATACCTGGCGGCATGAACCATCGCCAATAGAATAGCGGAATGAGACATCGCTAGCAATATATCCGGCGGCAAGACCCATCACCAATCAATATAGCGGCATGAACCATCGCTATCAATACATATGGCGGAATGAACCATCGCCAATCGATATAGCGGCATGAACCATCGCTATCAATACATATGGCGGAATGAACCGTCGCCAATCAATATAGCAGCATGAACCATCGCTATCAATACATATGGCGGAATGAACCGTCGCCAATCAATATAGCGGCATGAACCATCGCTATCAATATAGATACTGTGGTTGTTCCGGTCCTGTTATAGCAGCGGAATTTTAGGACCCCTCGCTTCGACAATGACAACGGCATGTTACCTCGCTCAGTCATGACAGCGGCAAGTACCTCCCTCGCTCGAATATAACAGCTACCGGAACTTCCACTAGCTCCATGTACCTGCATCCAGGTTAATACCACAGTTCAGAATATAATGATCTATATCACGTTTCCAATTATATCCACAATATTCTACAATAATCACTAGAATTGTGACTGTTCCGGTCCCAATACAACAGCGGAATTTTAGGACCCCTCGCTTCGACAATGACAGCGGCATGTTACTTCGCTAGTCATGACAGCGGCAAGTACCTCCCTCGCTCGGAGATAAAGGCTACCGGAACATTCATCAATTCTACCACAATAATCAAGCACAACAGTTGATTCCATTATCACAATTTATCACTATCATTTCACATATACCATCACATGTAAGGGTTCACTACCCACGATATACATAATCAAAGGTGTAACACGTTTTACCGTCCGAAGTCCGTACGTCTCACCTTTCCTGATTTTTCCCACGAAATCAGATCCCTTAGCACATAATGCATGAAGGGCCAGACATCACCATTAATGCCATCCCATCTCATGCTACACGATTCCTGCAATCACACTGATTAGCAACACCACTTTTCATATCATAAAAAGCATATAAACAACTAGTTGTGTCATACAACATTAATGCCATCATGCATAAGTATGTGCTATCAATAACTTCTTAGGCCCTTAACAGCCCCAAAGAGCTAACCACTGCTCTGATACCACTAATGTAAGGACCCCAAGCCCTTAACCCTTAATTAGTGTATTAACCACTATGTGTGGTACATGCTTTCAATAAAAAGCCAATCGGGAAGCTCAGATGATACTTTACCATTGAATGGCAATTACAAAATTTCTTTAATAATCTACATTAAGATCATCTCTACCCACAATTAGACTCACATGTTCGCCCTTTACCATACCCTTGGTGCCACTTTTACATTGTGGGCTTTTATAAAAATTTGGGCAGAGTCTCCCCATAAATTGGGCTATCCCAAAACACAAGCACATCACATAATATAATTCCCGGCCAGGGAATACACAATACTCAACAGAATATAGTACACAAAGTAAATTCCCAGCCAGGGAAGACACCACACATATGACGACATAAATGGGTCTCAACACCCACACAATACACTAACGACTCTCATATCATTAGCAATTCTACCACAATTGCATGCAACATATAATGAAAGAGAGGAAGGCTCATGCCTTTATATACAACCCATATACAAGAATATCCGTGCTCACATGCGAGCATCATAAATGTGTATATAAATCTCGGGTGTATATAAGTACTCTATACGATACCGTGCTCCATCAAGCCCTAGTACCACGATCCTATGAGTACATCCAATCAACAGCTCGAGCTCAGCTCCACAGCCATCGATGCACCTGTTCACCTGCCCCAACAGAGACAGCCCCCAACGGGGTGAGCATACCAATACACAAAATCTCATAATCACAATAATGAAATTCATAATTTACAACACAAGTAAATATTAATGAATTTAAATGATACTCCCTGGATGGCAACATCCTCATCCGGGATTCCGTGTACTGTCCCTGTTCTCACAATCATCAAACTCATCAAATCTCATAAATCAGTAAATCAACACATTGATTTAACTCATAGCATGCCTGATTCTCAAGTATCAATAATTAATGATTCCAAATTCATTATACATGCAAACATAGATATCTCGATATCTAACACTGATTTTCAACTTTGCTACCAATCACAGATAGCTCAAATGCCTAGCATTTATTTTACAAATTCTCTATTTCACTTAGACATCTCACATGTCTCCTAACGAAGACATCTCACATGTCTTTCAATGAATACATGATCCCACGATCATTCTCAGGCATCTCAAATGCCCTACCCTTTATTTTACAAATTCTCATTTATACGTAGACATCTCACATGTCTTACAATATTCAAATAAACCCAGTACCCCATACCTCTTATAAGGTCATACTACTCTAGTATTACGTACACTTGTGGCAGCGATATCAAGACTAGGTCGTTCCATAGTCATATCGACACACATATATATATATATAGCCATACCCACAACCATCTAATGCAATTACAACACATTATGCATTTCACAATTGCTATCACATAAAGTAATGCTCGTACGTCGCACGTACCTTAAGTCTCCGAAGTCCGAGCCAAACCTTGCTCGAGTTCCATGCTCCGAGGAACGATGTGCAAAATCGAGCTCCAAAAATCGGACAGAAACCAGTTTTCGAACCCTACGCTTTTCTGGCAAATCCGAGCTCAAATCGCGACCAAACTTCAAATTGATGGTATGGATAGGAGCGCCTGGAAGAGACGATTCCAACGGCGGGTGGCACGCGCCGAACGGCGGTCGGACGGCGGCGGGCCGACGACTTTTACGCGCGGGGGTCAAAAGGGGATCGGGAAAGCTACGCGGGGAAGAGAGAGGGAGAAGGTGCTGAAATGGTTCCGATCATTAAAATCTCGGGTTTAACTGGTATTTATAGCAAAAATACCCCGAAATACTAATATCCCCACAAATACATCATGATTCATTAAAAATCATCTGTTTTCAAAAATTCTCTCTCTAACTCAAAAATCCCCTACCGGTGCCCACACACAGCACCCGAGATTCTGAGTCACACTAAAAACCCAACTCACAGGTTTTCACCGAAATGAGAATACGATCTCAACCTCGGGATCCAACGATCCCAACTACTCAAAATAGACGAGCCCGGAAGGCCCAACACCTCGATTAAACTCCAAATTGCCACGTAAAGCAATTTTACGGGTTATTAACACTCCGGGATTAACATCCATAATTTCTGGTCATCACAGGGTAAGATGCCCATATGCATGATTATGAATCAGGGACAACAATAAGAAGTTAATGAATAACCAGCATATTTACTTAACCAATATTTCATGCATTTACTATGATGTTTTTATGATGTTAAGTAAGATTGTATATGCTTATGATGTGTTGTCCCTGTAGGTACGCTTTTGGGCTAAAGGACTAAGGGTCGGGTTGAGGCAGTGAGCTACGAGGAACACAGGAATGTATAGGATTCAAGTCACGATTAGTATCTACTCTAGGAGTAGTATAAATCTAAATATTAACATTCTTTTGGGAATGTAATGAATTATTTTTGAAGTCTTTATTTTGGCCTGTAATCCTGATAGCTCATATAACAACCAGAATCTTAAGATGTTATTAATGCATGATTAGTCCTTCTTATGTCTATTACTCACTGTTAAGGTGGGAAGACCCCACAATAATACCAACCCAAAATAACCCATTTCAAACCATATCAAAACCACCACAAACTCAATCCAAACACAACAAAAACATTAGGGAGGTACCCATACCTCTTGGGGACTCCAAAACCCACACTAAATCCCACAAAACAAGTTTTTGGAAGGACTTCTCTTCCACTCTTTGCTCAAAAACGAAAATGAGGAGGGAAGGGTTTGTGAGAGTGATTTGGGGAAAAATAGAAAGAGTGATGGGTTTTTGTGGGGTTGGGGGGTATTAGTGGTTATTTGGGGATTAATTAAATTTGCATACCCACTATTAATCATGATTTATAAAAATACCCCAACATGGTATTTTAAAACATTGCACCAATATGCACCAAAATCACAATTAAACTCATGCTAATATTCAATTCTCCCAACATGCCCAACATGTACCCTGAAATGCACTCCCGGGTCACTCTTTCCATGTGACTATGCATTTCCATATGATAATTAATTCCAACACATATATTAATTATCAGCATAAAAATCACATAACATAATTAATGCCCAACTTGCATATAATTATTTTGGGGATATCACAATACTCCCCTACTTATAAGATTTCGTCCTCGAAATCACATGCACTTACCCCCAACATGAACTAAACATAATTAACATACCAGAAATAGTTCCGGGTAGTGCTGCACCATATGCCGCTCCGTCTCCCACGTAGCCTCCTCGACACCCCTGCGATCCCACTGAACCTTGATCATAGGTATCACTTTGTTCCGAAGTCTGCGGTCTGCCCGATCCAGAATCCTAACAGGCCGTTCCACATAGGACATATCGGATTCTAACTGAACCTCGGAAGGCTGCAACACATGAGACGGATCCGTCTTATACTTCCGCAACATGGACACATGGAACACATCATGTATACCAGATAAAGAAGGTGGCAAAACCAGTCGGTAAGCTAAGGTGACAATGCGCTGCAAAATCTCGTACGGTCCAACATACATCGGAGACAGTTTTCCGCGCATTCCAAATCGCACAACGCCTCTGAAAGGCGAGATCTTCAAAAAGACCTTATCTCCCAACTGAAATTCCAACGGTCTCCGCTGTTTATTCGCATATGCTGCCTGTCTGTCTTGAGCTGCTTTCATTTTCTGCCTTATCATCTTTATCTTCTCTTCCATTTCCCGAATCAACTCCGGTCCTCCGACCGATTTGCGGTCCAAATCATCCCAACACAAGGGTGATCTACACCGTCTGCCATAAAGAGCTTCAAAAGGAGCCATTTGAATGCTCGCCTGGTAGCTGTTATTATAAGAGAACTCTACCAAGGCCACCGAATCCTGCCAAGAAACATCGAACTCCAATACACAAGCCCTCAACATGTCCTCGAGCATCTGGATAGTACGCTCGGTCTGGCCATCCGTCAGAGGATGATAAGCAGTGCTCAATCTAACTTCAGTTCCCAAGGCTGACTGAAGACCCTCCCAAAAATGAGATGTGAATCGTGGATCTCGATCCGACACTATGAAAATGGGGATCCCATGCAATCTCACCACATCTCGAATATACAACTGAGCCATCCTCAAAAAGGTGAAGGTCATGCTATAGGGAATGAAATGAGCTACCTTAGTCAATCGATCCACAATCACCCAAATAGCATCAAAACCTGAAGTACTCCTCGGTAGGTGAGTCACGAAGTCCATGGAAATGTGTTCCCACTTCCACTTCGGTATCTCCAAGCTTTTCAACTCGCCGCCAGGTCTCTGTCTCTCAGCCTTAACCTGCTGGCAAATCAAGCACCTCTTAACAAAAGCGACGACGTCATACTTCATTTTTTTCCACCAAAACTGATCACGTAGATCTTTATACATCTTCTTCCCGCCTGGGTGGATGCTAAGTCTGCTACTATGAGCTCGTTCCAAGATCCCTCTACGCAACTCCGGCGTACTCGGAACCACCCAACGGTTACCCAATCTCAAGGATCCGTCATCGGCCACTCTGAATTTCGTTGGCTGACCAAGATGTACTAAAGATAACCATCTCTGAACCTCATCATCTAACTTCTGAGCTCTCCTGATGTTCTCATAGATATCTGGCTCAGCTAACAAGGTCGATACATGCACAGGTGATGCATCTATGTCGAAATCATAGCCTAGATGGCAATAGGAGGTCATCATAGCCGACAAATGGATGACATCCTCAGCAGAACTCCTCACTTTCCGGCTCAAAGCGTCTGCTGTCAAATTAGCTTTTCCGGGATGGTACTCAATCTCACAATCATAGTCCTTGAGTAAGTCCATCCACCTTCTCTGTTCAGCTCCTCCTGAGTGAATAAAAACTTGAGGCTCTTGTGATCCGTGTAAATGGTAAATGAAGTACCATACAAGTAATGTCTCCAAATCTTCAGGGCGAAGATGATAGCCGTCAATTCCAAGTCATGGACTGGGTATCTAGTCTCATGCGGCTTCAACTGCCTTGATGCATAAGCTACCACATGCTTGTCTTGCATCATACACACCCAAGGCCCTGAAGTGATGCATCGGTATACAAAACAAATCTGGAGTTTTCCGTAGGAATCACTAATACTGGCGCCGTCGTCAAACGGTGCTTCAACTCCTGGAAGCTCTCCTCACAAGCTTCTGACCAAATGAATGGTACTCCCTTCTGGGTCAACCGTGTCAACGGCTTGGCAATCTTCGAAAAACCCTCGACGAAACGTTGGTAATATCCCGCCAAACCAAGAAAGCTCTGTATCTCATGTACAGAAGTGGGTGCAGCCCACTCCATCACAGCTTCAATCTTCCTGGGATCCACTGATATCCCGCTGCTAGATATGACATGCCCCAGAAACACTACACTGCTCAACCAAAATTCACACTTGCTGAGCTTGGCATACAACTGGTGATTTCTGAGAATCTGGAGCACTGTCCTCAAGTGTTTCACGTGCTCTTCCTCGCTCCGGGAGTAGATGAGAATGTCGTCAATAAATACAATGACGAACTGGTCCAGATAGGGTTGGAACACCCGATTCATCAAGCTCATAAAGACAGCCGGGGTGTTCGTCACGCCGAACGGCATCACTAAGAACTCGTAGTGTCCATACCGAGTCCGAAATGCTGTCTTCTGTACATCCTCCTCCCTGACTCGAATCTGGTGATACCCGGATCTCAAATCAATCTTGCTATAAAGTCTGGTACCTTGCAACTGGTCAAACAGATCATCAATCCTTGGGAGAGGATACTTGTTCTTCACTGTGGCTTTATTCAGTTGCCGGTAATCGATGCACAATCGCATCGAACCGTCCTTCTTTTTCACAAAGAGAACCGGCGCGCCCCATGGCGATACGCTCGGGCGTATATATCCCTTGTCAAGGAGGTCCTGCAACTGCTCCTTCAACTCTCTTAACTCTGCCGGTGCCATCCTGTAAGGTGCACGAGAGATAGCGGATGTCCCTGGTAACAACTCGATCCCAAACTCAACTTCTCTAGCCGGTGGAAATCCTGGGATATCCTCTAGGAAAACATCAGCAAATTCTGCTACCACTGGTACATCCTCAACTCTCAATTCTTTATTCTTCCCAGATGTGTCCACGGCATAGATGAGATAGCCCGTGTGGCCACGTTCCAACAATTGAGTCATCTTGATTGCTGAAATCAACGGAATCTTTGCACGAGAACCGTTGCCATAAAAAGTCCACTGTATCCCCGAATCAGATCTGAACCTTACTGTTCTCTGCCGGCAATCTACCACTGCCTGATATCTGTTCAGAATATCAATACCCACAATGCAGTCGAAGTCTGACATGCCTAACACAATCAAGTCTGTCTTCAACTCGTTGCCCTCAAAATAAATGAGGCAATCTGCAAGAAACTGATCGGCAACAACATTTCTTCCAGTGGGTGTCGAGACCATGAGAGGCATGGGTAAAGAAGACGTGCGCATATGGTGTCTCTCCACAAAGCCCACAGATACAAAAGAGTGAGAGGCACCTGTATCTATCAAAATAAAAGCAGGGTACGTAAATAAATGACACGTACCGGCGATCACCTCCTCTGGGGCTGCCTGAGCCTGCTCTCTGGTCAGTGCATACACCTGTCCCTGGGACGGTCCCACTGTCTGACCTCCCGATGGTCGAGGCACAAACTGCCGCCTCTGGTGCACTGTCCTGTCATCAAATCTCGGCCTGTTCCCTTGAAAATCTGACTGTCCTCCCCGAGTGGGGCAATACCGAGAGATGTGGCCCATCTTGCCACAACTATAACAGGCAGGGCACTTACTCGAAGAATGTGGCCCTCCACAATTGTCGCACCTTAACTCTCCCCATTTATTTCCTTGCGTAGGCCCTCGGTTGGCTGACCAATTGTTCTTCTTGTTCTCTTGCTTCTGACCATAAGATTTCTTTCCACTGAACCGTGAGGATGAAGAGGCACCACGAGGTTTAAATGACTCCCCTCGGGGCCTCAAGCTATCAGTAGCTTGCCTCTGTTGTGGCATGTGTGGGGGTACAGCACTAGGATAGGCCCCAACTCCAATCTTCGCAAGCTCTGATCTCGTGAGAGCATCATCAAAGGAAGTGGGGTTATTGGTGATAACCCGGTCAAAAAGCTCCGGTCGTAACCCCTTCATAAAGTTTCTCATCTTTGCGTGCCCATTCGTGGCGATATGTGGAACATACCTCAGCAACGAGGAATAATTAATGGCATAATCTGACACTGACATGTTCCCTTGTTTCAAGCTTGCAAACTCGTCTGTTCATCACAATGTATTTTAATGCCCCTCGCTTATTTACATATTGGCGGCATAGAATAACCTCGCTTCAATGGACATGCGGCGCTCCCACCCCTCGCTTCACATTGAGCGACAAATATTCTTTCCTCGCCTCATATGATAACCACGCATAAATGTGACATGCGGCACTCCCACCCCTCGCTTCACATTTAGCGGCAACAAATCAATAGCGGCAAGCATTAAAATCATCAAGGGATGGCCACGACTCATGGGATGTGCACCAATAACCATCATATGCATATACAATCATCATGCATAATTCAACATGTATTTGCATCCACAATGCATAATTCCATATATACTCGCATCCACAATGCATAAACAATGAGTATATTAGATACATGTACCGTTGGGTGCCCGTACGTCTTCTACGTACCTTTCCAAAAGTAGGATGTGGTAGGACTTCACTTCCTTGGCTGTGTTGCCACCTATGATGGTTCTACATATTCACACAAATCAATATTAGAACCCAATAATAGTCCAATACCAAAAATCCTACAAAAACAACCAAAAACATCATATTTTGTGTCTCGCGATCGATCGCTGCGAAGGGCCGATCGATTGCGAGATCACACTGCCCGAACCTCAAATTTTATTTCTTCGGCGATCGATCGCCATACTTGGCGCGATCGATCGCCAGCCTCGCCGATCGATCGCCCAAGTGTGGCGATCAATCTCCAAAAGCTTCTGGAGCACACTGCCGGCTCGCGATCGATCGCCAAAAATGGGCGATCGATCGCCGAGTCCCGCACTTCGAAAAATCGCCATTTTTGCTCCAAAACTCATTTCCAATCCATACCAACTAACAATACAACAAGCACATTATCACTGCGATCGGTCCTTGAGAAGGACAAATTAAATGGGACAAACTTCCTAGACTGGTATAGGAATCTGAGGATAGTCCTCAAGCAAGAAAAAAAGCAATATGTCCTAGAGAAACCCTTACCTGCTGAGGAACCTCCCCTGACGGCTACTAGAGCCGATAACGATGCTTACAAGAAGCATCATAATGATGCACTTGATGTTGGCTGCCTTATGCTTGCCACCATGAACTCTGAGCTTCAGAAGCAACATGAGGAAATGGAGGCGTTCGATATGATCGAACACTTAAAGCAATTGTACCAACAGCAAGCTAGACAAGAGAGGTATGACGTCTCTAAAGCGTTGTTCCAGTGCAGGATGGTAGAGGGAAGCCTAGTTGGAACTCATGTACTCAAGATGATTGGGTACATTGAGAATCTGGAGAAGCTGGGTTTTTCCATTGGACCAAGAGTTGGCCACCGATGTGATCTTGCAATCGTTGCCTGAGAGCTTCAGTCAATTTGTAGTAAATTACAATATGACTGACATGGAAAAGACTCTACCACAATTGCTTGGTATGTTGAGAACATATGAAGCAAATACGAAGAAGACTAAGGCCACAAATGTTCTTATTGTGAGTAAGAGCAAAGGAAAGGCCAAAGCTAAGGGCAATAAGAAAGCAAAGAAGGTCTTTGTTAGATCTAAGCCAAAGTCTTCTGCATTGAAGCCAAAGGGAGGGATAGCAAAGGAAGGGAACTGTTTCCATTGCGGTGAGACCAGTCATTGGAAAAGGAACTGCAAAGTATATCTGGAGGATCTCAAGAAAGGAAGTGTGACTTCCACTTCAGGTATTTTTGTTATAGAAGTCAATTTATCGACTTCTTCATCATGGGTATTAGATACTGGATGTGGATCTCACATTTGTGTAAATGTGCAGGACCTCAAAAAGAGTAGATTGTTGGCGAAAGGCGAAGTTGATCTCCGAGTTGGAAATGGAGCAAGAGTTGCTGCATTACCTGTAGGGGATTATCATTTATCTTTGCCTTCTGGTTTATCGTTGATTTTAAAAGACTGTTATTTTGTGCCTTCTATTACGAAAAATATTATTTCTATTTCTTGTTTGGACAGGTATGGATTTTCATTTATGATAAAGGACAATTGTTGTTCTATTTATTTAAATGATATGTTTTATGCTAGTGCACAAATGGTGAATGGTCTTTATTTATTAAATCTTGATATGCCTGTCTATAACATAAATACTAAAAGGATTAAAAATAATGATTGTAATCCGACATATCTCTGGCATTGTCGCTTGGGCCACATAAACGAGAACCACATATCTAAACTTCATAAGGATGGAGTATTAGATTCATTTGATTTTGAATCATATGAAACATGCGAATCTTGTTTATGGGCAAGATGACTAAAGCCCCTTTCAAGGGACATGTTGAAAGGGCAAATGTGTTATTAGGACTAATACATAGTGATGTATGTAGACCAATAAGTACACAAGCTAGAGGTGGTTTTCAGTACTTCGTTACATTTACTGATGACCTCAGTAGATATGAGTATGTGTACCTAATGAAGCATAAGCATGAAACTTTTGAAAAGTTCAAAGATTTCAAGAATGAAGTACAAAACCAACTTGGCAAAAGTATCAAAATCCTTCGATCAGATCGAGGAGGTGAATACTTAAGCCAAGAGTTTCATGACTATCTAAAGGAGTGTGGGATAGTCCCACAACTCACTCCTCCGTATACTCCACAATGGAATGATGTATCCGAGAGGAGAAATCGAACCTTGTTGGACATGGTTAGATCAATGATGAGTCATGCAGATCTTCCAATATCTTTTTGGGGACATGCTTTAGAAACAACAATATTCATACTGAACCGTGTTCCATCTAAATCAGTGGAAAAGACACCATATGAGATATGGACTGGGAAGCGTCCTAGTATGTCTTTTATGAAGATTTGGGGTTGTGAGGCTTACGTTAGACATCATGCAACTAACAAACTTGGACCCAAATCTGATAAGTGTTTATTTGTGGGGTATCCTAAGGAAACGAAAGGATACTAATTCTATTATCCCACCGAGAACAAGGTAGTTGTTGCTCGGACTGGTGTCTTTCTTGAAAGAGAATTTATTTCTAGAAAAACCAGTGGGAGACAAATAGAACTTAGTGAAGTTCAACCACAAGAAAACATTGAACATGATATTGAGATTGAAACTGAGCAGACACCGCAAGCTGTTGTGGAAGAAGTACCTGCTCAAGAGACACAAGCCCAGCGTAGGTCTATAAGAGAACACCGGGAGCCACAGAGATATGGATTTCTTGTGACTCAACAAGGTGACTTACTACTTATTGATGAGGATGAGCCGTCATCTTATCAACAAGCTATAATGGGAACTGATTATGAGAAATGGCAAGAGGCCATGAAATCTGAGATGGAATCCATGTATGCAAACCAAGTATGGACTTTGGTTGATCCACCTGAAGGGGTACGACCCATAGGGTGCAAATGGATTTTCAAGAAAAAGACCGATATGGATGGTAATGTACAAACCTATAAAGGTCGACTGGTTGCAAAAGGATTCAAACAAATTCATGGTATTGACTATGATGAAACCTTTTCACCAGTGGCCATGGTTAAATCCATAAGGATCTTACTTGCAATAGCTACATTTCATGATTATGAAATCTGGCAGATGGATGTCAAAACAGCTTTCCTTAATGGAAATCTGCTTGAGGATGTGTACATGACACAGCCCGAGGGTTTTGTCGATCCAAAGGATGCTGGAAAGATATGCAAGCTACAACGATCCATTTATGGATTGAAGCAAGCTTCTCGGAGTTGGAATCTTCGTTTTGATGATGCAGTCAAAGAGTTTGGTTTCATCAAAAACGTAGATGAACCTTGTGTCTACAAGAAGGTCAGTGGGAGCATGATTATCTTCCTAATATTGTATGTAGATGACATACTTCTCATTGGGAATGATATCCCTACCTTACAATATGTAAAGATTTGGCTAGGGAATTGTTTTTCTATGAAAGACTTGGGTGAAGCCACCTATGTATTAGGAATCAAGATCTATAGAGATAGATCAAGAAGATTACTTGGCCTAAGTCAAAGTACATACATAGACAAAGTGCTAAAATGGTTTAGCATGCAAGAATCAAAGAAAGGATTCGTGCCTATGACACATGGTATATATCTCTCGAAGGAACAGTGTCCTTCAACACCAGATGAGAGACAACGCATGAGTAAGATTCCATATGCATCAGCTATTGGATCTATCATGTATGCCATGATATGTACTCGTCCCGATGTATCGTATGCTTTGAGCATGACGATCAGATATCAAGTTGATCCATGTGATGGTCACTGGATTGCAGTCACGAACATCCTGAAGTACTTGAGAAGGACTAAGGATACATTCTTGATTTATGGAGGTGAGGAAGAGCTCAATGTAATGGGTTACACTGATGCAAGCTTCCAAACCGACAAAGATGATTATCGATCGCAATCTGGATATGTGTATTGCCTAAATGGAGGTGCTGTGAGTTGGAAGAGTTCAAAGCAAGAGACATTAGCCGATTCTACAACAGAAGCTGAGTATATTGCTGCCTCGGATGCAGCAAAGGAAGCTGTTTGGATTAGGAAGTTCATTTCTGAACTTGGAGTGGTGCCTAGCATTAAAGATCCGATAGAACTCTATTGTGACAACAATGGAGCGATTGCATTAGCTAAGGAACCTAGATCTCACCAAAGATCCAAGCACATACTTCGGCGCTTTCATTTCATTCGAGAAATCGTTGAAATGAGAGATGTTAAAATATGCAAAGTACCAACAGATGATAACGTATCTGACCCATTGACGAAGCCACTGTCACAGCAGAAGCATGATCGTCATACTAGATCTCTAGGCATTAGGTATATGTCTGAGTGGTCTTAGTGCAAGTGGGAGATTTGTTGGGATATGCCCTAAGACATGTCATTGGATGATTGTTTTGACATACAATGTTTTTGATTTTATGAATGGCAATTCATTATTATATATTATTCGTTTAACTGTGCAATATGAATTAATATATATGTTAATGTCCTTAGAATAATATTGTATTATTCTTAAACATTGTCCCTAGTCAAGTATTATCATGAATCGGGATAATGATAATACATAGAGACTAGTATGTGTTGATTGATGAATTGTTCATTGATATGAGATATCAAATCAACACATGGGTACATGTTAGAGAACGATGTACTAGACAGACCCACCATGAGAATGCTACATGGATAGTTATATGAACGTCATAAGCAATTCTCATAGTGATAATAATGTATGTAATCCTTACGACTTGTGATCATCAGAGATCCCAACATAAGGAGTTATGTATCTTGATATTGTCAAACGTTACCCGTAACAGGGTAAACTATAAAGGCGACTATTGGATACACTACGAATTATGTAGAGGGATGTTGATTGGTCGAGATAGGATTTGTCCCTCCTATATAACAGGAGAAGTGTTTGGGCCCTTGATCAAGTAAGACTAAAATGCATGGCCATGCTCGAATGAGTCGATATGAGATATCGAGCTTATTCGTTTATTCTAGTTCTACTTGGGGATCAAGAAATAGAGATTGAATATACGAGTATGACTATTCCATGACTCGTGTTCAATCTAACCACATGGACAAAGGGATTAAGTTACATGATTAATATTATCACGGTTCCTAGGTTATGTCGAGTCATTGACATTCTTGTAATTTGGGTAGCATTGATGTGTTGCTAGATACCGCTCATTGCTTGTGACATAAAATGAGATTTTATGTCACTGCCAACATTACAATGATTATAAGGATTTAATTAAATCATGGGATTGGCCCATGAGACTTTAAGAAAGTCTTGAACCTTAATTAAAGTCTTATAATATAAATACAAGGTTTTGATTAAGGGTTAATCATACAATTAAAAATTCCAACCTAGACACAAAAGAAGCACACGGCCGCCTCTCATCTTGTGCTCTCGGTTATATCATAGCCAAAGAGGTGTTTTGTGCCATCATTCGATTGTGAATCGAGTGTGCTTCGTGTATTGGTTTAAGAACAAAATCTAGCACTTTGTTCTTAAACGATCCCTTCTCGATTTGATCGTGTGGATACCGTTGAGGAAAAACTTGATAAGTTTTGCTAGTGACTCGAAGGATGTGATGCCCCGAAATTAATTAATGGTAACTTGGACATTAATTATGTTTACATGTTGGATCATGGTTTCATGGATTTATGTGTTGGGTATTAAGATGTTAACATGATTAATTGTGTTAAATTATCAATTATGAGGAAGATATGATTTTAAATGAAGTTTAGAGCATTGTTGTAAAGTGCTTTTAAAATACCAAGTTGGGTATTTTATACATCATGTTAAGTTTGGGGTACAATTTTAATTAAGAAACAGTAAACCCCCTTTTTAAATCCCCTACCCATCACTTTAACCCCTTTACCTTTCACTTTATTAAAAACCCCCAAATCACTTCCCAACCCCAAACCCTACCCCATTTTCGAAACTCACCAAAAGAGGAGGAGAAAAGTCCCACAAAATCCTTATTTGTGTGATCTTTGCTAGGATTTGGAGCCTACAAGAGAACCATCCCAGGTGCCCACAACATCCAGGAGATAAAGCTCTCCAAATTCTCCACTTTTGGGAATTAAGGTACGTAAGAGACGTACGAGCATCGGACGGTAAACCATGCCCTTACATATTATGATGATGTTTAAGATGATGTTTACGATGTTTATGATGATGTTATGATGATGATGCTTATGACGATGTTATGATGATGATGCTTATGATGATGTTACGATGATGATGCTTAAGATGATGTTTATGATAACGATGTTATGAGGACGTCTATAATGACGAAGTTTATGATAAGGTCATACGATGTGTATGATTGGGTAAGACGCCCATGTGGTAAGACACCACCCAAAGTATATGATTGGGTAAGATGCCCTCGTGGTAAGATGCCACGCAATGTCATGATATGGCAAGACGCCATATGATTGGGTAAGATGCCCACAGGGTAAGATGCCACGCAATGTTTATAATATGGTAAGACGCCATATGATTGGGTAAGATGCCCGCGTGGTAAGATGCCACGCAATGATTATGATATGGTAAGATGCCATACAATGGGGTAAGACGCCCCAATATGTGAATAAGAGTCAGGGATAACCAAGGAGGTCGGAGGACGACCAATAACTTTTACTTAACTAAGATGTTATGCATTATTGTATGCTTTTATATAATGTTAAGTAAATATACGAATGCTCATGATGTGTTATCCCTGTAGGTACACTTTTGGACCAAGGGCCTAGGGTCGGGTTGAGGAAGTGAGCTAAAGGGAGCATGATGAACGTAGGATGCAGGATTTTTGATAGTCTCTACTTAGGAGTAGTGTAAATCTATAGCTTTAACATTCTTTATTGGGAATGTAATTAAATAGCTTTGAAAACTTTATTTTTGGCCTGTAATCTCCCTAGCTCAAACTACAACCGGAACCCTTAAGAGGTTTTAATTGCATGTTCTGTCCCAATTATGTGTACTAAATGATATTAAGGTAGGAAGACCCTACATTAGTGGTATCAGAGCAGTGGTTAGATAACCCGGGAATGAGTCAAGGGTAGCCTTAGCAATAAGTTAGCTAGGTGCTTATTTTCGAGCATGTTTTGTGCATAAGTTGCATATGGAGTATATGATGTTATGCTAACATGTTTTGTTTATCTAACGAAGTATTATACGAACTGCTTTTGGATCTTGTTGTTAACCCTTGTGTTGCAGTATGGCAGCAAACGTGGAGGTAGGTGACGCAGTGAGCGTCAATGCAAGTGCGGGGCGTACAAATCCCCTACCCCCGCCAGCTTTTGATGATGAACCGGCCGAACAGCGGTTGTTGCCAGGGGAGCTAAGCTTAACTCAGTTTCTTGCTTATCGACCCCCAACCTTTGAAGGAACCGAAACTGGGGAACGAGCTGAGGAATGGTTAGAAAGAATAGAGCAGATCTTTGTGGCAGCCCCATGTGCGAAGACAGCGTGGATACGGTTAGCAGAGTTCCAGTTGGCCAAGAAGGCGCTAATGTGGTGGAAGACCACTGTGGTAGAGCAAGAGGCTCAAGGGCATGAAGTTAACTGGAAAATGTTTCGAACTCGCTTCCTGAACCGTTATTTCTCGGCTGCAGCACGACAGGCTAAGGAAGATGAATTCACTCACCTCAAGCAAGGTAATATGTCGGTATCGGATTATGCTCTTCAGTTTTGCTCCTTGCTCCGATATGTGCCTCACATTGCCACAAGCACGCAAGCAAAGATGAGGAATTTCATGAAGGGTCTGAGGCCGGAGCTATACGATAGGGTGATCACTTATGGCCCTACTTGTTTTGATGATGCACTCTCAAGGGCTGAGCTAGCCGAACTAGGAGTGGGTGCATACCCTGATGTTGTACCACCGTCGGCACCCTCTCATAAATCCACTCCGGATAATTTGAAGCCGAGGAATGATCAGTTCAAGTCAAGGGGGAACTCCTCAGCGTCAAGGTTTAGTGGTAAGAAGTCCGACAATAGGTGGAAAGGAAATCGAAGAGGTGATGCCCCATCTGGAAGGGGGCAGTCTCAGGGAGACAGATCCGGGAAGATCCAATGCACTCTTTGTGGGCAACCACATCTGGCGAAAGACTGTATAGGGTGCTATGTTTGTGGCGACAAGGGCCACTTTGCTAGACAGTGTCCCAACAGGGGAAGTCAACAGGGTTCTGCGGGGAGGCCTGCAGATAGGACAGCACAGCACAGACCACCCTTTGTACCGAGACAGCATGGAGGTCAGCCCATGGGGCCACCTCAAGGACAAGTCTATGCACTGACAAGGGAGCAGGCTTCAGCGGCTCCGGAGGAGGTTATAGCGGGTACGTGTCTTTTATTTACGCACCCTGCTTTTATATTGATCGACACAGGTGCGTCACACTCTTTTGTGTCGACAAGTTTTGTGGAAAGGCACCACTTATGCACTTCTCCGTCGCCCACGCCTCTTATAGTCTCGACCCCCGCTGGAAGAAGTATGATTACTGATCGGATCGTCTACAATGGCCTCATTTATTTTGAGGATAAGGAACTAAGGTCAGACTTGATTGTTCTGGGAATGTCAGATTTTGATTGCATTCTGGGCATTGATGTTCTGAACAGGTATCAGGCAGTTGTGAACTGCAGGCAGAGAACTGTACGGTTTAAATCCGATATGGGAGTCCCATGGACGTTCTATGGGGATGGTTCTCGCTCTAAGATTCCGTTGATATCTGCTGTCAAGATGGCGCAGTTGTTGGAACGAGGTCATTCAGGATATCTCATTTATGCCGTCGATGTTATGGAAAAGAAAGAAGAAGTAAAAGTTGAGGATGTGCCCGTAGTGGCGGAGTTCCCTGATGTCTTTCCGGAGGAGATTCCCGGATTCCCACCGACGAGAGAGGTCGAGTTTGGGATTGAGTTATTACCAGGGACGTCTGCCATTTCTCGTGCCCCTTATAGGATGGCACCAGCGGAGCTAAGGGAATTGAAGATTCAGTTGCAAGAACTCCTTGATAAGGGCTATATACGCCCTAGCGTATCGCCCTGGGGAGCACCAGTGTTATTTGTGAAGAAGAAAGATGGTTCGATGCGTTTGTGCATCGATTACAGACAACTGAACAAAGCTACGGTGAAGAATAAGTACCCACTTCCGAGGATCGATGATTTGTTTGATCAGTTGCAGGGTACGAGGCTCTACAGTAAGATCGATCTGAGGTCGGGGTACCATCAGATTCGAGTAAGAGAAGAGGATGTCCAGAAGACAGCCTTCAGGACTAGGTATGGGCATTATGAATTCCTAGTCATGCCTTTTGGGGTGACAAATGCCCCGGCTGTTTTCATGAGTTTGATGAACAAGGTGTTCCAGCCATATTTGGATCAATTCGTCATAGTTTTCATTGACGACATACTCATCTACTCTAGGACCGAAGAAGATCATGTACGGCACTTGAGGACAGTACTTCAGATCCTTAGGGATCATCAGTTGTATGCAACGCTGAGCAAGTGCGAGTTCTGGTTAGACAGCGTGGTATTCCTAGGCCATGTCATATCTAGTCAAGGAATATCTGTGGATCCGAGGAAGATTGAAGCTGTGATGGAGTGGGCAGCACCCACTTCTGTACCCGAAATACGGAGTTTTCTGGGCTTAGCAGGTTATTACCGACGTTTTGTCGAGGGGTTTTCCAAGATCGCTAAGCCATTGACACAGCTGACTCAGAAAGGAGTCCCATTCTTTTGGTCCGAAGCTTGTGAGGAAAGCTTCCAAGAATTGAAGCGTCGTTTGACGACAGCGCCAGTATTGGTGATTCCGTCTGAGGATAAGAGGTTTGCCTTGTACACGGATGCGTCACTGCAGGGTTTGGGCTGCGTATTGATGCAAGACAGACAAGTGGTAGCCTATGCTTCGAGACAGTTGAAGCCTCATGAGACCAGATACCCAGTCCATGATCTGGAACTGGCAGCTATCATTTTCGCCTTGAAGATTTGGCGTCATTACCTTTATGGTACTACGTTTACCATTTTTACGGACCATAAGAGCCTGAAGTTCTTGTTCACTCAGGCAGAGTTGAATATGAGGCAAAGGAGGTGGATGGATTTACTCAAGGATTATGACTGTGAAATTGAGTACCATCCTGGTAAGGCAAATTTGATAGCAGACGCCTTAAGTCGTAAGGTGAAGAGTACTGCTGAGGACGTTATGTGTTTATCAGCTTTGATGACTTCTTATTGCCATCTGGGCTATGATTTCGATGTAGACACGTCGCCGGTGCGAGTGTCGACCTTATTGGCCGAACCAGACGTATTTGAGGCAATCAGGAAAGCCCAGAGGTTGGATGATGAAGTTCAGAGATGGTCATCAATAGTACTTCGAGGTCAGCCAACAAAGTTTAGTGTGGCTGAAGATGACTCTTTAAGATTGGGCAACCGATGGGTGGTCCCAGATGCGCCAGGATTGCGTAAAGGAATTTTAGAACGGGCTCATAATAGCCGGTTCAGTATCCACCCTGGAGGAAGAAAGATGTATAAAGACCTAAGTGGTCAATTCTGGTGGAGACGCATGAAGCGTGATGTGATCAGCTTCGTTAAGAGATGTTTGATCTGCCAACAAGTAAAGGCAGAAAGGCAGAGGCCTGGTGGCGAGCTGAAGAGCTTGGAGGTACCTAAGTGGAAGTGGGAGCATATATCTATGGACTTCGTGACCCACTTGCCAAGGTCGGCCTCTGGATTTGATGCGATCTGGGTGATCGTAGATAGGCTGACGAAGGTAGCTCATTTCATCCCTTACAGTATGACTTTCACGTATTTAAAGATGGCCCAATTATATGTACGGGATGTAGTGAGGTTGCATGGGATTCCAGTCTCGATCGTGTCTGACAGAGACCCAAGGTTTACTTCTCATTTCTGGGAGGGTCTCCAGACAGCTTTGGGCACCGAGGTGAGACTAAGTACAGCTTATCACCCTCAGACTGATGGCCAAACGGAGCGTACTATACAGACGCTCGAAGATATACTGAGGGCATGTGTTTTGGAGTTTGATACTCCGTGGCAAGAGTCTATACCTCTGGTGGAGTTCTCCTACAATAACAGCTATCAGGCGAGCATTCAAATGGCCCCTTTTGAAGCTCTGTACGGACGACGATGTAGGTCACCGTTGTATTGGGAGGACTTGACGAGTAAAGCGGTCGGAGGACCGGATATGATTAAGGACATGGAGGAAAAGATTAAGACGATACGCTTAAAGATGAAAGCGGCCCAAGATAGGCAAGCAGCCTATGCCAATAAGCGGCGACGACCGCTAGAATTTCAAGTAGGAGACAAGGTCTTCTTGAAAATCTCACCCTTCAGGGGTGTTGTTCGATTTGGTATGCGGGGGAAGTTATCCCCGAGGTATGTTGGACCGTATGAGGTATTACAGCGTATCGGCACTTTGGCTTACCGATTGGCTTTACCGCCGTCCTTATCTGGAGTTCATGATGTCTTCCATGTTTCTATGTTGAGAAAGTATGAGCCAGATCCGTCTCATGTGTTACAGCCTACTGAAGTGCAGTTAGACTCAGATGTAACCTACGTTGAACGACCGGTCAGAATTCTGGATCGTGAGGATCGCAGACTACGAAGTAAAGTTATACCAATGGTCAAAGTTCAGTGGGATCGTCGGGGTGTCGAGGAGGCTACGTGGGAGACGGAGCGGCATATGATGCAACATTACCCGGAACTATTTTCTGGTATGATTTATGTTTAGTTCTTTTGGGTAAGTGCATGCGATTTCGGGGACGAAATCTTATAAGTAGGGGAGTAATGTGATGCCCCGAAATTAATTAATGGTAACTTGGACATTAATTATGTTTACATGTTGGATCATGGTTTCATGGATTTATGTGTTGGGTATTAAGATGTTAACATGATTAATTGTGTTAAATTATCAATTATGAGGAAGATATGATTTTAAATGAAGTTTAGAGCATTGTTGTAAAGTGCTTTTAAAATACCAAGTTGGGTATTTTATACATCATGTTAAGTTTGGGGTACAATTTTAATTAAGAAAAAGTAAACCCCCTTTTTAAATCCCCTACCCATCACTTTAACCCCTTTACCTTTCACTTTATTAAAAACCCCCAAATCACTTCCCAACCCCAAACCCTACCCCATTTTCGAAACTCACCAAAAGAGGAGGAGAAAAGTCCCACAAAATCCTTATTTGTGTGATCTTTGCTAGGATTTGGAGCCTACAAGAGAACCATCCCAGGTGCCCACAACATCCAGGAGATAAAGCTCTCCAAATTCTCCACTTTTGGGAATTAAGGTACGTAAGAGACGTACGAGCATCGGACGGTAAACCATGCCCTTACATATTATGATGATGTTTAAGATGATGTTTACGATGTTTATGATGATGTTATGATGATGATGCTTATGACGATGTTATGATGATGATGCTTATGATGATGTTACGATGATGATGCTTAAGATGATGTTTATGATAACGATGTTATGAGGACGTCTATAATGACGAAGTTTATGATAAGGTCATACGATGTGTATGATTGGGTAAGACGCCCATGTGGTAAGACACCACCCAAAGTATATGATTGGGTAAGATGCCCTCGTGGTAAGATGCCACGCAATGTCATGATATGGCAAGACGCCATATGATTGGGTAAGATGCCCACAGGGTAAGATGCCACGCAATGTTTATAATATGGTAAGACGCCATATGATTGGGTAAGATGCCCGCGTGGTAAGATGCCACGCAATGATTATGATATGGTAAGATGCCATACAATGGGGTAAGACGCCCCAATATGTGAATAAGAGTCAGGGATAACCAAGGAGGTCGGAGGACGACCAATAACTTTTACTTAACTAAGATGTTATGCATTATTGTATGCTTTTATATAATGTTAAGTAAATATACGAATGCTCATGATGTGTTATCCCTGTAGGTACACTTTTGGACCAAGGGCCTAGGGTCGGGTTGAGGAAGTGAGCTAAAGGGAGCATGATGAACGTAGGATGCAGGATTTTTGATAGTCTCTACTCTAGGAGTAGTGTAAATCTATAGCTTTAACATTCTTTATTGGGAATGTAATTAAATAGCTTTGAAAACTTTATTTTTGGCCTGTAATCTCCCTAGCTCAAACTACAACCGGAACCCTTAAGAGGTTTTAATTGCATGTTCTGTCCCAATTATGTGTACTAAATGATATTAAGGTAGGAAGACCCTACAAAGGAGGTGTTGGACGTGGTGCTGCTTCGTTGAATCTGCTCAAACACGCTACAAGGGTGCGACTTTTGATCCTTTATCCGATATGATAACCTTTGTATAGATCCGGTGTTATAGTAATCCATAATTTTATTCCGCTGCGTACCATGCTTGTTGGATTACTTACAGTTCTTTGCCAAAATTCCATGTCCATGGAGAGAAATGCTAATCCAGGAGTACACACGTGGAGAAACATAGAAGGTTGCCAAGAGAATGCCATTTCTCAAAGTAAAATGATGTGTCTAGGAATTGACATGTTTTATGTCTTAACTGTCAATGATCAGACATGATTTAATGGATAATATGATGTTTATAGTTCCTAACATACATTTGGTAAGATGTAGGAAAAAGTGACGAAATCGAGCTAAAATGATGGAAGAAGGAAGAAAGTTGAGAAAACGAGAAAAAACCGGAATCCAAGACACATTTTACTCATTTCTCCTTAAGTTTCTCCATGTTCATGCGATATTTAAGGAATGTGGTCAACATAAAAGTTGTAGAAACTTCCGTTATTTAAGGCCCCTCATGTAATTACCAAGCATTATCAATTATATGAGCACATGATCCTTAATAAGGTCGTGGGATTTTTATAAAATTTTGGGAAGAGCCTCACCGTAAACTTAGCTTCCCAAAAATATCAAAGATCAATTATCAATAATTACAATATCAACATAATCAATATCCCACAAATCAACAAAATTATGCATCACTCATCTACCTTATCTCCCAAAATAAATGTACATCATCAAAACATAAGGGAGGACTTCAAGACTTTGATACATGCCATATACATACTTCAAAGGCTCACAGACGAGCATTTAATAAATAAATGTGTATATACGTGTAGAAATAAAGTTACAATACCAATACTTCGCCCCCAGGAGCATCCTCATTCAATAGCTCGAACCCATTTCCTGAACCAATGGTGTACTTGCTCTCTACCTATTTCAACAGAAACAGCCCCCAAACAGGGTAAGCATAAACTATCACAATACTCATATTCATAACAATACAGAAAAAGATCATTATAAGATCATAATATCACAATTTAAGATTGTTGAAAATCTATAAAAATGTACTCCCTGTACAATTCTGAATCCGTATAGCTTCCACGAACTGTTCCTGTTTCAATTTCACACGCTTTCATAACATCAAGTTTAGTATCGTTATTTAAAATATGATACTCATCAACACGATAAATTCAATACAACCAAAATCTATTGTTTATGCTTAATCATAAACTTCTTATCGTAGGCAATCCCGCCTCTCAATCTATGTCATTCTCAACACTTTCTCATATTGATCATGCACAAGGCATCAATACTCAACTCGTATACTCGGATCACGTACAAATATGTATCCCTCATACCACATATATATACACATATTCATTTCTCTACTCGTATATTCGGATCACGTACAATTACGTATCCACCATACCACATATGTCATATTCAACATGCATATTCATTTCTTGTGTTCCATCATTACATTCAACAATATATGAATATATAATTACTTCATAGTATGTATACCTGCTCGTACGTCACTATGTACCATATTTTCGACAATCCAAGTCAAGCTACTCCCTTTATGACCGGAGGCTCGTAGAATATCTACGACAATTCAATTATCCATTCATAAATTCTATATTTAACAAATCAATGTTACTTTCTCATGTCGTTACATAACTCATGCTATTATAAATATTGCTCTTACAATTCTATCCAACATTTGCCGCCATCTAGAAACTTGTCTCCACTCGAACTAGAAACCATTAACTCACACATAGTTGTGAAAATACAGGCCTGCAACTGTCATAAACACACACAGTCGGACAACAGATATATACACCTATACACTTCAAAAACCATTTTACTTATCTAAGCGAGAATATCCAACAACAGATTTTGACCTATAACAATTGTTATTCCAACCCAAAACAGTAGCTCAATTCAATTAAAATAGCAGCATAATTTGATTCACAAAAGGAAACCGCTTCTTGAACAACAAACATCAAGTTTTGACAAAAGAAGTAGCATATTTTCGAACATAATCTGCAGAAGATTTCAAGTCTAGTAGCAGCAAGATTTTCGAACAAAACACAGCAAGATTTTCGAACAAACCAATTACAGCAGAATTTTTCGAGCCTAAAATGACAAGGTTTCCGGAAAAATCACAAGGCATCGATAAAATCTTTTCTTTGAAGAACAACAACAAGATCGATCGATCTTGAGGAAGGGAAAGCAAGATGAAACACGAACATATATAACTATCTATTTCGAGATTTAGCCATGCTAGAAAACAAATCAAATGACATAATCATTGATCGAATAAGAATAGAAACTCCCAACTTAACGTTGGGTTTCCTTCCACCGGCGTCAGATCCAAACACAGCGGAAAAACAAACAGTAAACAGATCTAACCCAGGGACGGACGATCACCCATGATTCATATATTAACATGTGTAAATATCACATATAAAAGCACGAATAAGATTACGGTTCACCGACGTGAATCTGATAGCGGTGATCCTCGAGTCCAACCAACCTGACCAGATCTACAAGCTCAGCACCAGTGCTAGTGTGATGACGGCTTTTCTATGAGAGTGAGTGGAATTGAGTGGAATCCCTTTAACCCTAGACATGATGTTATATTTATAGTGATAATGAGTTAACTAATTGGGATAGGGTACATAAAGCCCATCGGGCCAACATTTGGCTTGCTGGGCATTTATGCTAACAATATCTCACTTGCCCAAAAGCCAACACAACTATAAACTCATAATCCAAGTAACTCAATCTAATTGAACAACTTGATGTACTATCAATGTACATAATTATGAGACATAAATATATTGAACGATTTAATTTTAGAACTTTCTATAAATGAAACAAATTCAAATATAGAAACTCCACTAAATTGAGGACCTTTCAAAATTAAATACATCTCTTCTAAACCACTTAGTTTGAGCACTTAACATTTAAGTCTCAATTCTCATCGATAGATCGACGGCCGGTTGATTGTGACCCAGCGAGGCTCAAGTGTGTCATAGCAGTATGATCACACCCTTTGTAATTTTAGAAGTCAAACAACTTCTTGGGCTTACCCTGAATGCCCCATTGTCGATTAAACTCCTTAAACAGACAATGGCCGACATATAATTCAACCTACCGATCGTGGGTAGCTTCTAGCATCTGCGCTTCACGAAGACCTAGATACAAATGACTAGCAACGTACGAGAATCTTTCAGCCATAGTTAGTGTGCAGTACATTCCTTTCACTCATATGTCCCGATTGAATCTAGGGCATTGGTTGGTCGAGGCCCCTTATGATTCAATAACTATGTATTTGTTTCATGTTATATGATTCATTGTGTGCGTATATGAAAAATTCTTTTTTCACAAGCACTACTCACTCTGGCAAGAGATTCCATGAATCAAATATAGAAAAACACATAGGACATCCTGGTTCATCAAGACCAGTGGTGAATCCCCAACACAATCATAAGCCTCTGACAGCATCACTGAATACCAAAAATAACAACTTTATGACCCACATGTGATCAATCATTAAATCAAAGTACACAGCTATCTGTCAAGACCTCAATGACGCCTTGGGTCATGAGGAGTAATGGTGCACAACTATGACTAGAAATTCTATACTCGACAAATAGTAACCACTTATAGAATTCCGAGTAGGGTCGTTCAGTGAACTCACTCCTAATGAGCACCTATTCATAAGTGTTGACTTCTCCAATCCAACGTCGATGAAATGCGACGCACTACACTAGACACATCATGAATACCAGTCTCTAACGAGCATATATCAATATCCCATTCTCGAAGGCTCATCAACCAGGAACATTTATAAATCGTAGTCGAGAATGTATTTCATGGTTACCATAATATGAGTAACCACATTCTATGGATTATAGCAATCTCCAGGACTTCAGCAATACATCAAGATGCATGGGTAAACAGATGAAGAAGTGCCATATATATTAATATTCAAACAAAGATTTGTCATAATAAGATTACAAGTACAATAATCAACTATTGATTTACTTAATCACATATGACAACAATATATTTCACTTTCCCAAAGCCGACTACTCATGTGTCTCAAGACCATCTTCCCAAGATGTCTGACAGACATCAATCGTTGTAAAGGCTTTGTCAGTGGATTCACTATATTTTTCTGAAGCAATTCTCTCGATAATAATGTCGCATCTACCATCTCTCTCATTAGATGGTATTTTCTCAATATATGTTTGGATACTGATGAGATCTTGGCTATTCATAACAGCTCAACTGTTGTCACAGTATCTAGGTACTGTGTCAACCATACTAGAATTACACCCAACCCTTGGATGAAATTTCATATCCAAACTGCCTTTTTGCTGCATCGTATGATGCAATGTATTCAGCTTCAGTGTGGAATCCGATGTGGTGTCTTGCTTGGAACGTTTCCAAGAGACGACATCATCATTAATCTTAAATACAAATCCAAACATCGATTTGGTATCATCCACATTCGACTGAAAAATCAGCATCAGCTTAGCCTTTAACTTTTATTTCTCCACTTACAGATCCAAAAACCATGAACATATCCTAAGTTCTTCATAAGTACTTAAGGATTATTTTAACAGTTTTCCAGTGGCCTTAATCGGGATCTGTCTGATGTCTGCTCAGTACTCTAAGAACATACATCAGGCCAAGTACATAACATAGCATACATTATGCTATTAAAAGTCGAAACATAAGGTACCAATGTCATCTTTTCTCTCTCCTCATCAATCTTAAGACCCATTGTCTCGAGAGATTAATACTATGACATATTATGAAGTAACTCATTTTTTGACTATTTTATGCTAAACCCTTTTAACACAGTGTTTATGTACGTAGATTGAGAGATCTCAAGCATCCTTTAGATCTATCCCTATAGATCCTTACGCCAAGCACGTAGGACGCTTCTCCCAAATCTTTCATGGAGAAATTAGTAGATAATCATGCTTCAATTGATTAATCCAACAACATTCACAATGAGCATGATATAATCGACTTAAAGCATCACAAATATAACCGTGCTCCCACTAACCCTTTCGCACACAAATGTCACTTCCGGATTTTTAATAAAACAAACACTTTGATGATGTTATCAAAACGGAAGTTCAAACTTTGGGATGCCTTCTTAGGCCCATAAATGGACCTCTGGAGTTTGCAAACCTTTTGCTCGCTCCCAATGGTTGTGAAGCCCTCTGGCTGACTTGTATAAAAGTCTTCACATCCATATGTTATATCTCATAGTCATAATATGAAGATATAGTTAATAAAATTCGAATAGACTTTAGTATCATAACCGATGAAAATTTTCTCACAGACAACTCTTTGCCTATGAGAATAACCATTTCTCACCGGTCAAGCTTTGAAGGTCACTACCTTCCCATCCACTCCAAGCTTTCACTTGTAGATCCATTTGCAGCCAATGAGAACAATTCCCAAAGAGGATCTACTAAGGTCCATACTTTATTAACATGGAGTCTATTTCAAATTCATTGCATCTCGCCAATATCCCAAAATGATGTCCAATATCGTCTCCTTGAAAGTCCTAGGATCACATCCATGGTCTTTGACTACTTTCTACGAGTAAATTCAATTTATCAGGAGTTCTTGAAACATTTTCAATTCTCCTTGGTGTGTGTAAATCAAAGGTTATGATTGACTCAAATAACTTCACCGTTTTCACTTTTCTAGTGGTTTGTGGTTCTTGAACCCTTTCAAGTTATATTATTTTGTCATTCCTTTCTAATAGAAACATTTTCTATAGAAAGATTGCACTTGTAAAACAAACACTTTGCCTCCAAAATTTCCACAAAATAACATAAGATGGATCAGCTATCCAACTCATCACCCACTGGCTGCTTCACATAAGCAGAACAATCTCAAATCCAAAATTTGGATTATTTTTCGGTCCATATCGTATATGGAGTTTTGGTCACTTTATTGGTATGAATTATGTTCAACAAATATGTAACTTTAGAGAGTTACTCGGAAAGAATCACATTCTCTTTAAGATAACTCAACATCCTCTTGCACTAACATTAGTGCTCCACATATGTCCATATGAATCAAATTCAATGGACATTCAACACATGCTAAAGATATGTGGGATCTAAGTTATCATTCTTTTTATATTCTTTGAACGTAATCATACTAATCGTTCATAAGTTCACTAGATTCAATAAAAAATGCATTCTTAAAAAGACTGCAAATCATATTCGGAAATTTAAAAGAATATCATTCTCTATCAAAATAGGAACAATGTTAATGATTAAATCTAGAACAAATAAATAATTACTCAAACCAGTTCCTAACCAGTTCAAGATTTTATATTAAATAAATGTTTTAAACAGCCTTTGCAACAGCTCTTGCTACAATGGCTAGCCTCAGGTAGGTTTCACCTTCCTAGGACTCTCTACTTCTTCTCAACATCCGCAACTATTTGCAAAGATGTGATCACAATAAATATCATATACCAAAGAAGTTGAAACAATAGAAACATTAATTTTTTTTTGTATAAAATACACCATTTCCAGAACGCTTCTGGTCTAGGTATTCCTTGCAGTTTTGCGACAGTAACCAGTAGTGAAAACATAGATGCATCTCCTTTCTTAGTTGCTACTATATCCATTTCGTCTTTTGAGGTTGAGAACCATTCCCCTTCCTCTTCTTTATCCTTGAACTCTTCCTACCATTGGTAGAAGATTCGACAAGAAGAACACGTTTCTCCTTTTGAATCATGGACTCATGAGTTTCCAACATTTTGACTATAAGATCAAATCTACGGTCAGTTAATGAGGTATTGTTACATTCAGATTTTCAATTTCTCAACAAGAGATATTTTTCTTACACCATGCTCATAGACCGAAGCCCCATCATGCATGTGAAATGAAAATAGCTCTTTAGAATTTGGGAGTCTCAGTAATCGTGTCCGTTCACCATACAACATTTATAGGTGTTGGAAAATATCAGCAATGTGAGCAAGTTTCTCATATCTATGTTGAAGCTCATTGGTGACATTGATGCTATCATATAGCACCTAGCCGAGAGATCACGTCCCACAACTTCTCAAGTGTGGCAATCACTTCATGAGACGAACCGGGAGACACTTCAACATGAGACTCCCACCAAGGGTATATAGTAACTTTTTAGAAGCAATCACTATTTTAAAATTAATAGCCAATCAGAATAATTTGGTGGTTAATTTGTTTATATCAAGAATTGATGTAATCGGATTCATGGCAATCACAATACTGAGAATAAACAGAAAATATATGCAAACCGTTTGATTATTAATTAATTCAAAAAGTATGGACTTTCGTTATTGAATGCTCCCACTAAATTTTTCGAATTCATCACCTTCATGACAAATGAATGGAAAATCATATTTTCTTAGTGGGCTTGGAGTCCAACTAGCTCATGATAGCCCCAGGCAAGGGTCCAGTCGACCTCATGATACTAAAGGTGGCTCACATTTGCATCATATGCAACCCCCACGATATTCGTCTCGTGATTGGCATAACCCTACGGAGGCAGGCCAATTATGCCTTCTCACGTCAAACTAACCCATCCCACGGATGGTAACGTCCGCCAATAAGACCCCACGTGGTTGAGCAATCTTAAAGGTTAACAGAACCCTATCTATAATTAAGTGGCAGTTAAACACATAGCTTTCCCATGCCAGATGCCCTCCACGAGGGTGAGACAAGACACTTGACACGAGTAGCGTCTCATGGCTTAACTGTTGATGGAAGACATTGAAAGGCCTCGATGCTAATAAATCCTGATTAACGATGATTAAGCAAACCCGGTTAATTAAAAGTACAAACTTTAAATAAAGGTATCCCGGACTATGATGAGTCAACCAACTAGTGGAACATGTTTTTAGTGCATGAGCATGTGCATGATCACATGGCACTTGGAGAACACATGCCACTAATTAATTTAACTCATGTTTAATACATTATTTTGGACCTTTAATCTTGCAAGATAGTGATGAATTGACATGGATTCCACAATACATCAAAGGATTAAAAATCACCCAAATTCATGTCTAGATTCAGCCATCATTTTCAAAAGAAAACACAAAAAAATTCCATCTCATTTGGCTAGACATTTTCTCTCTCTTCCCATAATTCTCTCCCAGCTTTTCTTCTCTCCTCTTCCTCAACTCACCATTTTCGAAAATTTCAGCCTATTTTCTCACAAAATTCTTGAGAATTTGTGAATGCATGTCACATGCAATCATAGATTTGAATAGGCATTGAGGAGAGGAACAAGAATCTCCAAGAAGTTTTGGAGTTTGAGGAGTTTGTGGAGGTGAAATCTCTTGGAAAGCTTGGTTGGAGCTATGGTGATGGTTTGAAGCTCAAATCTTCAAGAGGAATGAAGGTATAACATCATCTTTCTGTAATTAGCTTAGAAATTATGATTTTTGGGTCGAATTTTAGTGCCTTGGAATGAAAATAGTAGTGTGCTGTCAAATGAATCAGCAGAAAGTGTTGTTGCATGCAGTAGATGGGTTCCAAGGAATCTGTAAGGACCCGAGTGCCCTTAACCATCTATTAGTGTATTAATCCATGTATTTAGTGCATACTCTCATGTGATCACGGGGAAAAACCATACGCAAGTATAGCATAATATACCATCTATAAAAGTTCTTGCATTAGAACCACATAATATTTCAAATTCCCCAACCAAGACCACTTACATAGCATGCACCCTTATAATACACTAATGTGCTCTCAATTCATTTAGCAATTCTGTATTTAATTGCATGCAAACAATAAATGAAGAGAGAAAATCCATGCCCCTTTATACATTCCATATACACATATAAACGTGCTCACATGCGAGCACCCAATGAATGAATGTGTATTTAATGCATAAGGTACTCTACCAAATACCGTTACTTCGATCTTGGAAGCACGTCCCATCCATAGCTCGATCTCAACTCCGGATCTACCATTGTACCTGTTCGACCATCCCTGGTACTTCGAGCCTGGAAGTACCCCAATCAACAGCCCGAGTTCAACTCCAAAGCCATTGCTGCACCTGTACCACCTGCCCCAACAGAGACAGCCCCCACACGGGGTGAGCATACCAATACCACCAATCCGATAATCATAACACACAGTTCATAATTTATAGAAAAAACTGAAACCATCAAATTCCCTGGATGGTATCATCCTCATCCGGGATCCCCTGTGCTGTTCCTGTTCTCAAAATAACTGAAACCATCAAATTCCCAAATGCCAGTCAATCATTACATTGATTAACTAATCCATTCCACATATACCGATACCATAATAAATAAGATCAATCATTAAACAATGCTTAAAGATATTCCATATGCCTCGTTAATAGTTCCATAGTTCTATTTCATCGCTCGCTCTACAATAGCGGCATTTTAATCTCATGCACGCTCAACAGCGGCGGCGTCATAACCGATATTCGCTCAACAACGACATCATCCCAATCATTGCTTGCTCAAAAGTGGCACCATATAATTCCCAATATATATATATATAACCATTTATTGTAAACACAAGTAACCATGCATTTCACAGATGCAATAATATAACAGGCTATGCTCGTACGTTATACGTACCTTATAATTCCGTAGTTCAAGTCCAACCTAGCCTTAGTCCCGTGATCCAATGAATTATGTGCTAACACATAAATAACTCATAATAAATTACAAGCATGCAACCACATGACCAAGACGTTCACAATCCTCAGTTATATCGTCATCCATGTCGATTAACCATTTTTAAAAGACTCCGGCTAAGCATGCATAATGCCAAAAATATTCCACTTTACAATTCAAAGGTTAACCAAATATTAAATCGAGCAATCCAAACTTTATTAAAACTTGGCTCCAATCATTCCATTTTAAAGGCATAGCATTCCCATTGGAATGTAGACATTGCCCCGAAAATCGGCTAATTAAACCTCGATTCCAAAATCCCGACATTTTCCAAAATTTCAAAAAACAACCAAAAACAGGGCCGAGATCGATCGCCCTTCAGGCTCGATCGATCGTGCAAGTCCACTGCCCGAAACACTGCCAGCAGCGATCGATCGCCAAATCTCGCGATCGATCGCCAAGACCCTCGCGAGCGATCACCCACTCTTCGCGATCGATCGCCGCTACTGCTCATCGCCTTCCCAAAATCAGTAACATGTCGCGATCGATTCGCGCCAAGCCACGATCGATCACGACCTGCGGGTTTCAGAAAATTTCGAGCTATAATGGTGTTTTTCACACCCAAACTCAAAACCAACACCCCATACACCTTGAACACTTCAAATACTGTGATATCCCCGAAATGATTATGTGATTCTAATCATTTAATTTAAATTATGATGATTTGGGTGTTAATTCATGGGATTGAATTAATATTATTGGGGAGATTCATTTCAGGGTGCATGTGATATATGTTGGGATTTTGGGGTCGTGGCATGTTTATTTGGGGCGTATGTTGTTTGTTTTGGTAAAGCATGTTAATGGGAATTGAAGTATTTTATTGAGAAAATACTATAAATATCGTGTGAGGATATTCTAATACATCGTGCTAAATACCGGGACCAAAACACAACACATCAAACCACCCAACACCCAACCACCCCCCCCCCCCCAACCCATGCCAATCAGCCTGTACACATGCTGACTTTACTCACCACTTGGCTCAATCATTTAACCACTCTCAGCCATTCCAATTCTCGAGCCTTCTCTCCCATTTCTTCACCAGCACCTGATAAGCAAAATTCTGAGGAGCTTTCCCTTTTTCATCGCCTGGAAATCCTTCAAAAATCGGAGCAAAGTAGGGTGAGAAACCATGCTCTGTTTCTGCTTTAAACTTGTTTAAGTACATGTTTTTAGGTGGCGTGAAAACGGCATGTTAGATTAGGTTTCTTAAAACCTTCGATTTAAATGCTTACATGGTGTTGTTATGAAGCTCTCAGTATTTTCCTTATGTATATTACATGTTTTATGTAGAGGAAATAAGCATGTAAAGTATGGTGTTCGAAAATCTGGGTAAGGTTGTGCCCTGTTTTCTGGAAAAATACGAGTTGGGAGTGTTTTTATGAAGGCGTTATCATGCACGTTAGCTTAGGTTTTGGTAAACCTTTGATGTGAAAATATGCATGGTAGTTTTTTGAAGCCCTTGGCACGTTTGTTCGAGCATGCTTTATGTTATATGTTGTAGTTTTAATAGCATGAAATGAGGTGCTCAAGAAATCTGGAAATGAATATGTTGCCCTGTTTCCAGAAAAGTTGATCGAGTACTTGTGTAAATGGTCGACGTTTATGCATGTGGGCTTATGTTTGGGGTGTAAATTTGATATTAATACACTCAGGGTAGTGTGTTATAACTGCTAGCATGTTGGTCTTGGCATGTTGTATGTCTTACATGTTAGATTGAAGGGTATGAAAATCGGTGTTAAAGAATTCTGGAAAATATGGGTTGAATATGATCGACCGATCGATCGGTGAAGAACACCGATCGATCGGCAAAAGCCGTAGCTTTTTTGTTTAATTCAAACAGTTCACCGATCGATCGGTGATGAGGTCCGATCGATCGGTAATGCCTATTTTTTTTAAATTAGAAATTGTTTAATTTTGATATTGGATTGTAATGAGACATCTAATATTGTGTTGTACACTGGTGTAGAGCCTTCACAGACAGCTACACAGCGCAGGGGATAGAGTCCCACAACACTACATTTTGGAAAGGTACGTAAGCGACGTACGGGCATCCCAACGGTAACATGTACTATATGTTTGTCTTTTGACACATGATGAATGCAATGTGATGCATTAAGAGTTTGATACATGTTATTATGCATTGTTGTTGCATATTATGCATTGTTGTTGTATATTGTGAGGTGGAATAAAGAGGTGTATTCCATGAGTCAAGAGAGATCACAGTGTGTGTTTAATGCTTATGCTTGTTCTGTAGTAATGATGCGGGGAGGATTGTACCGCTCATTATGAGGTTCTGTAGTAATGATGCTGGGAGGATTGTACCGCTCATTATGAATTTCTGTAGTAATGAAGCGGGGAAGATTGTACCGCTCATTATGAGTTTATGTAGTAATGAAGCGGGGAGGATTGTACCGCTCATTATGAGTTGTGGAAGCATGAAGCATTAACATAACTGTTGATATATGACTCAAAAGATATGTAAAGAAAGAGGTGATATGTCATTACATTATTAAAGGATCCATAATTTCATATAATGTGTTTTATTATGAGTTATGGTACAGGGACAACCAATGGGCGTTGTAAATGCTTGGAAATACAGGAAGTGCTTTGTATTTATGATTTGTGCATTTACGCCTTACATTCATATTATGTTGAATATGAATTATGATATGCTCATGTGTTGGGGGTTGTCTTTGTAGGTGTTTTTGTTGACGAGAACCAGGGTCGGGTTGATATGCTGAGCTGTAAGGAGTGCTACAGGATTAGCATGTTAGAGAAAAATTTTGTATAGCTTCTACTGAGTAGAGTAAGACTATAATGTAGTACCTTGTAGGAATTCGTGTTATTCCTTTTGAAACATTTTGGTACTGTAATCTCTAAAGCTCAGGTTAATCAACACGGCACGTTACTCTGATATATTCACATGCATGTTTAGTTCTCTAAATTGCATTTTAGTACCTGATAAGATAACGGGGTCTTACAAATACTCCATTTAAAACAAAAAAAAACTCCAAAAACCCAACTTTAGGATTTTTACCAAAAATCCCCAAATCCAAATCCAACCCAAAACCTAACCAAAAACCACAATACTATAATCAAAACGAAGGTAAAAGCGAGGGGAAGAAGATTACCAACTTTACTTCGAGAGATCCGGCTCCCGAGCCGAGCTTCCAGCCAATTTTCTCCAAGAGAAAAGAAAGAGGGGTTTGGGGGAAAAAGGGTGGGAAGCGAGAGAGAGGGAGATAGAAGAGAGAGATGATATTTCGTGCAATGACGAAACACCGAGTCCACTTGGTATATATAGTACCAAGGCTCCAAAATACCAATACCTCCACGAATACATCATGATTCATTAAAAATCACATGTTTTCAATAAATATCTCTCCAACTCAATTTCCAATACCAGCCCCAATATAGGGTACTCCGGACCCCAGATCCCACCAAAAACCAAATTCCAAGGTTATCACCACGATGAGAATACAATCTCATCCATTGGATCCAACGACTCCAAATACCGGATTTAAAATCCTCGGGAGTACCAATACCACAATTAATTCATATTGCCACAATTAAAAATCCATAAAGGATCATTATCGCACCGGGATTAACGCCATACTTCCCGGGCATCACAATTATCCCCCACTAATAGAATTTCGTCCTCGAAATTTGCACGGGGTACTCCACGTAACGCCGAGATCACACAACCCAAACGGATCTACATCGTCGAATCATGAACATATCATGAATGACACAACAACCGCGAGGACACCGACCTCGCACCATAACCTGGAATGGAGTAAACCCCCCCTCCCCCCTCCCAAACCATCGTAATCTCAAAAGAACGTCAGCATCCCCAATGCTAACCACCCAAAAGCAGTCAGTCAACTCTAACTGCTAACCAAATGAATCATTATTGATTCCAACATAGTTATCGCCTCGATGATAACTCTACGACTCAGCCTACAATGTTAAACATACATCGTTACCAAAGGAAACCACTAGTACACCACAGTGTACTTATACTGTAGGGTCTACCTACCTTAACATCAGTTTAATAACGTATTATGAACTAAACATGCATTAGAGACATCTTAGAGTTCTGGTTGTTATGTGAGCTCAATGTAATTACAGGCCAAAATGAAACTTCAATAATTAGTTAATTACATTCCCCAAAAAGAATGTTATGGCTAACAAAAATCCTGTATCTATCTTCTTATGTTCCTCAGCTCACCATCTCAACCCGGCCCTTAGTCTCGATCCAAAAGTGTACCTACAGGAACAACCCATCGTGAGCATGTACATCATGAGATAAAGGCATATAAATAATGCATGGGAATAATTGATAACATATACTTCCTGTTTAATAGTACTATCCTTCCTTGGTTGTCCCTGTGTCATAATTACGTATATGATCATTAGTTCAAGACACGAATGAATAACATCGTACTTCGTATAAGAGCTCACAACAATCCATGTTAATTAGAAATGGGACTGTCCGGGTACTATTATGACAGCGGCACAATTGGCCCCCCTCGCTCGACATAACTCATCTTATGATACCCATCGCTACGCCTTGATAGCGGATGTATCCCTTATTCAGCGGATGATACCCATCGCTACACATAGCGGATGTACCCCATCGCTCAGCGGATGATACCCATCGCTACACATAGCGGATGTACCCCATCGCTCAGTTATGTGAGCGGCAAGACCTTCCTCGCTTGCCCATAATAGTCACCGGACATTCGACCACTCTAAGTAGCATAGTCAACATGTATTATCATCTTATAAGCATCATCATTCCAAACATCATCACCGTATCGTAATTGTTATCGTAACGTCATATCATCTTCGTTTATCACAATATCATCATCAATAATCATCATAATCATCATCATAAACACTTACACAATTTAATGTATAGTCATAGTTGAGGAATATGTTACCGTTGATGCCCGTACGTTTCTTACGTACCTTTTCAAAATGTGGCGAAGTCGTAGTACTTTATCGTCTCGAAGTTGTGGGTCCTTGGGATGGTTCTACACAACCATACAATTCAATATTAGAAGCTAATCATAGTCCAATATTCAAAATTCCCACAAAAATGCCAAAAATACACTTTTGTGTGTCTCGCGATCGATCGCCATCAAGCCCCGATCGATCGCGAGAACACACTGTCTCGCCCAACAATTTTGCACAATCCGCGATCGATCGCGGAGCTAGCGCCGATCGATCGCGGCCTCGCCGATCGATCGCGCCAAGCTCGCGATCGATCGCTGAGGCTTACTGCCTCAGCCCTGCTGCTCGCGATCGATCGCGAGCGGACGCCGATCGATCGCCGAGCTGCGGGAAATCGAGATTCGGGCACTATTCACCCTTCTCCTTCCCAAATCCAAACAAACCCACATAACTCAACAACAACCATACCCAACTACTCAAAACCAACAATACCCATCATAAAACCATTAAAAATCAAACATCCCACCAAGAATCACACTAACCCAAACAAACCCATTTCAAACCCTTTTTAAAACCCTTCCAAAACTTAACACACACTTCATGAACATCAATAAGTGCTATATAAACATCATAGGCACTAAATCTTACCAAGAAATGCAAGGATGAAGCTTTCACAAGAATTTCTTCCCACCTTTAGGGTTAATTTCGAAAATGGGGAAAGGGAATTTGGGAAAGGGGTTTTGGGAGGTTGAGTGTAAAAGTGAGGTGGGGTAAAAGTGGTGGGTTATGTCTTACTTTTAATTTGTACCCCAATAACAACATGATGTATTTAAAATACATTAACATGATAAGCATTTACAATTGTAATTAACTTCATTAAACTCACATCATCCTCATACTTAAAATTAACATCCTTAAATCATGTTACTTCTTCATTTCCCAAACATGGCTTAAACATCATAATAAATCATCATATAAACATAATTAATGTTCGAGTTACCATCAATTAATTTCGGGGCATTACATATACTAAATCTGGTTTCCGCTCTCCAATTCCATCTCCATCAAAGGGGTAGTTGCATCACCTTGCAACACGGATCGGGCAACTCACGGCCACCGATCGACACAAAACACATCTCCAAGGATGTCTATGTCCGTATGTTCCAAGAAATCACTTCTTGGTCCAAACACAACATCGAGACTCCACAAGGTCTCAAGTTCCCAAAAGGACATGCAAGAAAATCAATTGCATTCCCTACACACGTGTCAACCACGACACCTAACAAATCCGAACCATGGCCATCCCTCGTTTACCCTAGGATTCAACAATCCTAACACAGGGATATTAACAAATTACTCAGAAATGAACTACCATGGCCTCAACACACGACAATCCCTCCTCAAGGGAGTCAACCAGACCTCGTGATCATTCTTCAGAATACATCGTGTCATTGAGATTACAAATCTCAAGGTGCCACAATCTCTCACTGGAGATTCCTTCAAGAAGCATACTAACCCGATGCTCGACGAGTACTAAGAAAATGCTGGCATTCGTATACACACGCCGGCATACATGCCTAAGCACCAATACTACCTGCATACTCAATGCAATCGACTCAGATATGACCAATCATACCCAAAAGTCCCAATCCCCAATCTCAACTGTCCATCCTCAATTATTCTCACCCAATGGAGAATGATGATTGACAAATCAACGACCAATGGAATGATTCCCAGATCAACACCACACAAACTTACTCGTTGAATTTCCCAAAGATTCCCAACTTGTAGGTATATCAATACCGCTTTCCTCATAAGGAAAGTGTCATGAATACATGACCTTCCAACCTCGAATCATCTTTCGGAGAACTGGATATATTTATAACCAAATATATCCCGGAACCAATAGATACAGAGCTGGTTCAACATAATGCATCAATGCCACTATTACTAAATCAAAATCCGTATACGCAACTTATACTCATTCTAACAAAGCTCCGTACTAATACCATAGTACTCCACAATCTCGAGCATTTCTCTGGAGACGTCTACTCGTACGTCTCTCGAAAAATAGAAAGCCATTACCTAGTCCAACACTAGTAATGCTTACCATGGTTGATTCACAATCAACTCCAGACCAATACTAGCTGTCTCCATGACAGTACAATCCAAATATCTCTAAGAGATAAAATCAATATAGTAGTGTCACACCACTAACTATATCCCACAATTCCAATTGTGTCCCCCATTGCATTCCATATTCAAGGATGCTCAACCAGCCCTAACAACGACTTGTTGACACTCATGTTGGTATGTGGTGCCGCTTTTGAGCGAGCAATGATTGGGATGTTGTCGCTATTGAGCGAACATCGGTTATGACGCCGCTGCTGTTAAGCATGCGTGAGGTTTAAATGCCGCTATTGTTGAGCGAATGATGAAATAGAACCATGGAATCATTGGTTAGATATATGTGATATCTATGGCCATTTGTTTAATGGTTTAATCATATTTGATTATGAAACTGGCATGGCAGGAATTGATTTAGTTAATCAATGAGACGATTAACTGGCTTTTGGGAATTTGATGGTTTTGGTTATTTTGAGAACATGAACAACACAAGGGATCCCGATGAGGATGATACCATCCAGGGAGTATCATTTAAAATTCATGGCATTTACATTCTGTAAATTATGAATTGTAATATTATAATTATTGGATTGGTGGTATTGGTATGCTCACCTCGTGTGGGGGCTGTCTCTGTTGGGATAGGTGAACAGGTACATTGATTGCTTCGGAGTTGAGCTCGAGCTGTTGATTGGAGGTACTTCCAGGATCGAAGTACCAGAGCTGGTATTGAGCATAGTATTTTATACATTTGATACACATACATTCGTTGATGCTCACATGTCAGCACTGTTATATGTGTATATGGGTTATATAAAAAGGCAATGGCCTTTCTCTTTTCATTCATGTGTTGTGATAGGGTTGATTATTACGCGTATTTAGGTCTTGATTTGTATATATATTCGTGTAGATTCCGTGAAGATGTTATGCTTTTTGGTATGTATTTGCTTGTTTCAGGAATTTAGGTGGAATATGGAAGAATTGAGCTACAAGGAAGAAAACGGGTAAAATCAAGCCAATAAATGAAGATTTTGATTTCTGGAAATCTCGATCGATCGGAACAAGCTTCCCGATCGATCGACCGAGGCAGAAGAATGTCCAACAAAGATTTTGGATTCTCGATCGATCGGAACATCATTCTCGATCGATCGACTCAGTCAGAAAGTTGAAAAAGAATTTGAGAAGAAGTCTCGATCGATCAGAAGATTCATCTCGATCGATCGAGAGAGGCAGAGAATTGAAGACTCGGATGCTGAAGACGCTCGATCGATCTAGACATAAGGCTCGATCGATCGAGACAGAGATTTTTCAGAAAATTAAAATCTTGATTTGGTCTGATTTATGGAAACAATTCCATATCTCCCCTCCTCTATAAATAAGGAAAAGAGGCACGAAAATTGCATCCTATTCGGAAGAATAATCAGACCTAATTCCATATTTCTTAGCCGCCTTTCATCTCCGGAAGAACAAGGTTGAAGAATCCTTTGAAGTGCAAGGAAGGAAGCGAGAGAAGAAAGATCATTCAACGCACGGAGTCCTCCTACGTTTATCGTATTTCTAAACTCTAGATTAATTTGATTTTCATATTTAGTTGATGTTTTTGAGGTTGAGAAACAATTGAACATCTATTTGAATTTGATTTGAATTTAATCTGGTTTATTCTATCAATTTTAAGTGATTTGTGTTTGAATCTTTGATTTGGTTGTGTTTGAGTGAATCAATATCTTTTGTTCATGAATTATATGCTTTATGCTATCAAAGCCTAGCTATCTTTGATTGAACTTGTGAATTACAATTGAGATCGAGAGATAAAATTGTAATACGCTCAAATAATTCATGTTGTATGTTTAAGATTTAGATCGAGAGATTAAATCACATATGTGGTCATTTTAAATTGAACGATTTAAAGAATAACGGTTTTCATAGAGATTTATTCGGTATTGAATTGGTATTAGTGAACGAGAGTTACTAGTGTCAATTTACTGCTAGTTTCAACACAGCTCGAGAGAGTGTATTGATTATTTTCAGAAACCCGTCACCTTAAGAATTGATTGTTAAGAAGTTGTTTGAACAAACCAATCATTGACGATACATAATTGAACGAACATTTTGATAGATTTCTCGAGCGGAATTCCTTCGCATCTTCAAAGGAATTGTGTTAGTTTTGAGTTTTTAATTCTTTAGTTTAATTCATTAATTAATCACCTTTTTCGTAGGTTAAATATAATTCAATTAATTTTATTTGGTACTTATACGTTAGTCCCCGTGGGTTCGACATCCTTACTTAGAATATCACTATACTAAAACTTGACACCGTGCACTTGCGGTAGAATCGCTACACTGAGAAATAATTGTTTAAAAAATAAGCGATCAAGTTTTTGGCGCCGTTGCCGGGGACTGTTGGATCGAGCGCTTACCGCTTTACCAATAACTATAGTTAAGGGTAATGGCGCAACATCAATCTTTTCAACCATACACTGGCACAAGCGCCACGTGTTCGACCGATCACAAAGCAGAGGCAATTGTTGAACCCCAACAATCCCTCCCCCAATAATTGCACTCTCTGCAACTCATAGGAATCGAACACGCGACCTTGGCTCTGATACCAATTGTTGGATCGAGCGCTTACCGCTTTACCAATAACTATAGTTAAGGGTAATGGCGCAACATCAATCTTTTCAACCATACACTGGCACACGCGCCACGTGTTCGATCGATCAAAAAGCAGAGGCAATTGTTGAACCCCAACAGGGACTAATCTGTATAATATCATACGAGATTAGTTAATTGTAATTTAGCCATTAATTTTTGTTTTGTTTTGTTTTGTTTTGTCACTTTTGACCGTCAAATTTAATACAGTCGCATCTTCTCCTTTTGGATTAATTTACAGGTAGTTATTGTCGTGGTGCATGCTAAGGAGTACGTGTCTACGAAGAATTAGAGAAGCTCGAGCAATGGTTGTAAATAATCAAGAAGGAGGCGCTAACAATGAAGCATTGAATCCCAGATCGATGATGGATTATGCTCAGCCATCTTTTCATGGATCACTGTCCAGCATTACAAGGCCAACCATTCAAGCAAACAACTTGAAATAAAGCCGGCGATAATACAAATGATCCAACATTCAGTGATGTTTGGAGGAATAGCCACTGATGATCCAAACGCTCACATCTCCAACTTCTTGGAGATCTGTGACACATTTAAACATAATGGCGTCTCTGACGACGCCATCAGGTTAAGGTTATTTCCTTTTTCACTAAAGGATAAAGCTAAAGCGTGGTTGAACTCTTTACATGCAGGTTCAATAACAACTTGGGAGGGGATGACGCAAGCCTTTCTGTCCAAATACTTTCCTCCTTCCAAGACGGCAAAGATGAGTAACGATATCATCACATTCGGGCAATACGACCCTGAAACACTATATGAGGCGTGGGATCATTTCAAAGAATTGCTGAGGAGATGCCCACACCACGAACTTCCTATATGGCTTCAGGTACAGACTTTTTACAACGGTTTGTTTTCATCTAACCGTTCTATGGTAGATGCAGCCTCAGGAGGTTCCATAATGCACAAAACACCGGAAGCAGCATATGAACTCTTAGAAGAGATGGCTTCTAATAGCTATCAATGGCAATCGGAGAGGAACGTGCCAAAGAAATCGGCTGGAGTTCATCAAATTGACAACATCACTGCTCTTTCGGCACAGTTGAATGCGCTGAACAAGAAGATAGATGGCATGAGCATGACAGCAATGCAGGCTCAAGTTATCACTTGCGAGCTATGTGAAAGCAATCATCCGAGCAATGAGTGCCAGGTAGGTAATCCATTCATTCAATCTAACGAGTCTGTGAATTATGTAGGAAACAGGCAGCCCAACAACCCATACTCCAACACATACAACCCAAGGTGGAGAAATCATCCGAACTTGCAATGGTCCAACCAAAGCAATGTGTTGAACCCACAACAACCACCGGGATATGCACAAAAAAAGAGTATGGAAGAGCTAATGACCAAGTTCATATCATCAACTGAAACTAGGATGCAAAATCAGGAGGCATCTATCAAGAACTTGGAAAGACAAGTGGGGCAACTTGCAACTTTGATTTCCGGACGAACTCAAGGTACACTACCAAGTGATACGGTGATAAATCCAAAGGAGAAAGCGAATGTCATAGCACTAAGGAGTGGAAAAGAGCTAAGGCCACAGACTTGAGCACAAGAAAGTTGTGAGACTACCATTGACGACAAGAGTAAGATTGAGGAAAAGGCAATCGGAAAAGGTAAACATTCCAACACCACACCAATCACACACAGTGATAAGGTAGTAATTCCTCCCCCATTTCCCGCTGCGCTAAAAAAAGCTAAGATGGACGCTGAATTTAGTAAATTTCTTGAAGTATTCAAGAAATTGCATATTAATATACCATTTGCTGATGCTCTACTTCAAATGCCTAGTTATGCTAAGTTTTTGAAGGAAATTCTCTCTAACAAGCGAAAGTTGGGCGAATACGAAACGGTAAGCTTAACAGAGGAGTGCTCAGCAATTGTGCAAAACAAGACCCAGGGAGTTTTACTATACCTTGCACTATAGAATCAGTTTCATTTACTAAATCATTGTGTGATTTGGGTGCGAGTATAAATTTGATGCCTTTTTCCATTTTCAGGAGGTTGGGACTGGGAGAGCCGAAACCCACCAAAGTTTCACTGCAATTGGCGGATAGATCTATCACATATCCCCGAGGAATCATTGAAGACGTGTTAGTCAAAGTGGACAAATTCATATTCCCAGTTGATTTTCTCGTGCTAGATATGGAAGAGGACAGGGAGACACCACTGATTTTCGGCCGACCATTCTTAGCAACGGGAAAGGCAATCATAGATGTCCAACAAGGGAAGTTGATCCTCCGTGTAGGGGAGGATCAAGTTGTGTTTAATGTCTTTAAAGCACTTAAACACCAGCACGATGAGCCCATGTGTTTTAGTATTGATATTATTGATGCCTTGACTGTTGATTTGTTGCAAGGTACTTACAAAGAAAAATTGGAAGCATACATTGTGGAAGCCGATAAACAACATGACAAAGGGGAAGTTGAGATCCTAGCTCGATTGAACAACATCGTTCCCTATATGAAACGAGCCACTGAAAATCTTGGAGAGTTGGGAAAAAGAGACATTAAGCCTCAACGACCATCCATTGAAGAATCACCCAAGCTTGAACTAAAAGCCCCTCCCATCTCATCTCAAGTATGTATTCCTAGATGCTGGAAATGCGTTACCTATCATTATCTCTTCATCTTTGACAGGTGAAAACGAGGGGAAGATTCTTAAAGTCCTTAGGGAGCACAAGAAGGCATTTGGATGGAAGATAGCAGATATCAAAGGAATCAGCCCATCAGTGTGCATGCATAAAATTCTGATGGAAGAAACTTTCAAGCCCGTGGTACAACCACAACGCCGTCTAAATCCAAAAATGCAAGAGGTAGTCAAAGCCGAAGTCATTAAGCTCATGGATGCAGGTATTATCTACCCTATCTCTGATAGCTCATGGGTAAGTCATATTCAATGTGTACCAAAGAAAGGTGGCATTACTGTTGTCCCTAATGAAAACAATGAATTGATACCTACTAGGACAGTCACGGGGTGGAGAGTGTGCATTGACTATAGGAGATTAAATGAATCCACTCGTAAAGATCACTTCCCCCTTCCCTTCATTGATCAAATGATAGAAAGATTAGCATTTTATGATTTTTATTGCTTTCTAGATGGGTATTCAGGGTATAACCAAATCGCTATTACACCAGAGGACCAAGAGAAAACTACTTTCACTTGCCCTTATGGTACATTTGCCTTTAGACGAATGCCATTTGGATTATGTAATGCCCCTGCCACTTTTCAAAGATGCATGGTAGCCATATTCCATGACATGATAGAGAAATTTTTAGAAGTTTTCATGGATGATTTCTCTGTTTTTGGATCCTCATTTGATATATGTTTATCTAACTTGGATTTGGTGCTGACACGATGCGAGGAGACAAATCTTATACTAAATTGGGAGAAGTGTCACTTCATGGTCAAAGAATGTATAGTTTTGGGACATAAGATATCCGAAAAGGGTATTGAAGACCGAGCAAAAATCCAAGTGATACAACAATTACCGCCTCCAACAACTGTGAAAGGAATCCGAAGCTTTTTGGGCCATGCAGGATTTTATCGTCGATTCATTAAGGATTTCTCAAAAATTTCTAAACCTTTATCTCATTTATTAACTAAAGATGCACCTTATGAATTTAATGCTGATTCTGTGCAGGCATTCGAACTTCTCAAGGAGAAACTGGTAACAACACTGGTCTTGGTAGCACCTGATTGGATGTTACCCTTTGAATTGATGTGCGATGCAAGTGACACAGCCGTAGGAGCAGTCTTAGGTCAAATGAGGAACAAGGTATTTCATACCATATACTATGCTAGTCGCACTTTGAATGAAGCACAAATGAATTATACCACTACTGAAAAAGAGCTACTAGCCATAGTTTTTGCATTCGATAAGTTTCACTCCTATCTATGTCTTGCCAAAGTTATTGTTTACACCACCATGCTGCACTTAAATACTTACTTGCAAAGAAAGATGCCAAACCACGCTTAATTAGGTGGATATTGTTGTTGCAAGAATTTGACTTAGAGATACGAGATAAGAAAGGTGTAGAGAATGTGGTAGCGGATCATTTGTCTCGAATAGACAATGAAGAGGATAAAATTGAAAGTGAGATAGGAGAAATTAACGAGACATTTCCTGATGAGCAATTGTTAAAGCTGATATTTTACCTTGGTATGCAGATTTTGCGAACTATATTGCTAGTGGTATCCTCCCACAAAATCTATCTTTTTATCAAAAGAAAAAATTCTTTTTTGAAGTTATACATCTTATGTGGGAGGAGCCCTATTTGTTCAAAGTTTGTGCAGATAACATCATAAGAAGATGTATTCCCGAAAGGGACATGCAATCTATCTTGAAGCAATGCCGTGGTGGAGAGATATGTGGGCATTTTGGCCCAACCAAAACAGCTGCTAAGGTACTTGACTCTGGCTTCTATTGGCCAACGCTGTTTAAGGACGCATTCAGGTATGTCTCTACTTGCGATAGATGTCAAAGGGTCGGTAATATCTCTAGGAGAAATGAATTACCCTTAAACAATATTCTCGAATGCGAACTTTTTGATGTATGGGGCATAGATTTTATGGGACCTTTCCCAAGCTCATGTTCAAACAAATACATACTTGTCGCAGTGGACTATTTGTCAAAGTGGGTTGAGGCGGAAGCCTTACGCACAAATGATGCTCGAGTGGTTGTGCAATTTTTGAAAAGAAAAAATTTTACGCGTTTAGGCACCCCTCGAGCAATTATTAGTGATGGGGGCACTCATTTCCGCAACAAACAATTTGAAAATCTTTTGAGTAAATATGGTGTCACCCACAAAGTGTCTTCACCTTATCACCCACAAACCAGCGGACAAGTAGAAGTTTCAAACCGAGAGTTAAAACGTATTCTAGAAAAGACTGTGACCCTAAGCCGGAAGGATTGGTCCTTACGCTTAGATGATGCATTATGGGCTTATTGAACTACTTTTAAGACACCTATTGGCACATCACCTTATAGGTTGGTATTGTAAGTAATCCAACAAGCATGGTACGCAGCGGAATAAAATTTTTATGGATTACAAGACATCAGATCTATACATAGGTTATCATATCGGATTAGGGATTACAAAAGTCTCACCCTTGTAGCGTGTTTGAGCAGATTCCACGAAGCAGCACCACGTCCAACGCCTCCTTCGAGTCACTAGCAAAACTTATCAAGTTTTGCCTCAACGGTATCCACACGATCAAATCAGGTGAAGGGATAGTCTAAGAACAAGTTGCTAGACTCGTTCTTAAACCGGAACAAGAAGCACACTCGATTCTAAATCGAAAGGATGGCCGGAATCAACAATTCTCTCTTCGGCTATCAAGAAAAAAACGAGAGCTCCTTGTGATCGGCGGCCGTGTGCTTTGTTGCTAGGTTGGAATGAATTGTGTTGTGTTAATCCCATTAATCACACTGTAATCAAATTATATATGATTTAAGTAAAGGCTTTCACAAAGTCTCATGGGCCCAAACCCATGATTTAATTAAATCTTTATATTCATTTAATTAAGACTCTTCTTAATTAATTAATTCATCCAATGAATTTAATTCCCTTTATCGATTTAATCTTTTGTGCGACCCGATAGGATCTTGTAATGTTGGCAGTGACATAAAATCTCATTTTATGTTATAAGCAAAGAGCGGTGTCTAGCAACACATCAAGGCTACCCAAATTACAAGAATGTCAATGACTCGACATAACCTTTAGAACTTGTGATAATATTAACCATGTAACTTAATACCTTTGTCCTTTGTGTTTAGATTGAACACGAGTCATGGAATAGTCATACTCGTATATTCAATCTTTATTTCTTGATCCCCAAGTTTAACTAGAATAAACGAATAAGCTCGATATCACATATCGACTCATTCGAGCATGGCCATGCATTTTAGTCTCACTTGATCAAGGGCCAAACACTTCTCCTGTTATATAGGAGGGACAAATCCTATCTCGATCAATCAACATCCCTCTACATAATTCGTAGTGTATCCAATAGTTGTCTTTATAGTTTACCCTGTTACGGGTAACGTTTGACAATATCAAGATACATAACTCCTTATGTTTGGATCTCTGATGATCACAAGTCGTAAGGATTACATACATTATTATCACTATGAGAATTGCATATGACAATCATATAACTATCCATGTTGTATTCTCATGGTGGGTCTGTCCAGTACATCGTTCTCTAACATGTACCCATGTGTTGATTTGATATCTCATATCAATGAACAATTCATCAATCAACACATACTAGTCTCTATGTATTATTATTATCCCAATTCATGATAATACTTGACTAGGGACAATGTTTAAGAATAATACAATATTATTCTAAGGACATTAACATATACATTAATTCACATTGCACAGTTAAACGAATAATATGTAATAATGAATTGCCATTCATAAAATCATAAACATTGTATGTAAAAACAATCATCCAATGACATGTCTTAGGGCATATCCCAACAGGTATTTGGTAAGGCATGTCATCTACCTGTTGAACTTGAGCATAAAGCATATTGGGCTATGAAATGGCTAAACTTTGATTGTCATGTTGCAGGTGAAAAACATCTTTTACGGCTAAATGAGATGGAGGAATTTAGGAATCAGGCATATGAGAATGCAAAGATTTACAAAGAAAGAACCAAGAAGTGGCATGATTCTCATATACAAAGAAGGGAATTCAATGAGGGAGATACAGTACTCTTGTTCAATTCCTGATTGCGACTCTTTCCCGGTAAACTATGTTCTCGGTGGTCTGGACCATTCACAGTCTCCAAGGTAAACCCAACTGGCGCTATTGAAATTACTGACCCCGAAAAGGGAACCTTTACAGTAAATGGGCAGCGGTTGAAGCACTACAACATCAATGAGAAATGCGAGATGTTAGCCTCTATCTGTTATCTTGATAACTAAGGAAACGGAGGTGAAAGTCCAGCTTGGGACTATAAATCAAGAACTCTTTCTTAAACCTTTGCTTTCTTTTATTTTAGTTCTTGTTTTCTTGATTTTGGCGAGACTCCATACGTGCTGTGGAGCTGTCTTACCCAGTACCACCTCCCGAGCATGATGAGGACGACGATTACTGACGATTGTCGTCGAGGTATGTGCCTTGCCTTTGCCTTTATTGTTTATAATACACTGAGGGCAATGCATGTACTAAGTTTGGGGGGGTGTGTATTGGTTTCTGCTATTGTCTTGCGTTACTTCCTTGCATGACTAATCTAGCATGAGTTTGCATGAGATTAGATCGTTTTTGAGCATATAAAATTTTTTTTTCTTGAAAATAAGTTCATCATTTAGAAAATTAATTAGATCTGCAATGGTATTACATGATGATATTAATCCCCATCTCACCTTAAGTCTTGAAGAATTTTGACTTGTTTGTGAATATCTTAGGTTAAGTTAATAATTCAAAATTGAGGAATATTTTGAGCACTTTTAGCTCATGATTGAGTGAATTGTATATTGGAACAATTGTGTTAACTATGATTTGTCTTGAGGATCTTGAAACAATATAGAACCTACTTTAGAGCAATTTGAGGCGAAATTTTATAGTTAGGAACTAGACTTCGAAATGATTTAGACGATCTTTGGACCGTTTGAGCCTTTCAAGCCTACCATGTTATATCAATCTCTTAGTTCCTAATTTGAGCCTAAATGATAAAAGAATGGAGTATGTTTGACATACTATTAGCCCCATTCAACATTCTTTGGCAACCTCATTATACCCACCTCCTTGAGCCTAAATGGAAGATTTTTATCTTGACCCAAAAGGGAGTATAATGATTCTCATTAGATGCACTTGAATTGCTAAACTTTGATGAGCTTATTGAATTTTTTTTTTGAAGAATGAGAAAAGAAAAAGATAGAAAAAGCCTTGAGAAAAAAATGAATAAATAAGACCCAAAGTGGCCAAGGCTATAAAAGAAAAAGAAGAGAAGCTCAAAGTGTGTAAAATTTTTAATCTTCAAAGATTATACTCTCTTCTTTGTATTTCTCTATCTTTTCTTTGAAGCCAACAACCTAGGCCAAACATTACAAGCTTTAAAAGACCTATTAATCCAAGTCTAGGGAATAACTACATTAGTGGAGAAGTGTTTGAAAAGTAGGCTTATGAAGTGTTTAAAAGAAAATCTTGATTTTGAGTTTAATAGCACTATTTGATCCTAAAAGTATATATGAAACTCATGATTGACATTAACACACACACACACATTCTGCTTTTGCGATTTATTGCTTAACTTAGGGGGAAACACTTCTTGTTGAGTTTTGGATTGATTTATGGTTGATGTGTGAGTGGGATTTCTGAGCTTTTACAATTGAGTTGCTACGACTAACTCATTCAAAGTATTGATGATGAACTTTACATTTTGATCTTAATGTTTGCTCGAGGAAGATCAAATCTAAGTTTGGGGGAGTTGATAGGGTTGATTATTACGCGTATTTAGGTCTTGATTTGTATATATATTCGTGTAGATTCCGTGAAGATGTTATGCTTTTTGGTATGTATTTGCTTGTTTCAGGAATTTAGGTGGAATATGGAAGAATTGAGCTACAAGGAAGAAAATGGATCAAATCAAGCCAATAAATAAAGATTTTGATTTCTGGAAATCTCGATCGATCGGAACAAGCTTCCCGATCGATCGACCGAGGCAGAAGAATGGCCAACAAAGATTTTGGATTCTCGATCGATCGGAACATCATTCTCGATCGATCGACTCAGGCAGAAAGTTGAAAAAGAATTTGAGAAGAAGTCTCGATCGATCGGAAGATTCATCTCGATCGATCGATAGAGGCAGAGAATTGAAGACTCAGATGCTGAAGACGCTCGATCGATCGAGACATAAGGCTCGATCGATCGAGATGGAGATTTTTCAGAAAATTAAACTCTTGATTTGATCTGATTTTATGGAAACAATTCCATATCTCCCCTCCTCTATAAATAAGGAAAAGAGGCACAAAAATTGCATCCCTATTCGGAAGAAAAATCAGACCTAATTCCATATTTCTTAGCCGCCTTTCATCTCCGAAAGAACAAGGTTGAAGAATCCTTTGAAGTGCAAGGAAGGAAGCGAGAGAAGAAAGATCGTTCAACGCACGGAGTCCTCCTATGTTTATCGTATTTCTAAACTCTAGATTAATTTGATTTTCATATTTAGTTGATGTTTTTGAGGTTGAGAAACAATTGAACATCTATTTGAATTTGATTTGAATTTAATCTGGTTTATTCTATAAATTTTAAGTGATTTGTGTTTGAATCTTTGATTTGGTTGTGTTTGAGTGAAGCAATATCTTTTGTTCATGAATTATATGCTTTATGCTATCAAAGCCTAGCTATCTTTGATTGAACTTGTAAATTACAATTGAGATCGAGAGATAAAATTGTAATACACTCAAATAATTCATGTTGTATGTTTAGATCGAGAGATTAAATCACATACGTGGTCACGTTAAATTGAACGATTTAAAGAATAATGGTTTTCATAGAGATTTATTCGGTATTGAATTGTATTAGTGAACGAGAGTTACTAGTGTCAATTTACTGCTAGTTTCAACACAGCTCGAGAGAGTGTATTGATTATTTTCAGAAACCCGTCACCTTAAGAATTGATTGTTAAGAAGTTGTTTGAACAAACCAATCATTGACGATACATAATTGAACGAACATTTTGATAGATTTCTCGAGCGGAATTCATTCGCATCTTCAAAGGAATTGTGTTAGTTTTGAGTTTTTAATTCTTTAGTTTAATTCATTAATTAATCACCTTTTTCATAGGCTAAATATAATTCAATTAATTTTATTTGCTACTTATACGTTAGTCCCTGTGGGTTCAACATCCTTACTTAGAATATCACTATACTAAAACTTGACACCGTGCACTTGCGGTAGAATCGCTACACTGAGAAATAATTGTTTAAAAAATAAGCGATCATGTTGCATGCAATTAATTAAGGAATTGCTAAATGAACTGAGAATATGTTAGTGTATTATAAGGTTGCATGATATATATGTGGACTTGGTTGGGGGAACTGGACATTATATGAAATAATGTAAGAAATTTTATTATTGTCATGTTTTGCTATGGTAGCAAGTGTCTTTCCCCTACATATATGATTGTATGAACTAAACGCATGGGTTAATACACTAATAATGGGATAAGGACACGGGGGTCCTTACATTAGTGGTATCTGAGCAGTTGTTTGCTCTTTGGGGCTGTTGAGGGCCTAGGAACATGCTGATTGGAATGAGTAGCACATATTATGCATGATGGTAGTTAGTGTTGTGTGACACAGCTATTCACTTATGTGCTTTTATGATATGGAATGTGGTATTGCTAACCATGGTGGTTGCAGGATCATATGGAATACAATGAGATGAGATTGATGGAAGCGGTTGGCACTTGATATAAAAGTGTTAAAAGAATTTGATTTTGTAGGAAAACCAGGAAATGAGAAACATGATACGATGTCTAAGGACAGGAATGATGGATAACAGACAGTGGAATATTCGGGTATGATTTCCATATGATTACGAGATTTCAATTGATATTGAGCATACAAATGTATTGCAATTAGAGTCCTGCTACGGGTATATCACCAGCGATGGATCATAGTATTTACCGCTCATATGTCGAAGCGATGGTTAATGCCGCTGTCATATCATAGCGATGGATATTATTGAGCCGTCGATATAACGTAGTAGGATTTGTGGAATGTTGTGCTAACCTCGATGCAGGTGTATGGAAATATCGGTGAGATTATGCGGAATGGGCATCACCTCTTGAGTCCAAAGGACAATGTGCACATGTACGGGGTCACCTCTTGCGCCTACGGGGCATGTGGCACATGCATGGGAGTACCTCCTGAGCCTGTGGAACAAAGTGATACATTTCTGATTATGCTGCTATCGTGTCGAAGCGATGGTAAATGCCACTGTCACGTCGAAGCGATGATACCACCGTCATGTCAAAGCGATGATGCCGCTGTTGTGTCGAAGCGATGATACATGCCGCTGTCACATCGAAGCGATGATGCCGCTGTCATGACGTAGCGACGCGATCGGGAACAAAGTGATGCATGTAATGTGAGCCACCTCTTGGGTCCGAAAGGAACAAAGTGCTACATGCATTTGAGTACCTCTTGAGTCCACAATTGTTCCGCTATTCTATTGGCGATGGTTCATGCCGCCGGGTATATATAGCGATGGTTCATTCCTCTATTTTATTGGCGATGGTTCATGCCGCCGGGTATATATAGCGATGGTTAATTACGCTATTCTATTGGCGATGGTTCATTCCACCAGGTGTATATAGCAATGGTTCATTTCGCTATTCTATTGGTGATGGTTCATGCCACCGGGTATATATAGTGATTGTACATTCCACTACATCTATTGGCGATGGTTCATGCCGTCGGGTATTATATAGTGATGGTACATTCTGCTAGATCTATTGGAGATGGTTCATGCCGCCGGGTATTATATAGAGATGGTACATTCCGCTACATCTATGGCGATGGTTCATACCGCCAGATATCTATAACGATGATCTATTCCGCTGATTCTATAGCGAGGGTTTATGCCTCTGGTTCTATAGCGAGGGTTTATGCCGCTGATCCTATAGCGAGGGTTTATGCCGCTGATCCTATAGCGAGGGTTTATGCCGCTGATCCTATAGCGATGATTTATGCCACTGGTTCTATAGTGAGGGTTCATGCCGCTGATTATGTAGCGATGTTTCATACCGCTGATTTCATAGCTCGGGATTGCACCACCTTCGAGCGATGGGTACTGATTTCGTACTGTTATTGGGCAATGGGTACATGTATGCCGTTATCTTATTAACGATGAGTTATGGTAGAATACTATTCTGTTAGCGTTATTGTGGATATCATGTATTGACATATACCGTCACGGGTTGGCGATGTTATTGTGGATGTCATGTGCTGACATATACCGTCACGGGTTGATGATGTTACTGTGGATGTCATGTATTGACATGTACCGTCACTGGTTGATGATGATATTGTGGATGTCATGTGTTGACATGTACCGTCACAGGATGACGATGACATAGAGGATGTTCTATGTGGACGAATGTCGACGTTACGATGAAAAATATAGTCAGGTGTATGTATTTAGTCGTATGGTTTGAGTGTCAATGGTGGGCACATGGTAGTGTCTGAGTCACTGGTTGACGAGACCATTATGCTGAGCAGGTTTGCTCGATGAATTATTGGATGCACCGTACAGGAAGTGTACCGCAGCACACATTTGAGGTAAATATTTTACGAGTAGTGGTACCTTTGGGTATACTCGTTGGGCTGGCTATGGCCAAGTGGCTGGTGGTAAAAGTAGTTAATGAGGAAACTACTTGCTTATACCGAGGTGACATGTGGTGGACATGATCAAACCCACACATGAAGGTGTGGAATAAATCCTAATGTATATGATTGCATTGTGGTTGAATGAGGACACCAGGATGTCCGTTGTGCTTTGGTGTTAGAGAAATATTGGGCGAGGACCCACTACTATAATGGATGATACGGTATGATATACCGGGACGGAACGTATGATACGTTGGTAGGTTTGGTATGAACGTAATGAGGCAGCGATCTGCTAGTCAGGAATTGTTGCAGTGCTATAGTGAGCTTGTCATAGCCATACTGCTCGTTGGAACCGAGTTGGGTAAATCGTATGATGATACGATGAGTGTTTATGGTAGACTGTTGTAGTCACTATGTGGCATGAGGATTGAGGCAGGGATTGCCTCACGAGAACGTTTATACGTTGAATGTTTTGAGGGACTTGTACTGGGGCAACTCAATTTTGTTGGGAGTACCAACGTGAGTGTCAACAAGTTGTTGTTAGCGCTGGTTGGAAAATCCTTGAATATGAAATGCAATAGGGGACGCAATTGGAATTGTGAGATATAGTTAGTGGGGTGACAATACTATATTGTTTGTATCTCTTGAAGAGATTTGGATCATACTGTCTTGGAGACAGCTGGTATCGATCGAGGGTTGATTGTGAATCAGCCATGGTAAGCATTACTGGTGTTGGACCAGGTGATGGGCTTATATTTTCTGTGAGACGTACGAGGAGGCGTCTCCGGGGAAATGCTCGAGATTGTGGAGTACTATGGTATTAGTAAGAAGCATTGTTAGAATGAGTATACATTGTGTGTACGGATTTCGAATTTGTAATAGTGGCAAGGATGCTCTATTCCGTATCGGTTGTGTAATTTTATTGGTTCCGAGATATATTTTGTTGTAAATATATCCAGGTTTTTCGAACGATGGTTCGAGGTTGGAGGGTCATGGGTTGATGACACTTTCTGTCATATCCCCGAAATGATTATGTGTTATTTTAAAGATTAATCATGTTATGAAGATTATGGTATTAATTCTTTGTGTTGAATTAATTATATTGGGGGAAGTTATTTCAGGGTGCATGTGTTATATGTTGGGAATTTGGGGTTGTGGTATAATTATTTGGGGTGGGTGTTAATTGTTTTGGTGAAGCATGTTTATTTGGAAAATGAAGTATTTTATTGAGTAAATACTATAAAATATCATGTGAGGATATTTTAATACACCGTGCTAAATACCGGGACCAAAACATAACACATCACATAACCCACCACCCAACCACCCCCATGACCCATACCCTGCTGCCAGCTGATCACCCATACCACTTGCCCCTTCTCCCACTCCACCTTTCCATGTCTGAAATCCCTCCAATTCTGCAAGACCCCAACACTTTACTCGTCATCAGTTCATTTATGACGTCGTATGTGTATAATTTTTTTTTTCTTTTTGGTTTTCTTTCCATTCTTTCAAAGGAGTCATTTCATGTTTCCCCTAATCCCAACATTAAATAATGTTCAACGTTATAAGATCATCTCTACCAACAAATAAACTCATAGATTTCGCCCATTACCATCCCCATTACGCCACTTTTTACATTGTGGACTTTTATAAAAATTTGGGCAGAGTCTTCCCATAAATTGAGCTATCCGGAAATAAAAGCACATCACATAACATAACTCCCGGCCAGGGAAAGCACAATACTTAACAGAATACAGAAACACTAAGTAAATTCCCAGCCAGGGAAGACACCACACTAATAAGACAACAAAAGTGGGTTTCTGTAAGGACCCTATTTCCTTAAGTGCGGATTAAAGGCATAATTAGAGCTAACATAAATTATCAGAGTAAAATAATCATGTTGAGACTATGAGCCTTAAGAATTACATGCCAAAAATGAGGACTATCAAATGGATTAGTTACATTCCCAATCAAATGAATGTATTTACTATAGCTTTACACTACTCCTAGAGTAGACACTATACAAAAGAAATCCTGTCCTTCATCTACCAAAGTGTTCTTCACAAGCTCACCGCCTCAACCCGCTTTAGCCCCTTTTTATCATGCCAAAAGTACCTACAAGGACAACCCCCAAACATGAGCAATGATAACATTCATATTCAACACAATATGAATATAAGGCGTAAATGCATAAATCACAATAAAACACTTCCTGTTTTTCCCATGCATTTTAACGCTTCCAGTTTGGTTGTCCCTGTACCATAACTCATGAGTATAATCAATAGATTATTTAATGGTCTACACATGTCATGACATAACACCAGCTCATCAATACCAAATACCAATCACCAATCCCTAGTCTGTCCATCACAATGTATTTTAATGCCCCTCGCTTATTTACATATAGGCGTCATAGAATAACCTCGCTTCAATGGACATGCGGCGCTCTCACCCCTCGCTTCACATTGAGCGGCAAATATTCTTTCCTCGCTGTGAGGGCCCGATCCTAATGTGGTGTTTAATTAACACATAATGATTAATTTGCGTAAACAACGGAAGATTTATTTCAAAGGTCTTATCAAATGGCCCTAAAAGAATTTTCGCTTTTAGGTGATACATATATAGTGATACTGAAAATACGTAATTCCAGTTTCCAATTTAACATGTTGAGCATAACATCCATATCAAGTATAAATCAACCAGTAGTAGAATACTTAAAATACAGATACTCGGGGCATACCCCGGTAATTCAAAACATAATTAAAAATATTCTAACAACTACTGGGACGCAAAACTTAAAATATAAACCTGAGCTCGCTCTCAAGGAGCTCTGGTATCTCTCGATGCGTCGCTGCAAGCATCGTCACTATGTCCTCCTGTAAAGCCTGTCATGTCAGAACAACAAAAGACATGACAGCCCCCACAAAGGGGGTCAGTACCCCAGTACGAGAAATAAATAAATCATGTCAAGTGACAAAGTATCATGCAATGCATACCATGTATGAATGCGATGTATGAATGGGTACAAGGAATCGAATATCAAGATACCAAAAATCGGAGTCCAAAGGAAGGTATCATCAAATCATCAAAGCTCGAGCAGAGGGTGACAGTATACGTACATTGCGCTAGGAAAACTCATCCTATGTACGTTACTGCATCCAGCCCTCGTGTCTAGGTCCGGTCGCACCTGCACGTGACTACAGTTACTACCTATACTGCATGTCATCGCCATGCTCGTCGTACCCGACACTCAGAGTAAGTCAACTCAGTAAAATCATGGATATCAAAGGAATGATAGATCAATATGATATGCCCATGAATCATTTATGCATCAAATGACATATGCAACTCAATATATCATGCAATCTCATGTGAAAGTATATACAAATCATGTAATTTCACATATCATGTAATCCAAGACATTCATCATGTCATATAGTCACATAAGAATCATATAGTGACAAATAAGTCATATAAATCAAATAATGACATATAAGGCCATACATTAGCATCATTACACGTCTTTGCCAGACGTCATGATAAAACTCATTTCAACGTACCTCAAACCGTTAGCTAATTACCAAGTGATCCTCGACTCAATCTTAGGATTAATAAACCTGGCCATAACAGTTCCAAATACAACATAATGTCACATACTAGCCTTAAACATATCAAAATAAAACTCAAACTTAGACCCAAAACCAATTCTCTAAATTTCAGCCTGCGCAACCATAGAGATCGGCTCATAACTTGTCCGATACTTAATAAAATCACATGGGTCCAATTTATTTTCAAAGCTAACTCAAAAATGAACATTTCATCAGTTCAACTCATCTTCAAATTCGTTCATTTAGCCTAGGTAAAATGGCCAAGAACAATCTGCTAGAAAAACAGGACAATTTACCAAATTCCAGCCTGACCCATTTTTGTATAAAAATCATAATAAATTCATATGATGTCCAAAAGACTTGGGGCCAGTGGTAAAATCACGAAAACGCAATGTACTACAGTTCATATTTGAAGTCCATATGCTAGTTCACTCATCGTGAGGCACATGCAAAGCAAAGTATGCCAGATTTTAAAAATACTCATATTCTATTTTGACAGAGTGAGCGGTTTTATGGAAAAGTTCATATCTTACACACGGAAACTCCATATCATGTAAGGACAGTTTAAAATACAAGATAACCCAACATACAACAAAACATATCTTATGATCTTTAAGCTAAACAATTCATCTTCATGTACATTAACTGAAAAACGTACAGCCTAAAAAACTGGTATATCCCCTGTTTCCAGATTGTATAGTTGCTGGTACAATTAGCATAATTCGTTCATATGAGCTCCAAATTGAGTGAGGCTAATTCCACATGCAAGCTAACCTCGAATACTACAACACTTATTAGAGCCTAAAACTTCATATTCGTAGCCATTTATTCCCAGAAATACGAAGAACATAATGCATGAAACTCGGATGCAGTGGATTTCCAGATTTGACACATGTTGGTAAACTGACCATAACGTTTTCATATTAACTCCAAATTAGCTGATTTTTGTGGCCAATTAAAGCTAATACAAAACTACAACTGATATCAGGTGAGTAATCTTCAAATTCGAAACTTAACTAGACCCAAAATTCGAAATACCAGACCAACAGTATACTGAAATCTGCAGAACATTCTGACAGCAAGTTTTCACTACATTTCTCATGTCCAAGTATCAAAATTCGACCCTTAATCTTACATGCAAGTAATTAAAACTCAAGGATGATGATATACCTTCATTTATCTTCAATATTTGAAGCTTGATCATCCACAAAACCAAGCCAAAACCAAAAATCCTACACCAAAACTGCTGCTACTCGAAAATCTTGCATGTCCTTTCTCCAAACTTGAAATTTCTTGGTGCATCTTGTTCCTCAAGATGAGTAGCACTCAAATATATCTTTGCATGTGACATGCACTTGCAAATTCAAGAGGATTTTTGTAGGAAGTGAGCTGCAATTTTCGAAATTGCTAAGAAGAGAGAAGGAGGAGCATTGGGAATGAAGAGAGAGGAAAGGTGATGGAAATTTGAGCCAAAATCTGAATTGGGCAAGGTTTATGTAAGGACCCCAAGCCCTTAAACCTTGATTAGTGTATTAACCACTATGTGTGGTACATGCTTTCTATAAAATGTCAATCGGGAAGCTCTGATGATACTTAATCATTGCCTGTCAATGAAAGACTCATATGTTTGCCCTTTACCAACCCCTTGGTGCCACTTTTCACATTGTAAACTTTTATAAAAATTTGGGCAGAGTCTCCCCATAAATAGAGCTATCCCAAAAAAAAGAGTACAACACATAACAAAATTCCCGGCCAGGGAACACATAATACTCAACAGAAAGCAGTAATACAAGTAGATTCCCAGCCAGGGAAGACACCACACATATGTCAACAAAAGTGGGTTCCAACACCCACATAATACACCAATGACTCTCATATCATTCTAGCAATTCAACCTAATTGCATGCAACCTTAAATGAAAGAGAGAAAGGCTCATGCCTTTATATACAATCCATATACAAGTATAATCGTGCTCACATGCGAGCATCATGAATATGTATAAATCCTCAGGTGTATATATAGGTACTCTATACGATACCGTGCTCCATCAAGCCCTGGTACCACGATCCTGGGAGTACCTCAAATCAACAGCTCGAGCTCAGCTCCATAGCCATCGATGTACCTGTCCACCTGTCCCAACAGAGACAGCCCCCAACGGGGTGAGCATACCAATACACAAAATCCCATAATCATAATAATGAAATTCATAATTTACAACACAAGTAAATACTAATGAATTTAAATGATACTCCCTGGATGGCAACATCCTCATCCGGGATTCCGTGTACTGTCCCTGTTCTCACAACATCAAACTCATCAAATCTCATAAATCAGTAAATCAACGCATTGATTTACTCATCGCATGCCTAATCCTCGAATATCAACATATAGTGATTACAAATTCATTAAACATGCAATTACAGATATCACAATATCTAATACTGATTTCACAACCTTGCTATCAATCACAGATAGCTCAAATGCCTTAGCATTTATTTTACCAATCCTTCATTATACTTAGACATCTCAAGTGTCTTATAATGAATACATGAGTCTACAAACCTAGACATCTCAAATGTCTTATAATGAATACACGATTCTACGAACTTAGACATCTCAAATGTCTTACGAAGAATACATGATTTTACGATCATTCCCAGGCATCTCAAATGCCCTAATATAATCAAATAAACCCAGTACCCCATATATCATGCAAGAGTCATCCTACTCTAGTGTCACGCACGCTACAAGCGGCGATATCAAGATTTGGGTCATTCCTTGGCTATATCAACATATATATATATAATCCTCATGCGCGATTATTCAATGAAATCAATTTTCATTATGCATTCACATATGCCTTAAAATATAGAAATGCTCGTACGTCGCACGTACCTTAAATCTCCGAAGTCCGAGCCAAACCTTGCTCGAGTTCCATGCCCCGAGGAATGATGTGCTAACACGATAAATAATTCACAATTATTTACGAACATGCAACCCATGCTCAAGCACACCCATATCCCTCAAAATATTGTCAACACACGACAATTAACCTTTTAAAAGACCCGGGGCAGGGTACATACAGGGAGGGAAATAAATGAGACAATATCGAAATTTGTTCAAGAATACCCTACAAAAATCGAACCCGAATCTCAAAATTTCGAACCCAATTAAATACCATAATTCATCTAAAATGTGAATTAAACCATCAATAGCAAGAATCATCATCCTTGCCAAAAACCCCCAAATTTTCGAAATCCAAACCCTAATTTCGAATCCAATTCTTCAATTCCGAACACAATCAAGCATCATAATGCGTCAACAACATGAATTAATCAATCCATAACAAGAATCACCACAACCCTTCCAAAACCCCCAAAATTCGAACCCACTTCATGCATACAACCAAAATTTCGAACCAATCCCACCAACAACAATAATCCGAACAAATCGAACACAAAAATGGCAGGGAATTGCACGAAAATAACGAAAAAGGGGTTAGGAAGATTACCCAAACGAAATCGGAAGAAATCGGACGAAAAATCGAAGAACCCTAGAAATTGGGGATCGCCGCTCTTTCTCAAAATTCGACCTCAAATCGCGATGAAACTTTCAATTGGCAGAGGGGAAAGGAGCGCCTCGTCGAGACGAAGCCGTGGGTAGGTCGCACGCGCCGATCGGCGGCCGGACGGCGGCGGGCGCACCGCTTGAAGCGGCGTGGGTGCTGTAGCCGACGGGAATCGCGCGCAGGGGAGAGGGAGGAGAACTTTGGGGCTGAAATGATAATTTATGACAAATTTTGGGTTCAATTGGTATTTATAGCAAAAATACCCCGAAAAATTAATAGCCCCACAAATACATCATGATTCCTTAAAAATCATCTGTTTTCAAAAACTCTCTCTCTAACTCCAAAACCCTCTACCGGTGCTCACATAGCACCCGAGATTCCGAGACACATCAAAAACCCAACTCTTAGGTTTTACACCGTAATGTGAATACAATCTCAACCTCTGGATCCAACGATCCCAACTGCCCAAATAAACGAGCCCAGAAGGCCCAATACCTCAATTAAACTCCAAATCGTCACGTAAAACCACTTTAGGGATTATTAATACTCCGGGATTAACACCTATAATCCCTGGTCATCACAATATCCCCCACTAAAAGAATTTCGTCCTCGAAATTAGCACCGGTGTATCACGTAACACCCGGGCTACACCTCAACATGAAGCCAGAACCTCGATTCTTGACCATATCAGAATCGTATAAATAAACGCAAGGGTACCTACCTCGCATCAACTCTGAAACAAGGCGACTTACCAATACCAACATATCACCCAAGAGGTAAAACGTACCTCGATGCGGGTCATCCCAAAAGTCAGCCTCATGACTGCGAAACAACTGATACTTACGACTGTAGATCAGACAGTCATCCTTCGTTCTAATACAACAGTACGAACACATCCTGAATGACACCTCAACCGTAAGAACGTTGACCTCGTGTCAAACTCTGGAGTGGAATAGACTTCCAAATCCATCATAACGTCAAAGAGCGTCAGCACAACTCAACGCTAACAGTCCAAAAGCAGTTAGTCAACTGAAACTGCAAGGATTCGAATCGCTCTTGATTCTATCGTAGATATCATCCAATGACATCTCTATCAAGACTCACGATGTCTAACATACATCGTTACGAGGGAAACACTAGTACAACCACGGTGTACCCATACCAAACCTGGTTTCCACTTTCAACTTCCTCCATCGAAGGAGTAGTCGCCTCATTGCAACTTAATTTGGGCAACTCACGGCCACAAATTCAACAAAAGACATCTCACAAGATGTCCACCTCCGGATGTTCCAAGAATCACGTTCTGATCATAAATAACAACCGAGACTCCGCAGAGTTTAAATTTCTTAAGGGGCATGCAATAAACCCATTGCATCCTCAACGCTTGTGTCGTCAGCGACACTCAACCAATCCGAAATCCTGCCATCCCTTGAAAATCCTCGGATTTAACAATCCAAACTTGGGAAGGCTGTCGCATAACTCGAAGGAAAACACCAACAAGGGAAATACCTTAACCCTCGCAAGAAAATCCCTCCTCAAGGGAGTCAACTAACTTCACGATCATTCCTCATAATCATCGTGCCATGGAGATTCCCAATCTCAAGGTGTTCCATATCTCACATCAGAGATTTAACCATCCAAAAATAGCATAACTCTATGCTTAACAGAGAGGAAATCAATAACTGGCATCCGTATACTCACCGGTATACCTGCCTAAGCACTGTTATCACATGCATACTCAATGCACTCGGCTCGGGTATCTACCACATATCCCTAAGCCCCAAACACAACCGTCAATTCTGAGTCATTCCTTACTCAGTGGAGGATGAAAATCGACGATTAACAATACACGGTGTGATTCCCAAAATCAACACCACTTGTACCAACTTACCGAATCTTTCAAAGATTCCCAAATAGGTATAATACTACCTCCTTCCTCGCAAGGGAAGTGCCATCGAACTCGAGATCCACAAGTCTCGAACCATCGTTCGGAAAAACTGGATACAATAACACCCATTGTATCCCAATACACGGGTTCCTTTAGATTGAGTCAATAACGACCTGATGACTCTCTTGTTGGTACTCCAACATCCTGAGCTGTCCCAGACAAGTCTCCAAGATTAAACATAAACGTATACACGTTTCAGTGAGGCATGCACAACCTCAGCCTCAACCTCAATGACATGGTGACTACTAGAGTCCACCACAATCCACATCGCATCACCTTACGATTTGTCAAACTTGGTTCCAACGAGAAGTATAACGGCTCTAGCAAGCCTATCATGGTGCTACACACACGCGGCAGACAACCTAGTCTCTGCCTCTTTAGGTTTACCTCAAACCTACCAATAAGACGGACGTTTCCACATGGTATAACATACTATGGGAGGAAAACTCAATAGAGTAGTGGGTCTTTATCCAACATTCCTCAATGCCGATACACCCTGGACACTCCAATGTCCCTATGTACTTAACATAACCTGATCCTACTCCCTTAGGACCCATCCAACACCCTCAAGGGTGGTGTGACCATGTCCACCACATGTCACATCGACAGAAAGCGAGTAATTTCCTCCATGATTACTCCTGTCGTCAAATCACATGGCGAAAAGCCATTCCAACGAGCATACCTCAAGGGTATCACCACTCGTAATATGATCACCCCAAACGTAAGCTGCGGTACAATCACATGTACAGCGCAACCATCCATTCCTCGAGCAACCCGCTCGGTATAAGGGTCACGTCAATCGGTGTCGCACACACCACCTTGTGCTCGGTACTGGCACCCAAGGCATACCACAGAATACGTATACTCAACGCATCGATCATCGTAACGATGATGCATGTCTAATAAGACATCTCCTACACCATCGTCATCGTCATCCCGTGACGACACATGCCAACTCATGGCATCTAAAACATTGCCCACTAGTGACGATACATGTACATCAGCGTATGTCATCCACTATCATGCTAGTAAAATAGGCATAATAAAACATGTATATCAATGCATGCCAGCTACAATAAAGCTAATAAAATAGCAATATCTCATACCTCATCGCTAGTGATATAGCGTCATACCTGTCTCCGTCGCTCAATAATAGTGCGTAATCAGCACCCATCGCTCAAAGGCGGCAAAATCCTGTGCTGAGTACATAGCGGCAAAATCCCTCGCTATAGAATCGACGGCATGACACCTCATCATATAATAAGTGGCATGAAACCTCGCTATATACCTGAGCATGAATCATCGTCCACATAGTAGCGGAAAGAGGCATCGCTATCAATACACCTGGCGGCATGAACCATCGCCAATCAATATAGCGGAATGAACCGTCGCTATAAATACACCTGGCGGAATGAACCATCGCCAATAGATATAGCGGAATGAACCATCGCTATAAATACACCTGGCGGAATGAACCATCGCCAATAGATATAGCGGAATGAACCATCGCTATAAATACACCTGGCGGAATGAACCATCGCCAATAGATATAGCGGAATGAACCATCGCTATAAATACACCTGGCGGAATGAACCATCGCCAATAGATATAGCGGAATGAACCATCGCTATAAATACACCTGGCGGAATGAACCATCGCCAATAGATATAGCGGAATGAACCATCGCTATAAATACACCTGGCGGAATGAACCATCGCCAATAGATATAGCGGAATGAACCATCGCTATAAATACACCTGGCGGAATGAACCATCGCCAATAGATATAGCGGAATGAACCATCGCTATAAATACACCTGGCGGAATGAACCATCGCCAATAGATATAGCGGAATGAACCATCGCTATAAATACACCTGGCGGAATGAACCATCGCCAATAGATATAGCGGAATGAACCATCGCTATAAACCGTGTCCTCATAGAGAAATGAATATAAATCGACACAGCGGGACACATCACCGCTATCATCCGTGTCATCACAAAGGAATGAATCATCATCCTAACAAGCGGCATCTCATCCTCGCTTCTTCATACAAGCGGTATCTCATCCTCGCTTCGTATGGCATACCCCGCCTCCATGTGCAAGCGAGCATCCCCGCCCGCTCCACATTTTTAGCGGTACAAGCATAAGCTTCTTCATACAAGCGGTATCTCATCCTCGCTTCGTATGGAATACCCCGCCTCCATGTGCAAGCGAGCATCCCCGCCCGCTCCACATTTTTAGCGGTCAAGCGTAAGTATAAAAATTCTCACTGTCATAAGCAGGACTCCTGGAATGTATAATCATCATTCCTTTTTATACTCCATATTTCCTGTAACCTGCAACCATCAGGGTTAACAACAATAGCCATATACGCTATGCATCCACATTCAATTCATAATAAAAACACATTATGAGAATGTATGGTTTCACAAATAAATGTCATGATATCCTTCTTTAAATCCTTATTTCAATCCTGAGCCCTTATCATTAGTACATTTTAATGCTTCTTGCTACTCCAGGAAAGCGGAATTCTTCCTCGCTTCCACTGGACTTTAGCGTAAGCCATTAAAATCCTTACTAAGATAACTTTGACTCAAGAAATACACCTCTTATATTTCATAACATGCATATGCAAAAACAATGCACAATAACATATATCATAACCTCAATGCACCACTTTGCATTCATCATGTCAACAAGACAACGTAAAAGACATGTTACCTCGGAAATATCCCTTTATCTGATTTTCTTAAAACCAGCTTCCTTGGCACATAATACACGGAGTGCCAGACATCCCTATAAATGTCATCCTATCGTGTTCCACACGATTCCTGCAACCACAATGGTTAGCAATACCACTTTTCATATCATAAGAGCACATAAACAATTTGCTATGTCATACAACATTAATGCCATCATGCATAAATATGTGCTATCAATAACTTCCTAGGCCCTTAACAGCCCCAATGAGCAACCACTGCTCTGATACCACTAATGTAAGGACCCCAAGCCCTTAAACCTTGATTAGTGTATTAACCACTATGTGTGGTACATGCTTTCTATAAAATGTCAATCGGGAAGCTCTGATGATACTTAATCATTGCCTGTCAATGAAAGACTCATATGTTTGCCCTTTACCAACCCCTTGGTGCCACTTTTCACATTGTAAACTTTTATAAAAATTTGGGCAGAGTCTCCCCATAAATAGAGCTATCCCAAAAAAAAGAGTACAACACATAACAAAATTCCCGGCCAGGGAACACATAATACTCAACAGAAAGCAGTAATACAAGTAGATTCCCAGCCAGGGAAGACACCACACATATGTCAACAAAAGTGGGTTCCAACACCCACATAATACACCAATGACTCTCATATCATTCTAGCAATTCAACCTAATTGCATGCAACCTTAAATGAAAGAGAGAAAGGCTCATGCCTTTATATACAATCCATATACAAGTATAATCGTGCTCACATGCGAGCATCATGAATATGTATAAATCCTCAGGTGTATATATAGGTACTCTATACGATACCGTGCTCCATCAAGCCCTGGTACCACGATCCTGGGAGTACATCAAATCAACAGCTCGAGCTCAGCTCCATAGCCATCGATGTACCTGTCCACCTGTCCCAACAGAGACAGCCCCCAACGGGGTGAGCATACCAATACACAAAATCCCATAATCATAATAATGAAATTCATAATTTACAACACAAGTAAATACTAATGAATTTAAATGATACTCCCTGGATGGCAACATCCTCATCCGGGATTCCGTGTACTGTCCCTGTTCTCACAACATCAAACTCATCAAATCTCATAAATCAGTAAATCAACGCATTGATTTACTCATCGCATGCCTAATCCTCGAATATCAACATATAGTGATTACAAATTCATTAAACATGCAATTACAGATATCACAATATCTAATACTGATTTCACAACCTTGCTATCAATCACAGATAGCTCAAATGCCTTAGCATTTATTTTACCAATCCTTCATTATACTTAGACATCTCAAGTGTCTTATAATGAATACATGAGTCTACAAACCTAGACATCTCAAATGTCTTATAATGAATACACGATTCTACGAACTTAGACATCTCAAATGTCTTACGAAGAATACATGATTTTACGATCATTCCCAGGCATCTCAAATGCCCTAATATAATCAAATAAACCCAGTACCCCATATATCATGCAAGAGTCATCCTACTCTAGTGTCACGCACGCTACAAGCGGCGATATCAAGATTTGGGTCATTCCTTGGCTATATCAACATATATATATATAATCCTCATGCGCGATTATTCAATGAAATCAATTTTCATTATGCATTCACATATGCCTTAAAATATAGAAATGCTCGTACGTCGCACGTACCTTAAATCTCCGAAGTCCGAGCCAAACCTTGCTCGAGTTCCATGCCCCGAGGAATGATGTGCTAACACGATAAATAATTCACAATTATTTACGAACATGCAACCCATGCTCAAGCACACCCATATCCCTCAAAATATTGTCAACACACGACAATTAACCTTTTAAAAGACCCGGGGCAGGGTACATACAGGGAGGGAAATAAATGAGACAATATCGAAATTTGTTCAAGAATACCCTACAAAAATCGAACCCGAATCTCAAAATTTCGAACCCAATTAAATACCATAATTCATCTAAAATGTGAATTAAACCATCAATAGCAAGAATCATCATCCTTGCCAAAAACCCCCAAATTTTCGAAATCCAAACCCTAATTTCGAATCCAATTCTTCAATTCCGAACACAATCAAGCATCATAATGCGTCAACAACATGAATTAATCAATCCATAACAAGAATCACCACAACCCTTCCAAAACCCCCAAAATTCGAACCCACTTCATGCATACAACCAAAATTTCGAACCAATCCCACCAACAACAATAATCCGAACAAATCGAACACAAAAATGGCAGGGAATTGCACGAAAATAACGAAAAAGGGGTTAGGAAGATTACCCAAACGAAATCGGAAGAAATCGGATGAAAAATCGAAGAACCCTAGAAATTGGGGATCGCCGCTCTTTCTCAAAATTCGACCTCAAATCGCGATGAAACTTTCAATTGGCAGAGGGGAAAGGAGCGCCTCGTCGAGACGAAGCCGTGGGTAGGTCGCACGCGCCGATCGGCGGCCGGACGGCGGCGGGCGCACCGCTTGAAGCGGCGGGGGTGCTGTAGCCGACGGGAATCGCGCGCAGGGGAGAGGGAGGAGAACTTTGGGGCTGAAATGATAATTTATGACAAATTTTGGGTTCAATTGGTATTTATAGCAAAAATACCCCGAAAAATTAATAGCCCCACAAATACATCATGATTCCTTAAAAATCATCTGTTTTCAAAAACTCTCTCTCTAACTCCAAAACCCTCTACCGGTGCTCACATAGCACCCGAGATTCCGAGACACATCAAAAACCCAACTCTTAGGTTTTACACCGTAATGTGAATACAATCTCAACCTCTGGATCCAACGATCCCAACTGCCCAAATAAACGAGCCCAGAAGGCCCAATACCTCAATTAAACTCCAAATCGTCACGTAAAACCACTTTAGGGATTATTAATACTCCGGGATTAACACCTATAATCCCTGGTCATCACAGTTTAGGCGTGGGCTTCTATGCCAAATTTTGTGATTTTTAATTTATTTGATGTATGGTGGAGTCCATGTGTCAATACATCACTTATCTTGCAAGATTAAAGCTCCAAAATCATGTATTAAACATGAGTTAAATTAAATAATGGCATGCGTTTTCCAAGTGCCATGTGATCATGCACATGCTCATGCACTAAACATGTTCCACTAGTTGGTCGACTCATCGTAGTCGAGACACCTTAATTTAAAGTTTGCACTTTTAATTATCCGGGTTTGCTTAATCATCGTTAATCCGGATTAATTAGTATCGGGGCCTTACACTTCTTCCCCTCTTAAGAAGATTTCGTCCTCGAAATCGCAAAACCAAGTATAACTCAATAAATCAAAACATATGAGATGTCTCAATCTCATTCATAGATACTTAAGGATCATCATGTATCAATGACAACTGCTGTGGTCGTCTCAACGATCTACCACTTAATCAAAGTTCTCTATGATTCCACAAAGTTCAAAATATCGAGGCAACATCAAACCTCACTTAACGAATCATATTGATCATCGCAAATGTAATATTTCCATATTTACCTGATTCTCAACTCGAAGTCTAACGATATATTTCTCTTTGGCGTAGCTAATCTGCTCACCTCAAGCCAAATTTTAATCGTTTCCGCAGAAATTTTATCGTTCCTGGCATTTTTTTCTCAACAATCTTAAGTATGCCTAAATTTCTTATCAATTTTCTATCACATCAGCGATCGGTAATTCTGGCTCTGCAAAACCTGAACCGATGCCATCCCAAAAGTTTTCTGAAACTTAAATTATAGGAAAATTCTACTGGTGAATGATGATTTCTGTCAATTCCCACTAAATCACCACTATTAATCGAGACATAACTTCCAAAGTCTGGATATTTTCTCAGTTGATCCATCTGGATAGGTATGCTAAGTAATACTCATTGCTAACTTAGTATCCATTACATTCCGAAAATAGTTTCGAATTCTGATATTATCATCGGATCTCAATCAGATACATTTATTATAGAAACCACTGTAACTAAACCACATTATCCATATCTTACACATGTCGTCTTCTCATAGACATATAGACTATCATATGAAATCAATATCTTGTATTGAATAGTCAATCAATTACGATTCAACTTGTTTCACAATCTCTGTTTGTAAATATTTTAGCTATAAAACTCAAAACTAGAAATTTCCCAATTTCATTGTGGTACTTACAAATCTTGTACTATCCCATTAGGTCTCGTATTTTTATCTTGACCTGCTGGCATGTTAAACAATTTGCCACAAAATTCAAAAATTTCTTTCTTTATACCATCTCATTATAAATAGGATCTCGAGAATGATACATCTCATCATTCCCAGAATAACACTATGTTCTCTATAGTGTGCTTTCTGCTGTAATACATCTTTCAAATCAGTAAAATTTGATGCTATATACTGATTTTTCATTCGCAACCACCACTAAATGACATACTAAATTTACTTGGTTGATAAGACAGAACCAATTTCTTAACTCAATATATGTATGGGTCTGTCCTTCGAGTCTTTCCGATCGTCAAAATCAGATGTTATCAAACTGCAAAGCAAACATCGATGCTACCATTGCACCTTGCACTTTTAGGTTCAGTGCATCTGCTACTAGTTTCATTTTCCTTGATTTATATTGACTATCAAAGTCAGATTCTTTAATAAATCCAGTCATTGCTTATATCTCAAGAATATGTAATCATCTTTTCATGATACATTAGAACATATCTTCGAATCTTTGACATACGTATTTGCACAACTACATATCTCCCTGAACCAGTTAAACCAAAACAACATTGGGGTTGTAATCTGTAAGGACCCCCTTAGCCCTTAACCCCTGATTAGTGTATTAACCACTATGTGTGGCACATGATTTCAATAACCAGTTAATCGGGAAGCTCAGATGATACTTTACCATTGAATGTCAATTACAAACTTTCCTTTAATACTCAATGTTATAAGATCATCGTCCTAACAATAAAAGACTCATATGTTTGCCCTTTACCAACCCCTTAGTGCCACTTTTCACTTTGTGAACTTTTATAAAAATTTGGGCAGAGTCTCCCCATAAATAGATTTATCCCGAAAAAAAGGCACAACACATAACATAATTCCCGGCCAGGGAACACATAATACTCATCAGAAAGCAGTAATACAAGTAAATTCCCAGCCAGGGAAGACACCACACATATGACGACAAAAATGGGTTTCAACACCCACATAATACACCAATGACTCTCATATCATTTAGCAATTCAACCTCTAATTGCATGCAACCTCAAATGAAAGAGAGAAAGGCTCATGCCTTTATATACAATCCATATACAAGTATAATCGTGCTCACATGCGAGCATCATGAATATGTATATAATCCTCAGGTGTATATAAGTACTCTATACGATACCGTGCTCCATCAAGCCCTGGTACCACAATCCTGGGAGTACATCCAATCAACAGCTCGAGCTCATCTCCAAAGCCATCGATGTACCTGTTCACCTGCCCCAACAGAGACAGCCCCCAACGGGGTGAGCATACCAATACACAAAATCCCATAATCACAATAATGAAATTCATAATTTACAACAAAGGTAAATACTAATGAATTTAAATGATACTCCCTGGATGGCAACCTCATCCGGGATTCCGTGTACTGTCCCTGTTCTCACAATCATCAAACTCATCAAATCTCAAAAATCAGTAAATCAACAAATTGATTAACTCATCGCATGCCTAATCCTCGAATATCAACAGATAGTGATTGTAAATTCATTAAACATGCAATTATAGATATCTCAATATCTAATACTGTAGGGTCTTCCTACCTTAATTATCATTTAGTACACATAAATGGGACAGAACATGCATTTATAACCTCTTAAGGGTTCCGGTTGTAGCTTGAGCTAAGGAGATTACAGGCCAAAATAAAGTTTTCAAAAGCTATTTAATTACATTCCCAATAAAGAATGTTAAAGCTATAGATTTACACTACTCCTAGAGTAGAGACTATCAAAATCCTGCATCCTACGTTCATCATGCTCCCTTTAGCTCACTTCCTCAACCCGACCCTAGGCCCTTGGTCCAAAAGTGTACCTACAGGGATAACACATCGTGAGCATATACATATTTACTTAACATTATATAAAAGCATACAATAATGCATAACATCTTAGTTAAGTAAAGGTTATTGGTCGTCCTTCGACTTCCTTGTTATCCCTGACTCTTATTCATACATTAGGGCGTCTTACCCCATTGTATGGCATCTTACCATATCATCATTATCGTGTGGCATCTTACCACGTCATAATCATCGTGTGGCATCTTACCACGTGGGCATCTTACCCAGTCATATGGCGTCTTACCATATCATAAACATTGCGTGGCATCGTACCACGGGGGCATCTTACCCACTCACGTACTTTGGGTGGCATCCCACCGCATGGGCGTCTTACCCAATCATACACGTCGTATGGCCTTATCATAAACTTCGTCATTATAGACGTACTCATAACATCATCATCATAGACATCATCATAAGCATCATCATCGTAACATCATCATAAGCATCATCATCATAACATCATCATAAGCATCATCATCATAAATATCATCATAGACATCATCATCATAAATATCATCATAGACATCATCATCATAACATCATCTTAAACATCATCATAATAGGTAAGGGTATGGTTTACCGTCCGATGCTCGTACGTCTCTTACGTACCTTAATTCCCAAAAGAAGGAGAAATCGTAGACTTTATCTCCTTGAAGTCGTGGGCACCTGGGATGGTTCTACATAACCATACAAATTGATATTAGAAGCTAAAATAGTCCAATATCCAAAAATCCCACGTAAATATCAAAAATCCATCTTTTTACAGCTCGCGATCGATCGCTGCCCAGGCGCGATCGATCGCGAGATCGCACTGGACGAGGGGGCAAAATCCCTTCCTTGGCGATCGATCGCCACTTTTGGCGTGATCGATCGCCAGCCTCGCCGATCGATAGCCCAAGAGTGGCGATCGATCGCCAAATGCTACTGGCGGGCACTGGAGGCTCGCGATCGATCGCCAAGAACGGGCGATCGATCGCCGAGTGCTGTGCTTCGAAAATTCGCCATTAATGCTCATTTTTCAAGCTCTTCCTCATGCCACCCAAAACCAAACTTCTTAACAACTTCAATAACATCATAACCCACTAAAACCAACATAAAACACTTCAAAAATCATACCCCAACCATAAACAACACATACCCAAACAAACCCACATAAAACATCAAAAACTTAACCCATTTCAACACCAAACATCATGAAACTTATAGGAATGGTTCCATACCTCTTGTCGGCTCCAAATCCTAGCAAAAATCACACAAACAAAGTTTTTGTGGAACTTTCCTTCTTCCCTTTTGGTGGAACTCGAAAATGGGAGGGTTTGGGGTTTGGGAAGTGATTTGGGGGTTTTTAATAAAGTGAAAGGTAAAGGGGTTAAAGTGATGGGTAGGGGATTTAAAAGGGGTTGCTTTAACTTAAATAAAATTGTACCCCAAACTTAACATGATGTATAAAATGCTCCAACATAGAATTTTAAAGGCATTTTACAAGAATGCTCCAAACTTCATCTAAAATCACATCCTCCTCATATTTAAAAATTAACACAATTAAATCATGTTAACATCTTAATACCCAACACATAAATCCATCAACACATGATACATCATATAAACATAATTAATGCCTTACTTGCAATTAATTAATTTCGGGGCATCACATTACTCCCCTACTTACAAGATTTCGTCCTCGAAATCGCATGCACTTACCCAAAAGAAACTAAACATAAGTCATACCAGAAAATAGTTCGGGGTAATGCTGCATCATATGCCACTCCGTCTCCCACGTAGCCTCCTCGACACCCCGACGATCCCACTGAACTTTGACCATTGGTATAACTTTACTTCGTAGTCTGCGATCCTCACGATCCAGAATTCTGACCGGTCGTTCAACGTAGGATACATCTGAGTCTAACTGCACTTCAGTAGGCTGTAAAACATGAGACGGGTCTGGCTCATACTTCCGTAGCATAGAAACATGGAAAACATCATGAATCCCAGATAAAGACGGCGGTAGAGCCAATCGGTAAGCCAAAGTGCCGATACGCTGTAATACCTCATACGGTCCAACATACCTCGGGGATAACTTCCCCCGCATACCAAAACGAACAACACCCCTGAAGGGTGAGATTTTCAAGAAGACCTTGTCTCCCACTTGAAATTCTAGCGGCCGTCGCCGCTTATTTGCATAGGCTGCTTGCCTATCTTGGGCCGCTTTCATCTTTAAGCGTATCATCTTAATCTTTTCCTCCATATCCTTAATCATATCCGGTCCTCCGACCGCTTTACTCGTCAAGTCCTCCCAATACAGCGGTGACCTACATCGTCGTCCGTAAAGAGCTTCAAAAGGGGCCATTTGAATGCTCGCCTGATAGCTGTTATTATAGGAGAACTCTACCAGAGGTATAGATTCTTGCCACGGAGTATCAAACTCCAAAACACATGCCCTCAGCATATCTTCGAGCGTCTGTATAGTACGCTCCGTTTGGCCATCAGTCTGAGGGTGATAAGCTGTACTCAGTCTCACCTCGGTGCCCAAAGCTGTCTGGAGACCCTCCCAGAAATGAGAAGTAAACCTTGGGTCTCTGTCAGACACGATCGAGACTGGAATCCCATGCAACCTCACTACATCCCGTACATATAATTGGGCCATCTTTAGATACGTGAAAGTCATACTGTAAGGGATGAAATGAGCTACCTTCGTCAGCCTATCCACGATCACCCAGATCGCATCAAATCCAGAGGCCGACCTTGGCAAGTGGGTCACGAAGTCCATAGATATATGCTCCCACTTCCACTTAGGTATCTCCAAGCTCTTCAGCTCGCCACCAGGTGTAAGGCCCCGATGCTAATTAATCCGGATTAACGATGATTAAGCAAACCCGGATAATTAAAAGTGCAAATTTGAAATAAGGAATTTTGGACTACGATGAGTCGACCAACTAGTGGAACATGTTTAGTGCATGAGCATGTGCATGATCACATGGCACTTGGAAAACGCATGCCACTAATTAATGTAACTCATGTTTAATACATGATTTTGGACCATTAATCTTGCAAGAGAGTGATGTATTGACACATAGATTCCACAATACATCAAATTAAATAAAAATCAAATTTTGGCATGGGAAGCCACGCATATAACCATGCAAAATCAGATTTTTGTCTCATTTCACCACCATTTTTCTCTCTCTTCCCACTCCAACCCAAACACTCCTCCTTCTCTCTAACAATTTCGAAATTTCAGCCTATCTTAGCTCCCAAATTCTTGTGAATTTGTGGATGCATGTTGCATGCAAATATAGATTTGCATAGGCATTGAGGAGAGGAGCAATAATCATCAAGAATTTTGAAGTTTGTAGCAACTTTGGAGAAGTAGCTGAATGTTTCAAGCCTTGATCTTGTTGGTGGCTGTTTTGGTGCTTCAATTTTTCAAGAGGAATGAAGGTATACCATGATTTCTTAAGATTACCAACTTTGAATGTGGTTTAAGGATCGAAATTTATGAGTCTTGGCATGAGAAATGTAGAGATAACTTGCTGTCAAAAAGTGTGCAACAGATTTCAGCATGCATGTATCTGTCATTTCGAATTTTGGGTTTAGTTAAGTTTCGAATTAGAGGTTGCGATTCAAATACAAGTTGTAGCTTGTTGGAATACCTTCGATTTGACAGTAAATTCGACTAATTTGGAATTCTGATGAAAAAGTTATGAACATTTTACCAATATGTGTAAAATCTGGAAATTTAGTGCATGCGAGTTTTATGCATCGATTTCTTCGAGTTTCTGGGTAAATGATTTTCCGAATTTGATGTTGGTATTCAAATAAAAGTTGTAGATATATGTGTTTTCGTCCTGTGGTTAAAATTGGAGACGATTTGGACTTAAAATGAATGAGTTATGATGTTTTTACCACAAGGTGCACAATCTGGAACATGCATGTAGGCGGGTTGCACATGCAGTGTGTTCTTGGTAAAACTGGGAAAACTGTGCTACGATTTTGACCTTGGTGTCTGCATAATAGTTGTAAACCTTTGAGTTATCTTGCATTAGAAACTGGCCTCACATGATTTGGAGTTTATTTGTGCAAGATATCCACTTTTTCCTAGAACTGCTCACTCTGTCAAAACAGAGTGTATAAGTATTTTTAAAACTGCCATACTTTGTTTTGCATGTGCCTCTAGATGAGCGAAATAGCTTCTGGACTTCAAATATGAACTGTAGTATTTTGGGTTTTAGTGATTTTACCACTAGACTCAAGTCATTTGGACATCATATTAATTTATTACGAATTTTATACGAAAATGGGTCAGGCTGGAATTTGGTGAATTGTCCTGTTTTCCAGCAGATTGTTCTTGGCCATTTTACCTAGGCTAAATGAACGAATTTGAAGATGAGTTGAACTGATGAAATGTTCATTTTTGAGTTAGCTATGAAAATAAATTGGACCCATGTGATTTTATTAAGTATCGAACAAGTTATGAGCCGATCTCTACGGTCGCGCAGGCTGAAATTTAGAGAATTGGTTTTGGGTCTAAGTTTGAGTTTTATTTTGATATGTTTAAGGCTAGTATGTGACATTATGTTGTATTTGGAACTGTTATGGCCAGGTTTATTAATCCTAAGATTGAGTCGAGGATCACTTGGTAATTAGCTAACGGTTTGAGGTACGTTGAAATGAGTTTTATCATGACGTCTGGCAAAGACGTGTAATGATGCTAATGTATGACCTTATATGTCATTATTTGATTTATATGACTTATTTGTCACTATATGATTCTTATGTGACTATATGACATGATGAATGTCTTGGATTACATGATATGTGAAATTACATGATTTGTATATACTTTCACATGAGATTGCATGATATATTGAGTTGCATATGTCATTTGATGCATAAATGATTCATGGGCATATCATATTGATCTATCATTCCTTTGATATCCATGATTTGATTGAGTTGACTTACTCTGAGTGTCGGGTACGAACAGCATGGCGATGACAGGCAGTATAGGTAGTAACTGTAGTCACTTGCAGGTGCGACCGGACCTAGACACGAGGGCTGGATGCAGTAACGTACATAGGATGAGTTTTCCTAGCGCAATGTACGTATACTGTCACCCTCTGCTCGAGCTTTGATGATTTGATGATACCTTCCTTTGGACTCCGATTTTTGGTATCTTGATATTCGATTCCTTGTACCCATTCATACATCGCATTCATACATGGTGTGCATTGCATGATACTTTGTCACTTGACATGATTTATTTATTTCTCGTACTGGGGTACTGACCCCCTTTGTGGGGGCTGTCATGTCTTTTGTTGTTCGGACATGACAGGCTTTACAGGAGGACATAGTGACGATGCTTGCAGCGACGCATCGAGAGATACCAGAGCTCCATGAGAGCGAGCTCAGGTTTATATTTTATGTTTTGCGTCCCAGTAGTTGTTAGAATATTTTTAATTATGTTTTGAATTACCGGGGTATGCCCCGAGTATCTGTATTTTAAGTATTCTACTACTGGTTGATTTATACTTGATATGGATGTTATGCTCAACATGTTAAATTGGAAACTGGAATTACGTATTTTCAGTATCACTATATATGTATCACCTAAAAGCGAAAATTTTTTTTAGGGCCATTTGATAAGACCTTTGAAATAAATCTTCCGCTGTTTACGTAAATTAATCATTATGTGTTAATTAAACACCACATTAGGATCGGGCCCTCACATTATGGTATCAGAGCATATATCTGGGATATGCTCGAACTAGAGTTAGGACACTGAGAATAGACACAAATGAATTGTTTGTGCATGTGTCTGACTATGTGATTTTATATGCTCTTGCCTGCTATGTTTACATGTTCGATAATGAGATTTTATACATGTAACGGATTACTAAGCAGGGACAGTTAAATGTTTTATATATGAGTATTTTAATATGCTGAGTTGCATATAATCTAGAGAATTTGAATGCTGAGTTTTATATATTCTAGAGAATTTGAGAATTTTATTTGTTAGCACAATTAGTTGCTGACCGGATGATGATGTAGAATAAGTGATGAGAACATCTTTGACTTGAGATTGTATATGATGTTTTGATTTTATGATGGACAGTTAGTGTTTGGACAGGTGGCAGTGATATAGACTTTAAGAGCTATCTATCGAACCTGTAGACACTACAAACTGTTAATTGCACTATAACTTAGTGATAATGTGTCCATTATTGGAAATTGTATTTATCACTTTGGGATTTATCCTTGTGAATAGTGGGATGGCACTATAACTAAATTAAAACGCATTTTGTCGTTTGACATTGGGAATTTGAGTCTGAAAGACGATGGTAATACGTATGAGTTTACGTCAAAACCTGTTTACGTCGAGATGATGATTTAGAACTTGAGAAGATTGAAACACGCAATATTTCAACTGAATAATAAAGTTAGTTGTTGTGAGAAACAACGAGAATTGGTTTGAATGAGGACTTGGTTATGGAGACTGTCGTAATTCAGTTCCAGTTTTTGTGTTCAAACTATGAATAAATACCACAATATGAACTCGTCTAAATGATATATCTAGAGTAATGGTAGTGATGGAAGATGATTTTTCCTCTTTCTGATACGGGAAAAGATGTTTACGAGAATGCCATATTGATGACATGAAAAATGATAATTGATTATCGTGGACTTGTGAAATGGAAATATCTACTTAATCTCGATAGCTATTCACTAGTGAAGAGATTAGATATCGACTGAAGAATAAGACACCAATGTGGTGCGAAGTAATTAGAACTGGATTAAAGATTAATGAATTGACTATCATTGGGATAATCCAAGTAATCCTGGAAAAGTTTCATAAGTATCACTCGAATTTATCCAGCTCTAGTAGTTATAAAGGGACTATGAGATTGTAGAATACCAAATCTTTTGAGGTCACTGTGGATGTAAATATCTACTGATCTATTTGAAAGAATAATAGGAACTGATATTGATTGTGGCCAGTCAGAGCATGTCTGTTACTTACTCGGGAATAGATGCAGCCATAACAACAAATACCTTGAGCTAGGGGTAGATATCATGGTGGTTATTCTTTACGACCACTCAGTTTCAGCAGCAGTTAATTACCTGTAGACCAGAGAGTATACCTTGACAATGGGATTGAGATGTCTCCAGGATATATAACAATTTCGATTTTGGCAATGATAGAGATGCTAGTGATCACAGATACATGTTGTGTATTGGTCACACGGCACGAGTCTGATTTGAGATAAAATCATTGGTTTGATATATTGCATCAAATGTGCATTGATAATGATGATTGCGAAAATACACCAGCAGTGATAATTATACTATCCACACTTGCAACAATGAACTGCAGATTACAGTTTAATGATAGTGATGTGGATTCGAATTCAATGGTGTTGCTCATATATGGTTTTGATTGTATCAAGGGTATGGATACTCTGATAAATTTTGAGATATAGGAAGTTGGTTTCAGGGTACAATGAATTTTCGACTGTTTTGTGGCCCCAAAATGAAATATTTATAGCCACGAATAGCGAGCTAAGATACTGATAGTATCCGCTATGAAAATATTGTTGTTGCAATACTTGGAAAATGAGGGATATTTGATAATAAGCAGTTGATGCTTATCAAAAAGAGTCGAGGTTGACTGATATTATAGAGGTAAGAAAACCTACCAAGATTTTCCTGAGGAAATGAAAGAATTTTCACTAAAGAATGAAATTGATTTTAACTATTCGTTGATGATAAGGAATAGATTTGATATCGAAAGCACTATACGGAATGTCATCAACAGAGTTGACAGATACAAAAGAATAGTCGCAGAATCTCCTTGATACGGGTACTTATGTCACTTGAGGAAACATCAGTATTGTTCGTGAAGAAGAAAAATGATATGATGAGTATGTGTATCGATTAAAGGTAGTTGAATCGGGCTATTGTCAAGAATAAATACACGCTGCCTCGGATCGAAAAGTAATTGATCAAGTTGTAAGGAACTTTAATGTATAAGAAGAACGATTTTTACTCTGGTTACCATCAGTTTGAGTCAGAAGAGAAAATATTCTCTAGGCAGTTGATCAAACCAGATAAGGCATTTTGAATTTTTTTAAATATCGTGTGGTCTGACAACTATACCGGTAGAGTTATGAATTTGATGAAGAAATTTTTCGTAACTTTTGGGCGGAAGTGTAATCATATTCATCAGTGGTATACTAGTGTATACGAGATCCGGAAGGAACTACACAGAACACATGTGATTGATTTTTCAGACGCTTCGTGAAGCTCAAAGGGTGTACCAAGTTATTGAAATGTAAATCTTGGTTGAATCAAGTGTTGTTTTGAGATAGGTGATATCATCTCACCAGATACCTGTTGATTTCAGTAAAGTAAAGATAGTACTAATTTGGCTCATACCAACCAGTGTACTCAAGATACAAGGTGTTATGAGTTTTGCCAGACATTACAGGCTTTATGGAAGGATGAACCAACTGACCAAGAAGAAATTTGAGTTTCGTTTGGTCAGATGAATGTGAAAGCTGTTGTCATAACTAAAATGGAAGTGAACTACAGCCCCAATGTCGATTTTGTTGAACTGGTCAGGGGAATATGTAGTTTGTGCAAAGTGGTCAAAGATATGAGATATGTTCTGATGCATCATGAGGAGATGATTGCATATGCCTTAAGATGATTGAAGTTAAAAAAAAATTATGATATCTTGTTCATGAAATTGAGTTTGCAGCCATTAGTTTTGCCTTGAAGATGTGGCAACGTATCTGGGTGGCGAACAATTCATAATAAACTCTGATTTTTGGAGTTTAAAATATCTATTATTCAGTCAGAGTTGAACTTGAGATAGAAGCGATGACTAGATTTATTAAAGAATTTGACTTTGATAGTAAATATCAATCAGGGAAAATGAAACTAGTAGCAGATGCACTGAACCGAAAAGTGCAAGGTGCAATGATAGCATCAATATATGCCTTGCAATTTGATCACCACAAATTACGAAGATCAGAAGAACTCGAAGGACAGAGCCATACAGATATTGAGTGAAGAAATTGGTTCTGTCTCATCAACCAACTAGATTTTAATATGCAATTTAGTGGCGGGTTGCGATTGAAAAATCAGTAATTAGCATCAAATCCTACTGATTTGAAAGAAGTATTACTGCAGAAAGCACACTATAGATGACATAGTGTTATTCTGGGAATGATGAGATGTATCATTCTTGAGATCCTATTTTTGATGGAATGTTATAAAGAAAGAAATTTTTGAATTCGTGGAAACTTGTTTGACATGCCAGCAGGTCAAGATAAAAATACGAGACATAATGGGATAGTACAGAATTTGTAAGTACCACAATGAATTTGGGAAATTTCTAGTTTTGAGTTTTATAGCTCAAATTGTTTAGAACAAACAGAGATTGTGAAACAAGTTGAATCGGAATTGATTGACTATTCAATACAAGATATTGATTTCATATGATAGTCTATATGTCTATGAGAATAGGACATGTTTAAGATATGGATAATGTGGTTTAGTTACAGTGAGTTTCTGTAACAGATGTATCTGATTGAGATCCGAGGATAGTATCAGAATACGAAAACTATTTTCAGAATGTCATGAGTACTAAGTTAGCAATGAGTATTGCTTAGCATACCCATACAGATGGATCCACTGAGCAAATATCCAGACCTTGGAAGTTATGTCTCGATTAATAGTGATGAATTCAATGAGAATTGGCAAAAATCACTATTCACCAGTGGAATTTTTCCTATAATTTAAGTTTCAAACAACTATCGGGATGGCATCGGTTTAAGTTTTGTAGAGCCAGAATTGCCGATCGCTTATATGCTGAGATGAAATTGATAAGGAATTTTTGGCACAACTTGAAATTGTTGAGGAAATGCCAGGAACAATGGATATTCAGCGAAAACGATTGATATTGGCTTAAAATGTGCAGAGTTGCTATGCCAACAAGAGAAATATACCGTTAAAAATTCCAAGTTGAGAATCGGGTAAATCTGAAGATTTTACATTTACGATGATCAATATGATTCGTTAAGTGAGGTTTGATGTTGCCTCGATATTTTGAACTTTGTGGAATCATAGAGACGTTTGATTAAGTGGTAGATCGTTGAGACGACCGCGACAGTTGTCCTTGATATATGATGATCCTTATGTATCTATGAATGAGATTGAGACATCTCGTATGTTTTGATTTATTGAGTTATACTTAGTTTTGTGATTTCGAGGACGAAATCTTTTTAAGAGGGGAAGAAGTGTAAGGCCCCGATGCTAATTAATCCGGATTAACGATGATTAAGCAAACCCGGATAATTAAAAGTGCAAATTTGAAATAAGGAATTTTGGACTACGATGAGTCGACCAACTAGTGGAACATGTTTAGTGCATGAGCATGTGCATGATCACATGGCACTTGGAAAACGCATGCCACTAATTAATGTAACTCATGTTTAATACATGATTTTGGACCATTAATCTTGCAAGAGAGTGATGTATTGACACATGGATTCCACAATACATCAAATTAAATAAAAATCAAATTTTGGCATGGGAAGCCACGCATATAACCATGCAAAATCAGATTTTTGTCTCATTTCACCACCATTTTTCTCTCTCTTCCCACTCCAACCCAAACACTCCTCCTTCTCTCTAACAATTTCGAAATTTCAGCCTATCTTAGCTCCCAAATTCTTGTGAATTTGTGGATGCATGTTGCATGCAAATATAGATTTTCATAGGCATTGAGGAGAGGAGCAATAATCATCAAGAATTTGAAGTTTGTAGCAACTTTGGAGAAGTAGCTGAATGTTTCAAGCCTTGATCTTGTTGGTGGCTGTTTTGGTGCTTCAATTTTTCAAGAGGAATGAAGGTATACCATGATTTCTTAAGATTACCAACTTTGAATGTGGTTTAAGGATCAAAATTTATGAGTCTTGGCATGAGAAATGTAGAGATAACTTGCTGTCAAAAAGTGTGCAACAGATTTCAGCATGCATGTATCTGTCATTTCGAATTTTGGGTTTAGTTAAGTTTCGAATTAGAGGTTGCGATTCAAATACAAGTTGTAGCTTGTTGGAATACCTTCGATTTGACAGTAAATTCGACTAATTTGGAATTCTGATGAAAAAGTTATGAACATTTTACCAATATGTGTAAAATCTGGAAATTTAGTGCATGCGAGTTTTATGCATCGATTTCTTCGAGTTTCTGGGTAAATGATTTTCCGAATTTGATGTTGGTATTCAAATAAAAGTTGTAGATATATGTGTTTTCGTCCTGTGGTTAAAATCGGAGACGATTTGGACTTAAAATGAATGAGTTATGATGTTTTTACCACAAGGTGCACAATCTGGAACATGCATGTAGGCGGGTTGCACATGCAGTGTGTTCTTGGTAAAACTGGGAAAACTGTGCTACGATTTTGACCTTGGTGTCTGCATAATAGTTGTAAACCTTTGAGTTATCTTGCATTAGAAACTGGCCTCACATGATTTGGAGTTTATTTGTGCAAGATATGCACTTTTTCCTAGAACTGCTCACTCTGTCAAAACAGAGTGTATAAGTATTTTTAAAACTGCCATACTTTGTTTTGCATGTGCCTCTAGATGAGCGAAATAGCTTCTGGACTTCAAATATGAACTGTAGTATTTTGGGTTTTAGTGATTTTACCACTAGACTCAAGTCATTTGGACATCATATTAATTTATTACGAATTTTATACGAAAATGGGTCAGGCTGGAATTTGGTGAATTGTCCTGTTTTCCAGCAGATTGTTCTTGGCCATTTTACCTAGGCTAAATGAACGAATTTGAAGATGAGTTGAACTGATGAAATGTTCATTTTTGAGTTAGCTATGAAAATAAATTGGACCCATGTGATTTTATTAAGTATCGAACAAGTTATGAGCCAATCTCTACGGTCGCGCAGGCTGAAATTTAGAGAATTGGTTTTGGGTCTAAGTTTGAGTTTTATTTTGATATGTTTAAGGCTAGTATGTGACATTATGTTGTATTTGGAACTGTTATGGCCAGGTTTATTAATCCTAAGATTGAGTCGAGGATCACTTGGTAATTAGCTAACGGTTTGAGGTACGTTGAAATGAGTTTTATCATGACGTCTGGCAAAGACGTGTAATGATGCTAATGTATGACCTTATATGTCATTATTTGATTTATATGACTTATTTGTCACTATATGATTCTTATGTGACTATATGACATGATGAATGTCTTGGATTACATGATATGTGAAATTACATGATTTGTATATACTTTCACATGAGATTGCATGATATATTGAGTTGCATATGTCATTTGATGCATAAATGATTCATGGGCATATCATATTGATCTATCATTCCTTTGATATCCATGATTTGATTGAGTTGACTTACTCTGAGTGTCGGGTACGAACAGCATGGCGATGACAGGCAGTATAGGTAGTAACTGTAGTCACGTGCAGGTGCGACCGGACCTAGACACGAGGGCTGGATGCAGTAACGTACATAGGATGAGTTTTCCTAGCGCAATGTACGTATACTGTCACCCTCTGCTCGAGCTTTGATGATTTGATGATACCTTCCTTTGGACTCCGATTTTTGGTATCTTGATATTCGATTCCTTGTACCCATTCATACATCGCATTCATACATGGTATGCATTGCATGATACTTTGTCACTTGACATGATTTATTTATTTCTCGTACTGGGGTACTGACCCCCTTTGTGGGGGCTGTCATGTCTTTTGTTGTTCGGACATGACAGGCTTTACAGGAGGACATAGTGACGATGCTTGCAGCGACGCATCGAGAGATACCAGAGCTCCATGAGAGCGAGCTCAGGTTTATATTTTATGTTTTGCGTCCCAGTAGTTGTTAGAATATTTTTAATTATGTTTTGAATTACCGGGGTATGCCCCGAGTATCTGTATTTTAAGTATTCTACTACTGGTTGATTTATACTTGATATGGATGTTATGCTCAACATGTTAAATTGGAAACTGGAATTACGTATTTTCAGTATCACTATATATGTATCACCTAAAAGCGAAAATTTTTTTTAGGGCCATTTGATAAGACCTTTGAAATAAATCTTCCGCTGTTTACGTAAATTAATCATTATGTGTTAATTAAACACCACATTAGGATCGGGCCCTCACACCAGGCCTCTGCCTTTCTGCCTTTACTTGTTGGCAGATTAAACATCTCTTAACATAACTGATCACATCATGCTTCATGCGTCTCCACCAGAATTGACCACTCAGGTCCTTATACATCTTTCTTCCTCCGGGGTGGATACTGAATCGGCTACTATGAGCCCGTTCTAAAATTCCTTTACGTAACTCTGGTGTATCTGGGACTACCCATCGGTTGCCCAGTCTTAATGAATCATCTTCAGCCACTCTAAACTTATTTGGCTGACCTCGAAGTGCTATCGATGACCATCTCTGCACTTCATCATCCGACCTCTGGGCTTTCCTGATAGCCTCAAATACATCTGGCTCGGCCAATAAGGTCGACACTCGCACCGGCGACGTGTCTACATCGAAGTCATAGCCCAGATGGCAATAGGAAGTCATCAAAGCTGATAAACACATAACATCCTCAGCAGTGCTCTTCACCTTCCGACTTAAGGCGTCTGCTATTAAATTTGCTTTACCAGGATGGTACTCAATTTCACAGTCATAATCCTTGAGCAAATCCATCCATCTTCTTTGACGCATGTTCAGTTCAGCCTGAGTGAATAGAAACTTTAGGCTCTTATGGTCCGTAAAGATGGTAAACGTAGTACCATTAAGGTAATGACGCCAAATCTTCAAGGCGAAAATGATAGCCGCAAGTTCCAGATCATGGACTGGGTACCTTGTCTCATGAGGCTTCAACTGTCTCGAAGCATAGGCTACCACTTGTCTGTCTTGCATCAATACGCAGCCCAAACCCTGCAGTGATGCATCCGTGTACAAGGCAAACCTCTTATCCTCAGACGGAATCACCAATACTGGCGCTGTCGTCAGACGACGCTTCAATTCTTGGAAGCTTTCCTCACAAGCTTCGGACCAAAAGAATGGGACTCCTTTCTGAGTCAGCTGTGTCAATGGCTTAGCGATCTTAGAAAATCCCTCGACAAAACGTCGGTAATAACCTGCTAAGCCAAGAAAACTCCGTATCTCGGGTACAGAAGTGGGTGCTGCCCACTCCATCACAGCTTCAATCTTCCTGGGATCTACAGATATCCCTTGGCAAGATATGACATGGCCTAGGAATACCACGCTGTCCAACCAGAACTCGCACTTGCTAAGCTTTGCATACAACTGATGATCCCCGAGGATCTGAAGTACTGTCCTCAAGTGTCGTACATGATCTTCTTCGGTCCGAGAGTAGATGAGTATATCGTCAATGAAGACTATGACGAATTGGTCCAAAAATGGCTGGAACACCTTGTTCATCAAACTCGTGAAAACAGCCGGGGCATTTGTCACCCCAAAAGGCATGACTAGGAATTCATAGTGCCCATACCTCGTCCTGAAGGCTGTCTTCTGAACATCCTCTTCTCTTACTCGAATCTGATGGTACCCCGACCTCAGATCGATCTTACTGTAGAGCCTCGTACCCTGCAACTGATCAAACAAATCATCGATCCTCGGGAGTGGGTACTTATTCTTCACTGTAGCTTTGTTCAGTTGTCTGTAATCGATGCACAAACGCATCGAACCATCTTTCTTCTTCACAAATAAAACTGGTGCTCCCCAGGGCGATACGCTAGGGCGTATATAGCCTTTATCAAGGAGCTCTTGCAACTGAATCTTTAATTCCCTTAGCTCCGCTGGTGCCATCCTATAAGGGGCACGGGAAATGGCAGACGTCCCCGGTAATAACTCAATCCCAAACTCGACTTCTCTCGTTTGTGGGAATCCGGGAATCTCCTCCGGAAAGACATCGGAAAATTCGGCCACTACGGGCACATCCTCAACTTTTACTTCTTCTTTCTTTTCCGTAACATCAACGGCATATATGAGATATCCTGTGTGGCCCCGTTCCAATAACTGTGCCATCTTGACAGCAGATATCAATGGAATCTTTGAGCGAGAACCATCCCCATAGAACGTCCATGGAATTCCCATATCAGATTTGAACCGTACTGTCCTCTGCCTGCAGTTCACAACTGCCTGATACGTATTCAGAACGTCGATGCCCAGAATGCAGTCAAAATCTGACATTCCCAGAACAATCAAATCTGATCTTAGTTCTTTATCCTCAAAATAAATGAGGCCATTGTAGACGATCCGATCAGTAATCATACTTCTTCCAGCGGGGGTCGAGACTATAAGAGGCGTGGGTGACGGAGAAGTGCATATGTGGTGTCTTTCCACAAAACTTGTTGACACAAAAGAATGTTACGCACCTGTGTCGATCAATATAAAAGCAGGGTGCGTAAATAAAAGACACGTACCCGGTATAACCTCCTCCGGAGCCGCTGAAGCTTGTTCCCTTGTCAATGCATAGACTTGTCCTTGAGGTGGCCCCATAGGCTGACCTCCATGCTGACGCGGCACAAATGGGGGTCTGTGCTGTGCTGTCCTATCCGCAGGCCTCCCCGCAGAACCCTGTTGACTTCCCCTGTTGGGACACTGTCTAGCAAAATGGCCCTTGTCGCCACAAACATAGCACCCTATACAATCTTTCGTCAGATGTGGTTGCCCACAAAGAGTGCATTGGATCTTCCCAGATCTGTCTCCCTGAGACTGCCCCCTTCCAGATGGGGCATCACTCCTTCGGTTCCCCTTCCATTTATTGTCAGACCTCTTACCACTGAACCTTGACGCCGATGAGTTCCCCCTTGACTTGAACTGATCATTCCTTGGCTTCAAATTATCCGGGGTGGATTTCTGAGAGGGTGCCGGCGGTGGTACAACATCAGGGTATGCACCCACTCCTAGTTCGGCCAGCTCGGCACGTGAGAGTGCATCGTCAAAGCAAGTAGGGCCATAAGTGATCACCCTATCGTATAGCTCCGGCCTCAATCCTTTCATGAAATTCCTCATCTTTGCTTGCGTGCTCGTGGCAATGTGAGGCACATATCTGAGCAAGGAGCAAAACTGAAGAGCATAATCTGACACTGACATATTACCTTGCTTGAGGTGAGTGAATTCATCTTCCTTAGCCTGTCGTGCTGCAGCCGAGAAATAACGGTTCAGAAAGCGAGTTCGAAACATTTTCCAGTTAACTTCATGACCTTGAGCCTCTTGCTCTGCCACGGTGGTCTTCCACCACATCAGCGCCTTCTTGGCCAACTGGAACTCTGCTAACCGTATCCATGCTGTCTTCGCACATGGGGCTGCCACAAAGATCTGCTCTATTCTTTCTAACCATTCCTCAGCTCGTTCCCCCGTTTCGGTTCCTTCAAAAGTTGGGGGTCGGTAAGCAAGAAACTGAGTTAAGCTTAGCTCCCCTGGCAACAACTGTTGTTCGGCCGGTTCATCATCAAAAGCTGGCGGGGGTAGGGGATTCGTACGCCCCGCACTTGCATTGACGCTCACTGCGTCACCTACCTCCACGTTTGCTGCCATACTGCAACACAAGGGTTAACAACAAGATCCAAAAGCAGTTCGTATAATACTTCGTTAGATAAACAAAACATGTTAGCATAACATCATATACTTCATATGCAACTTATGCACAAAACATGCTCGAAAATAAGCACCTAGCTAACTTATTGCTAAGGCTACCCTTCACTCATTCCCGGGTCATCTAACCACTGCTCTGATACCACTAATGTAGGGTCTTCCTACCTTAATTATCATTTAGTACACATAAATGGGACAGAACATGCATTTATAACCTCTTAAGGGTTCCGGTTGTAGCTTGAACTAAGGAGATTACAGGCCAAAATAAAGTTTTCAAAAGCTATTTAATTACATTCCCAATAAAGAATGTTAAAGCTATAGATTTACACTACTCCTAGAGTAGAGACTATCAAAATCCTGCATCCTACGTTCATCATGCTCCCTTTAGCTCACTTCCTCAACCCGACCCTAGGCCCTTGGTCCAAAAGTGTACCTACAGGGATAACACATCGTGAGCATATACATATTTACTTAACATTATATAAAAGCATACAATAATGCATAACATCTTAGTTAAGTAAAGGTTATTGGTCGTCCTTCGACTTCCTTGTTATCCCTGACTCTTATTCATACATTAGGGCGTCTTACCCCATTGTATGGCATCTTACCATATCATCATTATCGTGTGGCATCTTACCACGTCATAATCATCGTGTGGCATCTTACCACGTGGGCATCTTACCCAGTCATATGGCGTCTTACCATATCATAAACATTTCGTGGCATCGTACCACGGGGGCATCTTACCCACTCACGTACTTTGGGTGGCATCCCACCGCATGGGCGTCTTACCCAATCATACACGTCGTATGACCTTATCATAAACTTCGTCATTATAGACGTCCTCATAACATCATCATCATAGACATCATCATAAGCATCATCATCGTAACATCATCATAAGCATCATCATCATAACATCATCATAAGCATCATCATCATAAATATCATCATAGACATCATCATCATAAATATCATCATAGACATCATCATCATAACATCATCTTAAACATCATCATAATAGGTAAGGGTATGGTTTACCGTCCGATGCTCGTACGTCTCTTACGTACCTTAATTCCCAAAAGAAGGAGAAATCGTAGACTTTATCTCCTTGAAGTCGTGGGCACCTGGGATGGTTCTACATAACCATACAAATTGATATTAGAAGCTAAAAATAGTCCAATATCCAAAAATCCCACGTAAATATCAAAAATCCATCTTTTTACAGCTCGCGATCGATCGCTGCCCAGGCGCGATCGATCGCGAGATCGCACTGCACGAGGGGGCAAAATCCCTTCCTTGGCGATCGATCGCCACTTTTGGCGCGATCGATCGCCAGCCTCGCCGATCGATCGCCCAAGAGTGGCGATCGATCGCCAAATGCTACTGGCGGGCACTGGAGGCTTGCGATCGATCGCCAAGAACGGGCGATCGATCGCCGAGTGCTGTGCTTCGAAAATTCGCCATTAATGCTCATTTTTCAAGCTCTTCCTCATGCCATCCAAAACCAAACTTCTTAACAACTTCAATAACATCATAACCCACTAAAACCAACATAAAACACTTCAAAAATCATACCCCAACCATAAACAACACATACCCAAACAAACCCACATAAAACATCAAAAACTTAACCCATTTCAACACCAAACATCATGAAACTTATAGGAATGGTTCCATACCTCTTGTAGGCTCCAAATCCTAGCAAAAATCACACAAACAAAGTTTTTGTGGAACTTTCCTTCTTCCCTTTTGGTGGAACTCGAAAATGGGAGGGTTTGGGGTTTGGGAAGTGATTTGTGGGTTTTTAATAAAGTGAAAGGTAAAGGGGTTAAAGTGATGGGTAGGGGATTTAAAAGGGGTTGCTTTAACTTAAATAAAATTGTACCCCAAACTTAACATGATGTATAAAATGCTCCAACATAGTATTTTAAAGGCATTTTACAAGAATGCTCCAAACTTCATCTAAAATCACATCCTCCTCATATTTAAAAATTAACACAATTAAATCATGTTAACATCTTAATACCCAACACATAAATCCATCAACACATGATACATCATATAAACATAATTAATGCCTTACTTGCAATTAATTAATTTCGGGGCATCACAAATATTGATTTCACAACCTCGCTATCAATCACAGATAGCTCAAATGCCTAGCATTTGTTTTACCAATCCTTCATTATACCTAGACATCTCAAATGTCTTATAATGAATACATGATTCTACGAACCTAGACATCTCAAATGTCTCATAATGAATACATGATTCTACGAACCTAGACATCTCAAATGTCTCATAATGAATACATGATTCTACGAACCTAGACATCTCAAATGTCTTATAATAGATACATATAAACCCAGTACCCCTTATATCTTGTAAGAGTTATCCTACTCTAGTGTCACGCACGCTACAAGCGGCGATATCAAGATTTGGTCGTTCCTTGGCTATATCAACATATATGTATAACCATACGCACAATATTCACTGCAATCAAAAATACCTTATGCATTTCACATATATAGTAATGCTCGTACGTCGCACGTACCTTAAATCTCCGAAGTCCGAGCCAAACCTTGCTCGAGTTCCATGCCCCGAGGAATGATGTGCTAACACGATAAATAATTCATAATTATTTACGAACATGTAACCCATGTTCAAGCACACCCATAACCCTCAAAATATTGTCAACACATGACAATTAACCTTTTAAAAGACCCGGGGCAGGGTACATGCAGGGAGGGGAACGAATGAGACAATATCGAAATTTGTTCAAGAATACCCTACAAAAATCGAACCCTAATCTCACAATTTCGAACCCAATTAAATACCATAATTCATCTAAAATGTGAATTAAGCTATCCTAGCAAGAATCAACACCCCTTGACAAAAACCCCCAATTTTCGAACTCAAAACCCTTAAATTCGAACCCAAACAAGCCCTTAAATTCGAACCCTTATAATTCTTCAAATTCGAACACAATAATGGCAGGGAAATACACGAAAAAGACGAAAAAGGGGTAAGGGAGGTTACCCAATCAAAAATCGAAAGCAAATCGGTCGAAATCCGATGAACCCTAGAAATTGGGGATCGACGCCTTCCTGCCAAATCCGACTTCAAAACGCGACGAAACTTCGAATTGACGGAGGGGATAGCTGCGCCTCGACGAGACGAAGCCGGCGGCGGGTCGCACGCGCCGAACGGCGGCGGGACGGCGGCGGGCGAAGCGTTTGAAGCCGCGGGGGAGCTGTAGCAGACGGGAGGGGCGCGCGGGAGAGGGAGAAGAGATTTGGGGCTGAAATGAAAATATCCTTAAAATTTTGGGTTCAATTGGTATTTATAGCAAAAATACCCCGAAAAATTAATAGCCCCACAAATACATCATGATTCATTAAAAATCATCTGTTTTCAAAAATTCTCTCTCTAACTCCAAAACCCCCTACCGGTGCTCACACAGCACCCGAGATCCCGAGACACACTAAAAACCCAACTCATAGGTTTTTCACCCAAATGAGAATACAATCTCAACCTCTGGATCCAACGATCCCAACTACCCAAATAAACGAGCCCAGAAGGCCCAACACCTCGATTCAATTCCAAATCGCCACGTAAAACCACTTTAGGGATTATTAACACTACGGGATTAACACCTATAATCCCTGGTCATCACAATATCCCCCACTAAAAGAATTTCGTCCTCGAAATTAGCACTGGTGTATCACGTAACACCCAGGCTACACAGCAACATGAAGCCATAACCCCGATTCTTGACCATATCAAAATCGTATTAATAAACGCGAGGATACTTACCTCACATCAAACTCTGAAACAGAGCGCTTTACCAAAACCAACCTATCACCCAAGAGACAAAACGTACCTCGATGCGGGTCATCCCAAAAGTCAGTCTCTCATGACTGCAAAACAACCTATACTTACGACTGTAGATCGGACAGTCATCCTTAGTTCTAATACAGCTAGTAAGAACGCATCCTGAATGACACATCAACCGTGAGAACGTTGACCTCGTGTCAAACTCTGGAGTGGAATAGACTTCCAAATCCATCATAACGTCAAAGAGCGTCAGCACAGCTCAACGCTAATAATCCAAAAGCAGTTAGTCAACTGAAACTGTAAGGATTCGAATCGCTCCTGATTCTATCGTAGATATCATTCCATGACATCTCTAACAAGACTCACGATGTCTAACATACATCGTTATGAGGGAAACACTAGTATACATACCAAACCTGGTTTCCACTCTCAAACCTCCTCCATCGAAGGAGCAGTCGCATCATTGCAACTCAATTGGGCAACTCACGGCCACAGATTCACACAAAAGACATCTAACAAGATGTCCACCTCCGGATGTTCCAAGGATCACGTCCTGATCATAAATAACAACCGAGACTCCACAGAGTTTAAAATTCTGAAAGAACATGCAATAAATCCATTGCATCCTCAACACTTGTGTCGACAGCGACACCCAACCAATCCGAATTCCTGCCATCCCTTGATAATCCTAGGATTTAACAATCCAAACTTGGGAAGGCTATCGCATAACTCGGAGGGAAACACCAATAATGAAATACCTTAACCCTCACAAGATAATCCCTCCTCAAGGGAAGTCAACTAACTTCACGATTATCCCTCATAATCATCGTGCCATGGAGATTCCCTGTAAGGTCTTCCTACCATAACATCATATTAATAGCGCATTATGAACTAAACATGTATTAGAGACATCTTAGAGTTCTGGTTGTTATGTGAGCTTAATGTAATTACATGCCAAAATGGAACTTCAATAGTTAGTTAATTACATTCCCCAAAAAGAATGTTAAGGCTAACAAAAATCCTGTATCTATCTTCTTATGCTCCTTTAGCTCACTATCTCAACCCGACCCTTGGTCTCGATCCAAAAGTGTACCTACAGGAACAACTCATCGTGAGCATGTACGTCGTTACTTATCATCATGAATTAATGGCGTATAAATAATGCATGGAAATAATTGATAACATATACTTCCTGTCTAATAGTACTATCCTTCCTTGGTTGTCCCTGTGTCATAATTACGCATATAATCATTAGCTCAAGACATGAGTGAATAACATCATATTTCGTATATAAGCTCACAACAATCCATGTTAATTAGAAATGGGACTATCCGGGTGCTATTATGACAGCGGCACAATTGGTCCCCTCGCTCGACATAACACATCTTATGATACCCATCGCTACGCCTTGATAGCGGATGTATCTCTTATTCAGCGGATGATACCCATCGCTACTCCTTGATAGCGGATGTACCCCATCGCTCAGCGGATGATACCCATCGCTACACCTTGATAGCGGATGTACCCCATCGCTCAGTTATGTGAGCGGCAAGACCTTCCTCGCTTGCCCATAATAGTCACCGGACATTCAACCATTCTAAGTAGCATAGTCAAACATGCGTCATCATCTTATGCACATCATTATTTCAAACATCATCATCTTATCATAATTGTCATCGTAACATCATGTCATCTTTGTTTACCACAACATTATCATCATAATTTATTCATCATAGTCATCATAATTATCATCATAATTACTCATGCAATTAATGCAAGGTCATAGTTTAGGAACGTGTTACCGTATGATGCTCGTACGTTTCTTACGTACCTTAATTCCAAAAGGAGGAGAAATTGTGGAACTTTATCTCCTTGAGGTTGTTGGTGCCTGGGATGGTTCTACACAACCATACAATTCAATATTAGAAGCTAAACAATAGCCCAATACCAAAAATTCAACAAAAAACATCATTTTTCAACTTTTGAACAGTGGCGATCGATCGCTCAAAATGAGGCGATCGATCGCCCAATTTTCCTCTTAGCGGCGATCGATCGCTCAAAATGAGGCGATCGATCGCCTGATGTTCATTTAGCTACTGGACGTTGGCGATCGATCGCGCCATTTGAGGCGATCGATCGCCTATCCCCTTCTTCGCGTACTGCCCCTCGGCGATCGATCGCTGCTTTTCAGGCGATCGATCGCCTCGCGCAGACATGGGATTCCTTCATTTTTGAGCATTAAATCCTACACCAACTTCAACCCACATATATACCAACAACTCATAAACATTAAAACACTCAAAACCTTCAACACACATCATAAAACCATTAAAAATCCAACATCCCACCAAAAATCACACTAACCCAAACAAACCCATTTCAAACCCTTTTTAAAACCCTTCCAAAACTTAACAAACATATCAAGAACATCAATAAGTGCTATATAGACATCATAGGCACTAAATCTTACCAAGAAATGCAAGAATGAAGCTTTTACAAGAATTTCTTCCCACCTTTAGGGCTAATTTCGAAAATGAGGGAAAGGGGGGTTTGGGAAAGTGATTTTGGGGATTTGAGTGTAAAAGTGAGGTGAGGTAAAAGTGGTGGGTTATGTCTTACTTTTAACTTGTACCCCAATAACAACATGATGTATTTAAAATACATTAACATGATAAGCATTTACAAATTGCAATCAACTTCATTAAACCCACATCATCCTCATAATTAAAATTAACATCCTTAAATCATGTTACTTCTTCATTTCCCACACATGACTTAAACATCATAATAATTCATCATATAAACATAATTAATGTTCAAGTTACCATTAATTAATTTCGGGGCATCACATTTTCAAGAAAACCTTATCTCCGACTTGGAATTCTAGCGGTCGTCGCCGCTTATTGGCATAGGCCGCTTGCCTATCTTGGGCCGCTTTCATCTTTAAGCGTATCATCTTTATCTTCTCTTCCATATCTCTAATCAAATCCGGCCCTCCCACCGCCTTACTAGTCAAGTCCTCCCAATACAGCGGTGATCTACATCGACGTCCGTACAGAGCTTCAAAAGGGGCCATTTGAATGCTCTCCTGATAGCTGTTATTGTAGGAGAACTCTACCAGTGGTATAGATTCTTGCCACGGAGTGTCAAACTCCAAGACACATGCCCTCAGCATATCTTTGAGCGTCTGTATGGTACGCTCTGTCTGTCCGTCTGTCTGAGGGTGATAGGCTGTACTCAGTCTTACCTCCGTGCCCAACGCTGATTGGAGACCCTCCCAGAAATGTGAAGTGAACCTCGGGTCTCTGTCAGACACTATTGACACTGGAATACCGTGCAACCTCACTACATCTCGCACATACAATTGGGCCATCTTTAGATATGTGAAAGTCATATTGTAAGGAATGAAATGAGCTACTTTCGTCAGCCTATCCACGATCACCCAGATCGCATCAAATCCAGAGGCCGACCTTGGCAAGTGAGTTACGAAGTCCATAGATATATGTTCCCACTTCCATTTAGGTACTTCTAAGCTCTTCAACTCACCACCAGGCCTCTGTCTTTCTGCTTTTACTTGCTGGCAGATCAGACACCTCTTGACAAAAGCAATTACTTCACGCTTCATGCGTCTCCACCAAAATTGACCACTTAGGTCCTTGTACATCTTTCTTCCTCCTGGGTGGATACTGAACCGGCTACTGTGAGCCCGTTCTAAAATTCCCTTTCGTAATCCCGGCGCATTTGGGACTACCCATCGGTTGCCCAATCTCAAAGAATTATCTTCAGCCACTCTAAACTTTGTTGGCTGACCTCGAAGTACTATCGATAACCATCTCTGAACTTCAACATCCGACCTCTGGGCTTTTCTGATTGCCTCAAATACGTCCGGCTCAGCCAATAAGGTCGACACTCGCACCGGCGACGTGTCCACATCAAAATCATAGCCTAAATGGCAATAGGAAGCCATCATAGCTGATAAGCTCATAGTGTCCTCTGCGGTGCTCTTCACTTTTCGGCTTAAGGCATCTGCTATCATATTTGCTTTACCCGGATGGTACTCTATTTCACAATCATAATCTTTGAGTAAGTCCATCCATCTTCGTTGCCTCATATTCAGTACTGCTTGGGTGAATAAGAATTTCAAGCTCTTGTGGTCTGTAAAGATAGTAAACGTCGTGCCATAAAGATAATGACGCCAAATCTTCAAGGCGAAAATGATGGCCGCCAGTTCCAGGTCATGGACTGGGTATCTGGTCTCATGAGGCTTCAGTTGCCTCGAAGCATACGCCACCACATGCTTGTCTTGCATCAACACGCAACCCAAACCTTGCAATGATGCATCCGTGTACAAAGCAAACTTCTTATCCTCAGAAGGAATTACTAATACTGGCGCTGTCGTCAAGCGACGTTTCAACTCTTGGAAGCTCTCCTCACAAGCTTCGGACCAATAGAACGGAACTCCCTTCTGAGTCAGCTGGGTCAACGGTTTAGCTATCTTAGAGAATCCCTCGACAAAACGTCGGTAATAGCCCGCTAAACCGAGGAAACTCCTTATCTCGGGCACCGAAGTGGGTGCAGCCCACTCCATAACAGCTTCAATCTTACGGGGATCCACAGATATCCCACGGCTGGATATTACATGACCCAAGAACACCACACTGTCCAACCAAAACTCGCACTTGCTAAGCTTTGCATATAATTGATGATCCCTAAGGATCTGAAGTACTGTCCTCAAGTGCTCAACATGTTCTTCTTCAGTCCGAGAGTAGATGAGTATATCGTCAATGAAAACTATGACGAATTGGTCCAAAAATGGCTGGAACACCTTGTTCATCAAACTCATGAAAACAGCCGGGGCATTTGTCACCCCAAAAGGCATGACTAGGAATTCATAGTGCCCATACCTAGTCCTGAAGGCTGTCTTCTGAACATCATCTCCCCTTACTCGAATCTGATGGTACCCCGACCTCAGATCGATCTTACTGTAGAGCCTCGTACCCTGCAACTGATCAAATAAATCATCGATCCTCGGAAGTGGATACTTATTCTTTACTGTGGCTTTGTTCAGCTGTCTGTAGTCGATGCACAAACGCATCGAGCCATCTTTCTTCTTGACAAACAAAACTGGTGCACCCCAGGGCGATACGCTAGGTCGTATATAGCCCTTGTCAAGGAGTTCTTGCAACTGAACCTTCAACTCCTTTAACTCTGTTGGTGCCATTCTGTACGGGGCACGAGAACTGGCTGACGTCCCCGGTAATAATTCGATTCCAAACTCGACCTCTCTCGCCGGTGGGAATCCAGGAATCTCTTCAGGAAATACATCAGGAAATTCCGCCACTGCGGGCACATCTTCAACTTTTAGTTCCTCCTTCTTTCCCGAAATATCAATAGCATAAATGAGATATCCTGTATGGCCTCATTCCAATAATTGTGTCATCTTGATCGCGGATATTAATGGAATTTTTGAACGAGAACCATCTCCATAGAACGTCCACTGAACTCCTTCACCAGATCTGAATCGGACAATCCTTTGCCTGCAGTTCACAACCGCTTGGTACCTATTCAGAACGTCAATACCCAATATACAGTCGAAGTCTGACATTCCCAGAACGATCAAATCCGACCTTAACTTGTTATCCTCAAAATAAATGAGGCCATCATAGACAATCTGATCAGCAATCAAACTTCTTCCAGCGGGTGTCGAGACTACAAGAGGCGTGGGCGACGGAGCAGTGCATAAGTGGTGTCTTTCCACAAAACTCGTCGACACAAAGGAGTGTGACGCACCTGTGTCGATCAATATAAAGGCAGGGTGCGTAAATAAAAGACACGTACCCGCTATGACCTCCTCCGGAGCCGCTGTAGCCTGCTCCCTCGTCAATGCATACACTTGCCCTTGAGGTGGCCCCGTGGGCTGACTTCCAAACTGCCTCGGTACATATGGGGGCCTGTGTGGTACTGCTCTGTCCGTAGACCTCCCGGTAGAATTCTGCTGCCTTCCCCTGTTGGGACATTGTCGAGCAAAGTGGCCTCTCTCGCCACAAACATAACATCCGACACAATTCTTCGTCAAATGTGGCTGTCCACAAAGAGAGCATTGAACTTCTCCAATACTACCTCCTCGAGACTGTCCTCCTCTTGGTGGGGCGTCATTCCTGCGGTTTCCCTTCCATCGGTTATCGGGCCTCCTGCCACTGAATCTTGACGCCGAAGTGTTCCCCCCGGACTTGAACCGATCACCCCTTGGCCTTAAATTGTCGGGAGTAGATCTCTGAGGGGGTGCTGGAGGTGGTACAGCATCAGGGTATGCACCTACCCCCAGTTCGGCCAACTCAGCCCGTGTAAGTGCATCGTCAAAGCAGGTAGGGCCATAAGTAATCACCCTATCATAGAGTTCTGGCCTCAAGCCCTTCATAAAGTTCCTCATTTTTGCTTGAGTGTCGGCAGCGATATGAGGTACATATCTGAGTAGAGAACAGTAGTGAAGGGCATAATCTGACACCGGCATGGTACCTTGCTTCAACTTATTAAACTCATCCTCTTTAGCTTGACGGGCAGCTGCTGAAAAGTATCGGGCCAGGAATCTAGTTCTGAACAGTTTCCAGTTTACTTCTTGACCCTGTGCCTCTTGTTCAATCACGGTGGTCCTCCACCACATCAGTGCTTTCTTGGCTAGCTGGAATTCTGCTAGCCTTATCCAGGCTGTCTTTGCACACGGGGCTGCCACGAATATTTGTTCCATCCTTTCTAGCCATTCCTCGACTCGTTCCCCTGTTTCAGTCCCTTCAAAAGTCGGGGGCCGATACGCTAGAAACTGAGTCAAACTCAACTCTCCCGGCAATAACTGTTGCTCGGACGGCTCTTCGCCTAAGGCTGGCGGGGGTAGGGGATTCGTGCGCCCCGCACTGGCGTTCACACTTACAGCATCACCAATGTCGATATTTGCTGCCATACTGCAACACAAGGGTTAACAACAAGATCCAAAAGCAGTTCATATATACATCGTTAGAAAACCATAACGTGTTATCATAACAGTCATATACTTCATGTGTAACATAGCATGTCAAAAGTAAGCGCCTAGCCAACCTACTGCTAAGGCTACCCTTCACTCATCCCCGGGTTATCTAACCACTGCTCTGATACCACTAATGTAAGGTCTTCCTACCATAACATCATATTAATAGCGCATTATGAACTAAACATGTATTAGAGACATCTTAGAGTTCTGGTTGTTATGTGAGCTTAATGTAATTACAGGCCAAAATGGAACTTCAATAGTTAGTTAATTACATTCCCCAAAAAGAATGTTAAGGCTAACAAAAATCCTGTATCTATCTTCTTATGCTCCTTTAGCTCACTATCTCAACCCGACCCTTGGTCTCGATCCAAAAGTGTACCTACAGGAACAACTCATCGTGAGCATGTACGTCGTTACTTATCATCATGAATTAATGGCGTATAAATAATGCATGGAAATAATTGATAACATATACTTCCTGTCTAATAGTACTATCCTTCCTTGGTTGTCCCTGTGTCATAATTACGCATATAATCATTAGCTCAAGACATGAGTGAATAACATCATATTTCGTATATAAGCTCACAACAATCCATGTTAATTAGAAATGGGACTATCCGGGTGCTATTATGACAGCGGCACAATTGGTCCCCTCGCTCGACATAACACATCTTATGATACCCATCGCTACGCCTTGATAGCGGATGTATCTCTTATTCAGCGGATGATACCCATCGCTACTCCTTGATAGCGGATGTACCCCATCGCTCAGCGGATGATACCCATCGCTACACCTTGATAGCGGATGTACCCCATCGCTCAGTTATGTGAGCGGCAAGACCTTCCTCGCTTGCCCATAATAGTCACCGGACATTCACCATTCTAAGTAGCATAGTCAAACATGCGTCATCATCTTATGCACATCATTATTTCAAACATCATCATCTTATCATAATTGTCATCGTAACATCATGTCATCTTTGTTTACCACAACATTATCATCATAATTTATTCATCATAGTCATCATAATTATCATCATAATTACTCATGCAATTAATGCAAGGTCATAGTTTAGGAACGTGTTACCGTATGATGCTCGTACGTTTCTTACGTACCTTAATTCCAAAAGGAGGAGAAATTGTGGAACTTTATCTCCTTGAGGTTGTTGGTGCCTGGGATGGTTCTACACAACCATACAATTCAATATTAGAAGCTAAACAATAGCCCAATACCAAAAATTCAACAAAAAACATCATTTTTCAACTTTTGAACAGTGGCGATCGATCGCTCAAAATGAGGCGATCGATCGCCCAATTTTCCTCTTAGCGGCGATCGATCGCTCAAAATGAGGCGATCGATCGCCTGATGTTCATTTAGCTACTGGACGTTGGCGATCGATCGCGCCATTTGAGGCGATCGATCGCCTATCCCCTTCTTCGCGTACTGCCCCTCGGCGATCGATCGCTGCTTTTCAGGCGATCGATCGCCTCGCGCAGACATGGGATTCCTTCATTTTTGAGCATTAAATCCTACACCAACTTCAACCCACATATATACCAACAACTCATAAACATTAAAACACTCAAAACCTTCAACACACATCATAAAACCATTAAAAATCCAACATCCCACCAAAAATCACACTAACCCAAACAAACCCATTTCAAACCCTTTTTAAAACCCTTCCAAAACTTAACAAACATATCAAGAACATCAATAAGTGCTATATAGACATCATAGGCACTAAATCTTACCAAGAAATGCAAGAATGAAGCTTTTACAAGAATTTCTTCCCACCTTTAGGGCTAATTTCGAAAATGAGGGAAAGGGGGGTTTGGGAAAGTGATTTTGGGGATTTGAGTGTAAAAGTGAGGTGAGGTAAAAGTGGTGGGTTATGTCTTACTTTTAACTTGTACCCCAATAACAACATGATGTATTTAAAATACATTAACATGATAAGCATTTACAAATTGCAATCAACTTCATTAAACCCACATCATCCTCATAATTAAAATTAACATCCTTAAATCATGTTACTTCTTCATTTCCCACACATGACTTAAACATCATAATAATTCATCATATAAACATAATTAATGTTCAAGTTACCATTAAGTAATTTCGGGGCATCACATTCCCAATCTCAAGGTGTTTCATATCTCTCATCAGAGATTTAACCATCCTAAAATAGCATAACTCTATGCTTGACAAAAGGAAATCAACAACTGGCATCCGTATACTCATCGGTATACCTGCCTAAGCACGAACACCTCATGCATACTCAATGCACTTGGCTCGGGTATCTGCAACATACCCCTAAGCCCCAAACACAAATGTCAATCCTGAGTCATTCCCATCCAATGGAGAATGAAAATCGACGATCAACAACACGACGTGATTCTCAAAATCAACACCACAAGCACCAACTTACCGAATCTTTCAAAGATTCCCAAATAGGTATAATACTACCTCCTTCCTCACAAGGGAAGTGCCATCGAACTCGAGATCCACTAGTCTCGAACCACCGTTCGGAAAAACTGGATACAATAACACCCATTGTATCCCTAATACACGGGTTCCCTTAGATTGAGTCAATAACGACCTGATGACTCTCTTGTTGGTACTCCAACATCCTGAGCTGTCCCAGACAAGTCTCACCAAGATTAAACATAAACGTATACACGTTTCAGTGAGGCATGCACAACCTCAGCCTCAACCTCAAATGACATGGTGACTACTAGAGTCCACCACAATCCACATCGTATCACCTTACGATTTGCCAACTTAGTTCCAACGAGCAGTATAACGGCTCTAGCAAGCCCCTCATGGTGCTGCACACACACGGCAGACAAACTGGTCGCTGCCTCTCTAGGTTCACCTCAAACCTACCAATAAGACGGACGTTTCCACATGGTATATCATACTGTGGGAAGAAAACTCAATAGAGTAGTGGGTCTTTATCCAACATTCCTCTAATGCCGATACACCCTGGACACTCCAATGTCCCTATGTACTTAACATAACCTGATCCTACTCCCTTAGGACCCATCCTACACCCTCAAGGGTGGTGTGACCATGTCTACCACATGTCACATCGACAGAAAGCGAGTACTTTCCTCCATGATTACTCCTGTCGTCAAATCACATGGCCAAAAGCCATTCCAACGAGCATACCTCAAGGGTATCACCACTCGTAATATGATCACCCCAAACGTAAGCTGCGGTACAATTACATGTACAGCGCATCCAACCATTCCTCGAGCAACCCGCTCGGTATAAGGGTCACGTCCATCGGTGCCGCACACACCACCTTGTGCTCGGTACTGGCACCCAAGGCATACCACTGAATACGTATACTCAACGCATCGATCATCGTAACGATGATGCATGTCTAATAAGACATCTCCTACACCATCGTCATCGTCATCCTGTGACGACACATGCCAACTCATGGCATCTAAGACATTGCCAACTAGTGACGATACATGTACATCAGCGTATGTCATCCACTATCATGCTAGTAAAATAGGCATAATAAAACATGTATATCAATGCATGCCAGCTACAATAAAGCTAATAAAATAGCAATATCTCATACCTCATCGCTTACAATATAGCGTCATACCTGTCTCCGTCGCTCAATAATAGTGCGTAATCAGCACCCATCGCTCGAAGGCGGCAAAATCCTGTGCTGAGTACATAGCGGCAAAATCCCTCACTATAGAATCGACGGCATGACACATCGTCATATAATAAGTGGCATGAAACCTCGCTATACACCTGAGCATGAATCATCGTCCACATAGTAGCGGAAAGAGGCATCGCTATCAATACACCTGGCGGAATGAACCATCGCCAATCAATATAGCGGAATGAACCATCGCTATAAATATACCTGGCGGAATGAACCATCGCCAATCAATATAGCGGAATGAACCATCGCTATAAATATACCTGGCGGAATGAACCATCGCCAATCAATATAGCGGAATGAACCATCGCTATAAATATACCTGGCGGAATGAACCATCGCCTATCAATATAGCGGAATGAACCATCGCTATAAACCGTGTCCTCATAGAGAAATGAATATAAATCGACACATGAAATTATGGTTCCTCCTTCCTTTTCCACGTAAGCGGAATTTTTTCCTCGCTTCCTATGGAATCCATGTCAGCAGAATTCTTGCTTCTTATGGAATTGAGTCACTTATCAGTAGTGCATTTCAATGCTTCTTACTACTCCACATAAGCGGAATTTTTCCTCGCTTCATATGGACCTTAGCGTAAGCATTGAAATCCTCACTAGGATAACCTGGACTCGTGAAATATCAATAGTGCATTTCAATGCTTCTTACTACTCCATATAAGCGGAATTCTTCCTCGCTCATATGGACCTTAGTGTAAGCATTGAAATCCTCACTTTATATTTCACAATATACATATGCAAAACGATGCGTATCAACATGTATCATATCATAATGCACTATCTTATGCATACCTTGATTTACCTTGTGTTAAATGACTAAACACATAATACATGTTGCCCTTGGGATGCCCGTACATATGTATAATCATCATTCCTTTTGTACTCCATATTTCCTGTAACCTGCAACCATCAGGGTTAACAGCAATAGCCATATACGCTATGCATCAACATTCAATACATAATAAAAACACATTATAAGAATGTATGGTTCACAAATAAATGTCATGACATCCTTCCTCCTTAAATCCTTATTTCAATCCTGAGCCCTTATCATTAGTACATTTTAACGCTTCTTGCTACTCCATGTAAGCGGAATTCTTCCTCGCTTCCAATGGACCTTAGCGTAAGCAATTAAAATCCTTACTAAGATAACCTTGACTCGTGAATTTCAATCCTGAGCCCTTATCATTAGTATATTTTAACGCTTCTTGCTACTCCATGTAAGCGGAATTCTTCCTCGCTTATGGACCTTAGCGTAAGCAATTAAACTCCTTACTAAGATAACCTTGACTCGTGAAATACACCTCATATATTTCACAACATACATATGCAAAAACAATGCATAATAACATGTATCATAACCTTAATGCACCACATTGCATTCACCATGTGTCAACAAGACAACATAAAGTACATGTTACCTCGGAAATATCCCTTTACCTGATTTTCTTAAAACCAGCTTCCTTGGTACATAACACACGGAGTGCCAGACATCCCTATTAATGCCATCCTATCGTGTTCCACACGATTCCTGCAACCACAATGGTTAGCAATACCACTTTTCATATCATAATAGCACATAAACAATTTGTTATGTCATACAACATTAATGCCATTATGCATAAATATGTGCTATCAATAACTTCCTAGGCCTTTAACAGCCCCAATGAGCAACCACTGCTCTGATACCACTAATGTAAGGACCCCCTTAGCCCTTAACCCCTGATTAGTGTATTAACCACTATGTGTGGCACATGATTTCAATAACCAGTTAATCGGGAAGCTCAGATGATACTTTACCATTGAATGTCAATTACAAACTTTCCTTTAATACTCAATGTTATAAGATCATCGTCCTAACAATAAAAGACTCATATGTTTGCCCTTTACCAACCCCTTAGTGACACTTTTCACTTTGTGAACTTTTATAAAAATTTGGGCAGAGTCTCCCCATAAATAGAGCTATCCCGAAAAAAAGGCACAACACATAACATAATTCCCGGCCATGGAACACATAATACTCATCAGAAAGCAGTAATACAAGTAAATTCCCAGCCAGGGAAGACACCACACATATGACGACAAAAATGGGTTTCAACACCCACATAATACACCAATGACTCTCATATCATTTAGCAATTCAACCTCCAATTGCATGCAACCTCAAATGAAAGAGAGAAAGGCTCATGCCTTTATATACAATCCATATACAAGTATAATCGTGCTCACATGCGAGCATCATGAATATGTATATAATCCTCAGGTGTATATAAGTACTCTATACGATACCGTGCTCCATCAAGCCCTGGTACCACAATCCTGGGAGTACATCCAATCAACAGCTCGAGCTCATCTCCAAAGCCATCGATGTACCTGTTCACCTGCCCCAACAGAGACAGCCCCCAACGGGGTGAGCATACCAATACACAAAATCCCATAATCACAATAATGAAATTCATAATTTACAGCAAAGGTAAATACTAATGAATTTAAATGATACTCCCTGGATGGCAACCTCATCCGGGATTCCGTGTACTGTCCCTGTTCTCACAATCATCAAACTCATCAAATCTCAAAAATCAGTAAATCAACACATTGATTAACTCATCGCATGCCTAATCCTCGAATATCAACAGATAGTGATTGTAAATTCATTAAACATGCAATTATAGATATCTCAATATCTAATACTGATTTCACAACCTCGCTATCAATCACAGATAGCTCAAATGCCTAGCATTTGTTTTACCAATCCTTCATTATACCTAGACATCTCAGATGTCTTATAATGAATACATGATTCTACGAACCTAGACATCTCAAATGTCTCATAATGAATACATGATTCTACGAACCTAGACATCTCAAATGTCTCATAATGAATACATGATTCTACGAACCTAGACATCTCAAATGTCTTATAATAGATACATATAAACCCAGTACCCCTTATATCTTGTAAGAGTTATCCTACTCTAGTGTCACGCACGCTACAAGCGGCGATATCAAGATTTGGTCGTTCCTTGGCTATATCAACATATATGTATAACCATACGCACAATATTCAATGCAATCAAAAATACCTTATGCATTTCACATATATAGTAATGCTCGTACGTCGCACGTACCTTAAATCTCCGAAGTCCGAGCCAAACCTTGCTCGAGTTCCATGCCCCGAGGAATGATGTGCTAACACGATAAATAATTCATAATTATTTACGAACATGTAACCCATGTTCAAGCACACCCATAACCCTCAAAATATTGTCAACACATGACAATTAACCTTTTAAAAGACCCGGGGCAGGGTACATGCAGGGAGGGGAACGAATGAGACAATATCGAAATTTGTTCAAGAATACCCTACAAAAATCGAACCCTAATCTCACAATTTCGAACCCAATTAAATACCATAATTCATCTAAAATGTGAATTAAGCTATCCTAGCAAGAATCAACACCCCTTGACAAAAACCCCCAATTTTCGAACTCAAAACCCTTAAATTCGAACCCAAACAAGCCCTTAAATTCGAACCCTTATAATTCTTCAAATTCGAACACAATAATGGCAGGGAAATACACGAAAAAGACAAAAAAGGGGTAAGGGAGGTTACCCAATCGAAAATCGGAAGCAAATCGGTCGAAATCTGATGAACCCTAGAAATTGGGGATCGACGCCTTCCTGCCAAATCCGACTTCAAAACGCGACGAAACTTCGAATTGACGGAGGGGATAGCTGCGCCTCGACGAGACGAAGCCGGCGGCGGGTCGCACGCGCCGAACGGCGGCGGGACGGCGGCGGGCGAAGCGTTTGAAGCAGCGGGGGAGCTGTAGCAGACGGGAGGGGCGCGCGGGAGAGGGAGAAGAGATTTGGGGCTGAAATGAAAATATCCTTAAAATTTTGGGTTCAATTGGTATTTATAGCAAAAATACCCCGAAAAATTAATAGCCCCACAAATACATCATGATTCATTAAAAATCATCTGTTTTCAAAAATTCTCTCTCTAACTCCAAAACCCCCTACCGGTGCTCACACAACACCCGAGATCCCGAGACACACTAAAAACCCAACTCATAGGTTTTTCACCCAAATGAGAATACAATCTCAACCTCTGGATCCAACGATCCCAACTACCCAAATAAACGAGCCCAGAAGGCCCAACACCTCGATTAAATTCCAAATCGCAACGTAAAACCACTTTAGGGATTATTAACACTACGGGATTAACACCTATAATCCCTGGTCATCACATAATCCATTTCAGTTTCAGTTATGAAAATTGCTTTTTCATTCATCTGACCAAACGAATATCAAATTTCTTCTTGGTCAATTAGTTCATAAGACAGGCTATCCTAGAATATCCTTCCGTAAAAGCCTGTAGTATCTGTCAAAATTCATAAAACTTTTCATCTTGAGTACAATGATTGGTCTTGGCCAAATTAGTACTATCTTTACTTTACTGAAATCAACAGGTATCTGGTGAGATGATATCACCTATCCCAAAACAACACTTGATTCAACCAAGATTTACATTTCAAAACTTGGTACACCCTTTGAGCTTCACGAAGCGTCTGAAAAATCAATCACATGTGTTCTGTGTAGTTCCTTCCGGATCTCGTATACACTAGTATACAACTGATGAATATGATTACACTTCCGCCCAAAAGTTACGGAAAATTTTCTTCATCAAATTCATAACTCTACCGGTATAGTTGTCAGACCACACAACATTTCCAAAAATTCAAAATGCCTATATCTGGTTTGATCAATTGCCTATAGAACATTTTCTCTTCTGACTTAAACAGATGGTAACAAGATTTAAAATCATTCTTCTTATACATCGAAGTTCCTTACAACTGATCAAATACTTATAGATCTTAGGCAGTGAGTATTTATTCTTGACAGTAGCCCGATTCAACTGTCTTTGGTCAATACACATCTTCATAATATCATTTTTCTTCTTCAAGAACAATGCTGATGTTTCCTTAAGTGACATACTCAAACATATGTACTCGTATCAAGGAGATTCTGCAACTATTCTTCTGTATCTGTCAACTTTGCTGATGACATTCCATACAGTACTTTCGATATCGAATCTATTCCTTGGCATCAACGAATAGTTAAAATCGATTTCCTTCTATAGTGAAAATTCTTTCATTTCCTCAGGAAAATCTTGGTAGGTTTTCTTACCTCTATAATATCAGTCAACCTCGACTCTTTTTTTTTTTTTTTTTAAGCATCAACTGCTTATTATCAAATATCCCTCATTTTCCAAGTATTGCAACCACAATATTTTCATAGCTGATACTATCAGTATCTTAGCTTACTATTCGTGGCAATCAATATTTCATTTTGGGGTCACAAAACAGTCGAAAATTCATTACACCATAAAATCAACTTCCTAGATCTCAAAATTTATCAGAGTATCCATACACTTGATACAATCAAAACTATATTTCGACAACATCATTTAATTCAAATCCACAACACTATCACAAGTGTGGATAAAATAATTATCACTGCTGGTGTATTTTCCAAATCATAATAACTGATGCACATTTGATGCAATGTATAAAAACAAAGCTTTTTGTCTCAGTAACACTTGTGCAGTGTGATCAAATACATGACATGTATCTGTGATCACTAGTATTGAAGCATCTCTAACCGTATCCTCTATCAAGGTATACTCTCTGGTCTGTTGGGAAACCATAAATAACTATCAGGTATTACCTATAGTCTGCAGGTAATTAACTGCTACTGGAACTGAGTGGTCGAAAAAAATAACCACTCTGATATCTACCTCTAGCTCAGGGTATTTGTTGTTATGGTTGAATCTGTTCCCGAGTAAGTAACAGACATGCTCTGACTGGCCACAATCGATACCAGTTCCTATTATTCTTTCAAATAGATCAGTAGATATTTACATCCACAGTGACCTCGAAAAGTTTGGTATTCTACAATCTCATAGTCCCTTTAGAACTACTGGAGCTGGAAAAATTTGAGTGATACTTCTGAAACTTTTCTAGGACTACTTGGATTATCCCAATGATAGTCACTTCATTAATCTTTAATCCAGTTTTAACTACTTCGCACCACATCAGCGTCTTATTCTTCAGTCGATATCTAATCTCTTCACTAGTGAATAGTTATCGAGATTAAGCAGATATTTCCATTTCTCAAGTCCACGATAATGGATTATCATTTTTCATGTAATCAGCATGGCTTTCACGTAAACATTCTTCCCCGTGTCAACAAGAGGGAACACTCGTCTTCCATCACTTCCATTACTCTAGATACTCTCATCTAGAATAGTTCATATTGTAGTATTTATTCATAAGTTGGACATATAAACTAGAACTGAATTACGACAGTCCCCCAATCCAAGTCCTCAGTCAAACAATTCTTGTTGTTTCTCACAACAACTATACTCGATCCTTCAATTGAAAAATCGTTAATTCCAATATTCTCAAGTTCTAAATTCTCATCTTGGCGTACACAGGTTTTGACGTAAACTCATACGTATAACCTTGGTCCATCAGACTTAAATTACTGATGTCGATCAACACAAAGCGTTTTAATTAGTTCTAGTGTCATCCCACTAATCACAATGATAAGTCCCAAAGTGATAAACACAATTTCCAATAATAGACACATTATCACTAAGTTATAGTGCAATTAACAGTTTATAGTATCTATAGGTTCGATAGATAGCTCTTAAAGTCTATATCACTGCTACCTGTCCAAACACTAACTGTCCATCATAAAATCAAAACATCATATACAATCTCAAGTCAAAGATGTTCTCATCACTTATTCTACATCATCATCCGGTCAGCAACTAACAGTGCTAACAAATAAAATTCTCAAATTCTCTAGAATATATGCAACTCAGCATTCATCTCTAGATTATATGCAAATCAGCATATTAAAATATTCAGAGTTATGACATCTCGCTATCCTTGCTTAATAATCCATTACATGACTAACACTTCATTATCTAACATATAATCATAGCAGGCAATAGCATATAAAATCACATAGTCAGGCATATGCACAAACAATTCATTTGTGTCTATTCTCAGTGTCCTAACTCTAGTTCGAGCATATCCCAGATATATGCTCTGATACCATAATGTGAGGGCCCGATCCTAATGTGGTGTTTAATTAACACAAAATGATTAATTTGCGTAAACAGCGGAAGATTTATTTCAAAGGTCTTATCAAATGGCCCTAAAAAATTTTTCGCTTTTAGGTGATACATATATAGTGATACTGAAAATACGTAATTCCAGTTTCCAATTTAACATGTTGAGCATAACATCCATATCAAGTATAAATCAACCAGTAGTAGAATACTTAAAATACAGATACTCGGGGCATACCCCGGTAATTCAAAACATAATTAAAAATATTCTAACAACTACTGGGACGCAAAACTTAAAATATAAACCTGAGCTCGCTCTCAAGGAGCTCTGGTATCTCTCAGTGCCTCGCTGCAAGCATCGTCACTATGTCCTCCTGTAAAGCCTGTCATGTCCGAACAACAAAAGACATGACAGCCCCCACAAAGGGGGTCAGTACCCCAGTACGAGAAATAAATAAATCATGTCAAGTGACAATGTATCATGCAATGCATACCATGTATGAATGCGATGTATGAATGGGTACAAGGAATCGAATATTAAGATACCAAAAATCGGAGTCCAAAGGAAGGTATCATCAAATCATCAAAGCTCGAGCAGAGGGTGACAGTATACGTACATTGCGCTAGGAAAACTCATCCTATGTACTTTAGTGCATCCAGCCCTCGTGTCTAGGTCCGGTCGCACCTGCACGTGACTACAGTTACTACCTATACTGCATGTCATCGCCATGCTCGTCGTACCCGACACTCAGAGTAAGTCAACTCAGTAAAATCATGGATATCAAAGGAATGATAGATCAATATGATATGCCCATGAATCATTTATGCATCAAATGACATATGCAACTCAATATATCATGCAATCTCATGTGAAAGTATATACAAATCATGTAATTTCACATATCATGTAATCCAAGACATTCATCATGTCATATAGTCACATAAGAATCATATAGTGACAAATAAGTCATATAAATCAAATAATGACATATAAGGCCATACATTAGCATCATTACACGTCTTTGCCAGACGTCATGATAAAACTCATTTCAACGTACCTCAAACCGTTAGCTAATTACCAAGTGATCCTCGACTCAATCTTAGGATGAATAAACCTGGCCATAACAGTTCCAAATACAACATAATGTCACATACTAGCCTTAAACATATCAAAATAAAACTCAAACTTAGACCCAAAACCAATTCTCTAAATTTCAGCCTGCGCAACCATAGAGATCGGCTCATAACTTGTCCGATACTTAATAAAATCAAATGGGTCCAATTTATTTTCAAAGCTAACTCAAAAATGAACATTTCATTAGTTCAACTCATCTTCAAATTCGTTCATTTAGACTAGGTAAAATGGCCAAGAACAATCTGCTGGAAAAACAGGACAATTTACCAAATTCCAGCCTGACCCATTTTTGTATAAAAATCATAATAAATTCATATGATGTCCAAAAGGCTTGGGGCCAGTGGTAAAATCACGAAACCTCAATGTACTACAGTTCATATTTGAAGTCCATAAGCTAGTTCACTCATCTTGAGGCACATGCAAAGCAAAGTATGTCAGATTTTAAAAATACTCATATTCTATTTTGACAGAGTGAGCGGTTTTATGGAAAAGTTCATATCTTACACACGGAAACTCCATATCATGTAAGGCCAGTTTAAAATGCAAGATAACCCAACATAAAACAAAACATATCTTATGAGCTTTAAGCTAAACAATTCATCTTCATGTACATTAACTGAAAAACGTACAGCCTAAAAAACTCGTATATCCCCTGTTTCCAGATTGTATAGTTTCTGGTAAAATTAGCATAATTCGTTCATATGAGCTCCAAATTGAGTGAGGCCAATTCCACATGAAAGCTAACCTCGAATAATACAACACGTATTAGAGCCTAAAACTTCATATTCGCAGCCATTGATTCCCAGAAATACGAAGAACATAATGCATGAAACTCGGATGCAGTGGATTTCCAGATTTGACACATGTTGGTAAACTGACCATAACGTTTTCATATTAACTCCAAATTAGCTGATTTTTGTGGCCAATTAAAGCTAATACAAAACAATACAACTGCTATCAGGTGAGTCATCTTCAAATTCGAAACTTAACTTGACCCAAAATTCGAAATACCAGACCAACAGTATACTGAAATCTGCAGAACATTCTGACAGCAAGTTTTCACTATATTTCTCATGTCCAAGTATCAAAATTCGACCCTTAATCTTACATGCAAGTAATTAAAACTCAAGGATGATGATATACCTTCATTTATCTTCAATATTTGAAGCTTGATCATCCACAAAACCAAGCCAAAACCGAAAATCCTACACCAAAACTGCTGCTACTCGAAAATCTTGCATGTCCTTTCTCCAAACTTGAAATTTCTTGGTGCATCTTGTTCCTCAAGATGAGTAGCACTCAAATATATCTTTGCATGTGACATGCACTTGCAAATTCAAGAGGATTTTGGTAGGAAGTGAGCTGCAATTTTCGAAATTGCTAAGAAGAGAGAAGGAGGAGCATTGGGAATGAAGAGAGAGGAAAGGTGATGGAAATTTGAGCCAAAATCTGAATTGGGCAAGGTTTAGGCGTGGGCTTCTATGCCAAATTTTGTGATTTTTAATTTATTTGATGTATGGTGTAGTCCATGTGTCAATACATCACTTATCTTGCAAGATTAAAGCTCCAAAATCATGTATTAAACTTGAGTTAAATTAAATAATGGCATGCGTTTTCCATGTGCCATGTGATCATGCACATGCTCATGCACTAAACATGTTCCACTAGTTGGTCGACTCATCGTAGTCGGGACACCTTAATTTAAAGTTTGCACTTTTAATTATCCGGGTTTGCTTAATCATCGTTAATCCAGATTAATTAGTATCGGGGCCTTACACTCGCCCTATATGATAACCACGCTCAAATGTGACATGCGGCGCTCCCACCCCTCGCTTCATATTTAGCGGCAACAAATCAAATAGCGGCAAGCATTAAAATCATCAAGGGATGACCACGACTCATGGGATGTGCACCAATAACCATCATATGCATATACAATCATCATGCATAATTCAACATGTATTTGCATCCACAATGCACAATTCCATATATACTCGCATCCACAATGCATAAACAATGAGTATATTAGATACATGTACCGTTGGGTGCCCGTACGTCTTCTACGTACCTTTCCAAAATGTAGGATGTGGTAGGACTTCACTTCCTTGGCAGTGTTGCCACCTGGGATGGTTCTACATATTCACACAATTCAATATTAGAACCCAATAATAGTCCAATACCAAAAATCCCACAAAAATAATAAAAAACACCCATTTTGGTGTCTCGCGATCGATCTCCATGAAGTCCCGATCGATCGCGAGATCACACTGCCTCGTCCAACAAAATTTTTCAACTCGCGATCGATCGCCGAGTTTGCGCTGATCGATCGCGACCTCGCCAATCGATCGCGCCAAACTCGCGATCGATCGCTGAAGGCTACTGCCTTCTCCCCTGTAGCTCGCGATCGATCAGTGGAAGGTGCCGATCGATCGCCGAGTCCTGTATGTCCGATTTTCGTGCACTATTCATCCTTCTCCTTCCCCAACTCAAACAAACTCACCAACCATACCAAATCACTAAAAATCTTCAATAAACATCCTCATACAACCATAAATCTAACACTCACCCAAAAATAACACCAACTCAAACAAACCCATTTCAAAACCCTTCAAAACCATTTCAAACTCAAATCAAACACTACAAAAGCAACAATGAGGTATCCATACCTCTTGGGGACTCCAAATCTCCCAATAAACTTCACAAATCAAACTCTTGGAAGGATTTCTCTCCACCTTTTTGGTCAAAAACGAAAATGAGAAAAAGGAATGGTTTGGGAGGTGTTATTTGGGAAATTTAAAAAGTGAAGGTATGGTGGGGGGTTGGGGTATAAAGTTGGTTATTTAAAATAAAATGCATTCCACAATACCATGGTGTATAAAACACCCCAACATGATATTTTAAACACATTTCTCCAAAATGCACCAAATCATAATTAAATGCATGTTTCACCAAATAAATGACTACCAACACATGTAAGTCATTCAAACACCCAATTACCCAACATGCATCACATGCACCCCGAAATGCATTCCCGGTCACGCCTACCATGTGACTAAGCATCTCAACATGATAAATAAATCCAGCACATAATTAATTACCACCATAATTAATCATATAAACACAATTAATACCCAAATTGCAATTAATTATTTCGGGGATATCACAATACTCCCCTACTTATAAGATTTCGTCCTCGAAATCACATGCACTTACCCCAAAATGAAACTAAACATAATCACATACCAGAGAATAGTTCCGGGTAGTGCTGCACCATATGCCGCTCCGTCTCCCACGTAGCCTCCTCGACACCCCTACGATCCCACTGAACCTTGATCATAGGTATCACTCTATTCCGAAGTCTGCGGTCTGCTCGATCCAGAACTCTAACACGCCGTTCCACATAAGACACATCGGATTCTAACTGAACCTCAGAAGGCTGCAACACGTGAGATGGATCCGGCTCATACTTCCGCAGCATCGATACATGAAACACATCATGTATACCCGATAAAGAAGGCGGCAAAGCCAGTCGGTAAGCTAAGGTGCCAATGCGCTGCAAAATCTCGTACGGTCCAACATACCTCGGAGACAGTTTTCCGCGCATCCCAAATCGCACAACACCTCTGAAAGGCGAGAACTTCAAAAAGACCTTATCTCCCAACTGAAATTCCAACGGTCTCCGCCGTTTATTCGCATAAGCTGCCTGTCTGTCCTGGGCTGCTTTCATTTTCTGCCTTATCATCTTTATCTTCTCTTCCATTTCTCGGATCAGTTCCAGTCTTCCGACCGATTTGCGGGCCAAGTCATCCCAACACAAGGGTGATCTACACCGTCTGCCACATAGGGCTTCAAAAGGAGCCATTTGAATGCTCGTCTGGTAGCTGTTATTATAAGAGAACTCGTCCGACATTCCCAGAACAATCAAGTCTGACCTCAGCTCATTGCCCTAAAAATAAATGAGGCCTTCATAGACAATTTGATCAGTAATCAAACTTCTTCCAGCGGGTGTCGAGACCACAAGAGGCATGGGCGACGGAGAAGTACATATGTGGTGCCTTTCCACAAAACTCGTCGACACAAAAGAGTGTGACGCACCTGTGTCTATCAATATAAAAGCAGGGTGCAAAAATAAAAAGGCACGTACCCGCTATAACCTCTTCCGGAGCCGCTGTAGCCTGCTTCCTCGTCAAAGCATAAACCTGCCCCTGAGGTGGCCCCATGGGCTGACCTCCATACTGCCTCGGTGCAAAAGGTGGTCTGTGCTGTGCTGCTCTGTCCGCAGGTGTGATGCCCCGAAACTTATTTAATTGCAATTAAGGCATTAATTATGTTCATATGATTAATTATGGTGATAATTGATTTATGTGTGAGAATTGAAGTATCATGTGGAAATACTTAATCACAAGGGGGCGTGACCCGGTGGAGCATTTCAGGGTGAATTCATGCATGTTGGGTATCGGGTGTTTTAAATGGCTTAAATGTGTTGGTGGTTAATTATTTGGTGTATCGTGCATTTAATTGGAATTTTGGCGCATTGTGGTGAAATGCTTTTAAAATACCATGTCGGGGTATAAAATGCATCATGTTAATTGTTGGGATACAAGTTTAATAAAAGCTTTTAACCTTTACCCCACTACCTTATTCCATATTACTCATTTTTCCACTCTAAATCCCCAAAATCATTTCCCAAACCCTTTTCCCCCTCATTTTCGATTTTGGCACAAAGGTGGGAAGGAAGTTCTTGCAAAAGCTTCACTCTTGTGATTCTTGGTAAGATTTAAGACCTAGGATGTGTATATATCACTCCTTGTTGTTTTTGTAGAGTATGGTTTGAATTTGGAAGGGTTTTAAAGGATTTTGAAATGGGTTTGTTTGGGTTGGTGTGATTTTTGGTGGGATGCTAGATTTTTGGTGTTTTGATGATGTTTGATGAAGGTTTGTAGTGTTTTTGTGTTTTGAGTTTGTTGGTATAAGTGTTGTGAGAGTTGGGAAGAAATTTTGGTACAAAAATGGTGAAAATCGCGACTTCTGGTTGTGGCGATCGATCGCTACAAATGCAGTGATCGATCACCGAGAGGCAGTGGGCAAAACGAATGTAGGCGATCGATCGCCGATGGCCAGTAGCCATTTTGCGTAACAGGCGATCGATCGCCTCAAGTGAAGCGATCGATCGCCGCAAGGCAAAAAGTGAGGCGATCGATCGCCGCAAGGCAAAAAGTGAGGCGATCGATCGCCGCTGTTTAAAATGTGGCAAATGTTGAATTTTGATGAATTTTTGGTATTTGGATATTGTTTAGCTTCTAATGTTGATTTGTATGGTTGTGTAGATTCATCCCAGGTGCCAACGACGTCAAGGAGATAAAATTATACAACTTCTCCACTTTTGAAACTAAGGTACGTAGTGAGACGTACGGGCATCGAATGGTAAAACGTGTTACGCTTTTGATTACGCATATCGTGGATAGTGAGTCCTTATATGTGATGGAATATGTGAAATGATAGTGTTATATCGTGATAATGATAGTGTTATATAGTGATAATGGGATCAATTATTGTGTTTGATTATTGTGTGGAAATTGATGAATGTTCCGGTAGCCTTTATCTCCGAGCGAGGGAGGTACTTGCCGCTGTCATATGAAGCGATGGTAGTATGATATTTGCCGCTGTCATGTCTAAGCGAGGTAACATGCCGCTGTCATTGTCGAAGCGAGGGATATCATATGATGCCGCTATATGTCGAAGCGAGGGGTCCTAAAATTCCGCTGTTGTATTGGGACCGGAACAGTCACAATTCTAAGTGATTAATGTGGAATATTGTGATTATAATTGGAACGTGGTATCGATCACTATGTTGTGAACTAATGATTTTGTGCATGAGTTTATGAAACAGGACAACAATGATAATGTGCTAATGTGGTAAATCAGGGAGCATATTTATTAATCGTCTCATGCGCTTATTTATATTATTATGTTGAATTGTGTTAAACGGTGATGTATATGCTCATGGTGGGTTGTTCCTGTAGGTACATCTTTTGACTTGGAAGGCTATGGGCAAGGTTGAGGCAGTGTGCTTCGAGGAGCCTTCTGATTTAGGATACAGGATTTTGTATAGTCTCTACTCTAGAGTAGTGTAAATCTATATTGTTAACATTCATTGATGGAATGTAATTAATTAACTCATAGAATTTTAATTTGGCCTGTAATCCTGTTAAGCTCAAGGCTACAACCGGAACCATAACTTATCTTTAATGCATGTTTAGCCCTGTTTACTCGCTTATGACTCTATTAAGGTAGAGAAGCCTTACATTAGTGGTATCAGAGCAGTGGTTAGAGAACCCGGGAATGAGTGAAGGGTAGCCTTAGCAATAAGTTGGCTAGGTGTTTACTTGTAAACATGATTTGTGCATATGTGGCATATGACTGTTATGCTAACACGTTATGGCTTTCTAATGATGTTTTATATGAACTGCTTTTGGATATTGTTGTTAACCCTTGTGTTGCAGTATGGCAGCAAATATCGACATTGGTGACGCAGTAAGTGTTAATGCTAGTGTTGGGCGCACGAATCCCCTGCCACCGCCAGCTTTGGGCGAAGAGCCGTCTGAAGAATAGTTATTGCCGGGAGAACTGAGTTTGACTTAATTTCTAGCATATCGACCCTCGATATTTGAAGGGACTGAAACAGGGGAAAAGGCCGAGGAATGGCTTGAGAGGATAGAATAAGCTTTCATTATGGTGAAGTCTTGTTGGGTTTTGGTTGAGTTTGTAGCTTGTTTTTGGGGTTAAAAGGGTGGATCTTGGTCCAACATGTTGTTTATGTTTGGGAGATGTATTTTAAGGTTGTTTTGTGGTTATATGTTGAGCATGGTGGTTGTTATTGGTTGTATATGAGTTTAGGTGTTGTTGGAAGCTCATGCATGGAAGTTTCTCGCAGGAACAGGGTTGCTCGATCGATCGAAAAATGGGTCCGATCGATCGAGCAGGGCAGAGCCTGAACAAGGCTTGAAATGAGCTTACCGATCGATCGAAAATTTGTTCAGATCGATCGGTGTGATGTTTCGATCGATCGATAAAAAGTTTCAATCGATCGGTGGAGGCAGTACTTGGATGCCTATTTTTTCTTCACTTAGCAATCGATCGGGGCTTAGGGACCGATCGATCGCAAGGCATAAAATGTGGATTTTGGGATTTTGTTCTAAATGATGTTATTTTTGGTAATGGTTCATTTATTGGCTTCTAATATGGATTCATGTGATTGTGTAGAACCATCCCAGGTAGCCACACATCAAAGGAGATAAAGTTCCACGATATCTCCACTTTTGGAACTAAGGTACGTAGTGAGACGTACGAGCATCGGACGGTAAAACGTATTTATTACGCTTTGATTTGTTATGCATTATGGTTGCATACATGGTATTAATTATGCATTATGGTTGCATACATGATTGGATATGCATTATGGTTGCATATATGGTTGGTTATGCATTATGGTTGCATACATGATTGGATATGCATTACGGTTGCATATATATTGTGAGTCGAGATTATATTGCAGTGATGATGGAATACTTGCCGCCGTCATGTCGAAGCGATGATAGAATACTTGCCGCTGTCATATTTAGCGATGAAGAATATTTGCCGCAAATATGTCGAAGTGAAGGATAATGTCGCTGTCATATTGATGCGAGGGATATTACGCCGCTAATATGTCGAAGCGAGGGGTATTAATGCCGCTGTCATATAAACGCGAGGGGTATTATGTCACTGATATAATAAGGCTGGAAATTGGCCATTGATATACACGGAATGGATACATGTCATGACATGCATATTGGCATTATAATCCTTTGATTATTATTGTGGTACAGGGACAACCAAGGGAGCTTTTAAATGTGTTAAATACAGAAAGTGAATTGCATTTACGATTTATGCATTGAATTATGATCATATTATTGTGAATATGATTTATATACATGCTCATGGTTTTGGGGTTGTTCCTGTAGGTACTTTTGGGCGAAAGGGGCTAAGGCGGGTTGATGCGGGGAGCTAGTGAGGAGTGCTCTTGGTAGCAGGCTTGATTTTTTGTATAGTATCTACTCTAGGAGTAGTGTAAAGCTATAGGATTAGCGTTCATTGATTGGGAATGTAACTAATCCCTTTTGGAACTTTATTTTGGCACTGTAATTTAATAGCTCAGGGCATCAACAAAACCTTTATACTCGGTTTATGCATGGAAATTTTATTTATGCCTTTAATCCGCACTTAAGGAACTAGGGTCCTTACATTAGTGGTATCAGAGCAGTGGTTAGAGAACCCGGGAATTAGTGAAGGGTAGTTGATCAAGAAAAGGGCAAAAGTGTAATTTTGAAGGAGGAGATCGATTGCCACGAAGAGGAGATCGATCGCCTATGGACAGAAACTTAATCAACAAAATTCACGAACCAGCGATCGATCGCGAAGAATTGGCGATCGATCGCCAAAGTCTACTGGAGCTCGGCGATCGATTGCGATAAAGTGGCGATCGATCGCCTAAAGAAATTTGCTGAAAAAAAATATAACCAGCGATCGATCGCCGAAGAGTCCGGAAATTAGGAAATTGAGTGTTTTACCATGTTTAAAAGATTGTATCCCATTTTTATCACTTCCATACCCTAAAACTCGAGACTAAGCCTCATTAGCAGCAGTTTTTGATAGTTTTTCATACTCCTAGAATATTTGGAGATTTTAGATTACTTTTCTTTCAAGTTTTCTTCAAGAACAACGTAGAACAGAACCGGAATCGACAAGCCGGAATCGTGATTTATATTAGTAATTTCTTTTCCTTTATTTATTTAATGTTTTCCATCGAATTTTTATTGTTTTTAGATTTAATTATGCTAGGCTAAACCCTTTGATTCTTGGTTGAAGGGATACCTACTTTTGGATTTAAATCTTTTATGAGAATTTGGTTTGATTGTTGAATTAGATTTCGATTTCAATTTGTTTCTCAAATTTCGAATTCCATGATTGTTGTGTTTGTGTATTAGACCGATCACCTAATATTCAATTGCATAATCGATAGTTTGTTAAGAAACAACTAAGATCAATAATTAACCGGTTGTAGGTGTTATTGAATTCTTAGGAGAAACGGTTGAGTAATCAATTTTAACGGCTGTAGTTTTCATTGATTAGATTTATCGAACTCATTAGTTTTGAAACTATCATTGATTTAATCATTAACGGCTGTAGTGGTGATTAGAGATTTGGTAAGGGTTGAATTGAATGTTGTTTTGACTACGAATAAGATGAGTAGGAATTGAATTTCCAATCGATAGATAATTGAAAGAATTCGAATGTGTTGATTTGATGACTAAAAGATAATTTTCCAAAAGTACGGTTACCTGGAAACCAAGAATTGCTTCACTCTCATAAGTTTAAATCATCTTAGTAATCTCGTTAATTAGTTTAATTATAGAATTTGCTTAGTAGTAATCATTCATCCTAAAACCCCCTTGTTACTATTCGTTTTTGGCACGAAATAAATTTACCTTCCCTGTGGGATCGATCCCCACTTCCGATACTACATATTTTTGCTATTAACTGAAGAAGGGTTAATTTGGGCGTACGCGATAACCGCTACCAAATTTTGGCGCCGTTGCCGGGGAAGGCAATATTTATTAGTGTCGATTTTTTTTTATTTCGTTTTTTTTGTTATTTGCTTTCCCGCATTACTACTGAGGTTTGTTGATGAGTACAGGCGGATCGTTTGATTACAAGGATAATTCATATTACGATCCAGAAATCGAGAGGACGCTGCATCAAAGAAGGAGAGATACTCGGAGACAAGAAGCGGAGGAAAGGAACGATATGGCTGCAAACCAAAGTCTACGCCAACTGGCCAATCCAGATTTGGACCAACAACCTCTCTGCATAACTTTTCCTGCTTTCGCAACTAATGTAAGTTTTGAACTTAAATCGGGACTCATACATTTGTTGCCTTCTTTTCATGGACTCGCAGGAGAGGATTCCCACAAGCATCTGATGGAGTTTCATGTGGTTTGCACCACTATGAAACCGACGGAAATTACTGAAGATCAGATCAAGTTAAGGGCTTTCCCTTTTTCTCTAAAGGACGCGGCGAAAGACTGGCTCTTCTACCTACCACCAGGCTCCATCACAACATGGACGGACTTCCAAGGAACGTTTTTGGAGAAGTACTTTCCAGCATCAAGAGCGGCTAACATACGCAAAGAGATCTACTCCATTAGACAATTCAGTAGAGAAACATTGCATGAGTATTGGGAACGCTTCAAAAAGTTGTGTGCAAGCTGCCCACAACACCAGATAAGTGCACACTTACTCATTCAATACTTTTATGAAGGTTTATTGTCTAGTGACAGGAACTTAGTCGATGCTGCGAGTGGGGGAGCCTTTGTCGATAAAACACCGGATGATGCGCGGAGCTTGATAGCCAACATGGCGGCCAACTCACAGCAGTTTGGAAACTTTCGACAGGAACCAGCACAAAGGAAATAAGGGGAGGTAAATGTTTCCAGCCTCGAACAACAACTTATAGATTTAACGTTTCTTGTGCGTGGTATGGCAGGTGGCAATGTGGGAAAGGTGAAACCTTGTGGTATATGTTTGGAGATGAGTCATACCACTGATGCATGTCCATCACTTCAAGAGACATCAGCTGAGCAAGTGCATGCAGCAGGGGGATTTCCGGGACAGCCCCAACGAAGACATGACCCTTACTCCAACACATACAATCCAGGATGGAGAGACCACCCTAACTTGAGTTATGGACCGCAATCGATAAATCACGTTCCTCCTCAAGCACCACAACAACACCCTCCGCCATACAGACCACCTTTTCAGAGGGCACAACAACAACCCAATTATCCTTCTACTACTGACAGGTTAGAGGTTATAATTCAGGATCTTGCTCACAATGTTACTAAATTTCAACAGGAAACAAGATCGAGCATTCAAACCTTGAATACCCAAGTGGGTCAAATAGCCACTGCACTTAATAGAGTCGAAGCAACCGGATCAACCACACTACCATCCCAAACAGTGGTGAATCCGAGAGAAAATGTCAATGCAGTCACAACTAGGAGTGGGAAGGAATTGGAGGTATCAGATGAGATAGAGAAAGAACCATCAAAGGGTGAGGAAGAAAAAGAAAAGGAAGTTGGAGGAAAGACCGGAATAGCACACGAGGCACCAAAAGGTAAGCCTCCTTCTTTTTCTGAGTATAAAGTACCACCCCCTTTTCCCCAAGCTTTGAAAGATAACAGGAAGGACGCTGGACTCAAAGACCTAAATGAGACCTTCCGAAGATGTGAGATAAACATCCCATTACTGGACGCCATTCAACAAGTACCTCGCTATGCGAAGTTTCTAAAGGAATTGTGTACTGCCAAGAGGAGTCGTAGATTGAAGGGACCCCAGAAGGTTGAACTGGGTGAAAACGTTTCAGCGGTGATACAGAGAAAAATCCCTACCAAGTGTAAGGATCCAGGTATGTTCTCTATCCCGTGCACCATTGGTACCACTCGACTTGAAAAAGCCATGTTAGATCTAGGAGCATCAATTAATGTTATGCCATATTCTATATATGCTTCTTTACAACTTGGTCCCTTGAGTCCTACTGGAGTGGTAATTCAATTAGCGGATAGATCTAGTGCATATCGTAGGGGTTTAATTCAAGATGTGTTGGTGCAAGTAAATGAACTAGTCTTCCAGGCTGATTTTTATATCCTTGACATGGAAAATGGTGATAAAAGTAGTCCTATATTGTTAGGAAGACCATTCATCAAAACATCTAAGACTAAGATAGATGTGCATAGTGGTACCCTCACTATGGAGTTTGATGGTGAGATTGTTACATTTAACATCTATGATGCCATGAAATATCCTTGCAATAATGATGATACTGTGTACTCTGTTGATGTTATTGATTACCTGTCCCAGGAAGTTTTTGAGAATACAGGGAAAGATGAACTGGAACGCACTCTTACCACGGACAAAGAGAAGGAAGACGAAGCAACACCCCTCATGGACGAAGTGAAACACGCCGTCGACACACTGGATGATACACCTGAGCTATCTCAGTCAGGTACTGTTTCTTTTATATCATTAACTGTTTCTAATACCAGGATTCCCCCATCTGTTTTGCAGGCACCCAAAGTCGAGCTTAAGCAGCTGCCAACTCATCTCAAGTACGTATTCCTTGGTGAAGGTAATACACTACCAGTGATCATCTCCAGCAAGTTGGGGGATGATCAAGAGAATGACCTGATTCATGTGCTAAAGGAGCACAAGACTGCTATAGGCTGGACCATTGCAGACATAAAGGGAATCAGTCCCTCCACATGCATGCACCGGATTTTACTGGAGGAAGGAGGAAGCCCCACACGTCAACCACAAAGGAAGCTGAACCCACCCATGATGGATGTGGTGAAGGAAGAGATTCTGAAACTCTTATCAGTTGGCGTGATATATCCTATATCTGATAGCCAATGGGTTAGTCCGGTACAAGTGGTTCCTAAGAAGACCGGTATTACTGTGATCAAGAACAAAGACGATGAACTTATACCCACACGCATTCAAAATGGCTGGCGCGTGTGCATTGACTACCGGAAGCTCAACGCTGTGACTCGAAAGGACCACTTCCCTCTACCTTTTATTGATCAGATGCTTGAGAGGTTAGCATGCCATTCATTTTACTATTTTCTTGACGGTTACTCGGGCTATTTTCAGATTGCAATCGCTCCGGAGGACCAAGAAAAGACCACCTTCACATGTCCGTTCGGCACATTCGCATACCGTCGCATGCCCTTTGGCCTCTGCAATGCCCCAGCTACTTTTCAACGGTGTATGGTCAGTATCTTTTCTGAGTTTATTGAACATATCTTAGAGGTATTCATGGATGATTTTACTGTTTACGGTAACTCATTCAAGGATTGCTTATCTAGCCTTACACTGGTTTTGAAAAAGTGCATCGATACTAACCTTGTTTTAAATTCTGAAAAATGTCATTTTATGGTCGAACAAGGTATAGTGCTAGGTCATGTTGTGTCTGCCAATGGTATAGAGGTCGATAAAGCGAAAATTGATGTCATGCAATCTTTACCTTATCCTACTTGTGTTCGGGATGTGCGCTCGTTTCTTGGTCATGCAGGTTTTTACAGGAGGTACATCAAAGACTTTGCCAAGATCGCTACACCTTTGTGTAAGCTACTACAAAAGGATGTCCCGTTTGAGATGACTAACGAAGGCAAGAGCGCTTTTGATACACTGAAGAAGTCATTGACTTCTACCCCTATTATCCAACCACCCGACTGGAACAAGCCTTTCGAGATCATGTGCGATGCAAGTGATTATGCGGTTGGGGCTGTCTTGGGACAAAAAGAGGGCAATGCTTCACATGCCATTTACTACGCATCCAAAACCTTGAATGACGCCCAACGGAACTACTCTACTACTGAGAAAGAGCTATTAACCGTCGTTTTTGCTCTTGAAAAATTTAGATCTTATTTACTTGGTACTAAGGTGATTGTTTATTCTGATCATGCAGCTCTTCGCTATCTGATGACGAAGAAGGAGGCAAAACCAAGGCTCATAAGATGGATTTTGCTCTTGAGTGAATTCGACATCCAAATTAAGGATAAGAAGGGCAGCGAGAACAAAGTATCGGACCACTTAAGCCGTCTACCACATTTGGACGATGAGCTATGTTTGAAGGAGGAGTTCCCGGATGAGCACCTTTTCGCCATACACGACAATTTACCATGGTACGCTCATCTTGTGAATTTTTTAGCTTCTAATGTGCTACCCCATGAACTCTCTAGGGCCCAACGAGCCAAGATCAGAAGTGACGCCAAGTACTACGTCTTGGATGACCCTTACTTATGGAAGAACTGTGCGGACCAAATCATTCGACGATGCATACCCGAGACAGAGGTAAATGCCATTCTTACATTCTGCCACTCATATGCGTGTGGTGGACATTTTGGAGCAAAGAGGACGTCGAGAAAGGTACTGGAATGTGGGTTCTTTTGGCCCACCCTATTTTGTGACTCATATCTTTTCTGCAAGAATTGTGCACAATGTCAACTGACAGGTAATCTCTCCCAAAGAAAGGAGATGCCCCAACAACCCATTCTCATTTCTGAAATTTTTGACGTGTGGGGCATCGACTTTATGGGACCTTTTCCTATGTATTTTGGTCATATCTATATACTGCTTGCTGTTGATTATGTATCGAAATGGGTGGAAGCTATAGCTACCCGGACTGACGATTCCAAGGTTGTTATAGATTTTATCAAGAATAACCTTTTCTCTAGATTTGGAATCCCACGAGCCATCATCAGTGATCGAGGGACACACTTCTGCAATCGGACAGTGGAAAGTCTATTCAAGAAATACCACGTAACTCACAAGGTCTCCACTGCCTATCATCCGCAAACCAATGGCCAAGCCGATGTCTCCAACCGAGAAATCAAGGCCATATTGGAGAAAACCGTCAACCCGACACGGAAAGATTGGAGCTTGAGACTTGATGATGCACTATGGGCCTACAGGACCGCATACAAGACCCCGATAGGTATGTCCCCTTATAGACTGATTTTTGGAAAACCGTGTCATCTTCCTGTAGAGTTGGAGCACAAAGCGTACTGGGCAGTGAAGAACTTCAACATGAACTATGATGAAAGTGGAGTGCATAGGAAGCTACAATTGCAAGAGCTCGAGGAGATTCGAAATGACGCATATGAAAGTGCCAGATGTTACAAAGAGAAGACAAAGGATTTTCACGACAAGATGATCTCTAGGAGGAATTTTGAAGTTGGTCAGAAAGTTCTCCTTTACCATTCCCGCCTTCGTCTATTTCCAGGTAAGCTTCGTTCCAGGTGGCATGGTCCTTATGTAGTTACTAATGTGTTTTCCCATGGTGCAGTTGAGATTCAGAGCTTGGACACCACGAAGACATTCAAAGTGAATGGTCACCGATTGAAGCACTATTATGAAGGTATCCAAAATGAGGACGGAGGACGAGTAGACATCAAGGTGGCTCTCGAAGACCCACCTACTTTCGACTGAGGAAGGGGATAGCGTCGGGCCACCGACGTTAAACAGAGGCGCTGCTTGGGAGGCAACCCAAGGGGAGTTAGTTTATTTTCTCCCTTTTATTTTTATTGCTTTCATAGTTGAACTTTTCTTTTCTCTTGTCTTTTTGCCTTACATTGGGGACAATGTAAGATTTAAGTATGGGGGAGGGATTAGTAGTGTGTTATTGTTTTTCTTATTGCAAAAATACAAAAAAATCAAAAAATTTGAATATTTTGAGCTCATAGCTAGTAATGAACACATGCTTAGAATCACTAGCCCATGATGAAACCTAATTGATATCATGCATGCTTTTGAACATAGGTGAATTGTTAACTTTGGAACACTTTGAACTCTAATGCAAAGTGTACTTTAACTTAGTAAGTTGAATATTTTGAGCACATTATTGTCATGACTTGTGAAGTGTGCATAACTTAGTGAAGATTGTGTGAACTTTGTGATAGTCTTAAGAAGTCTCTAATACATGCTAGAACTTAACTACATGCTCTTTGAGGCGTATGTCTAGACTACTTGCAAACATGAAAGTGATATAGGCAATCTTTGATGCGTTTGAGCCTTTCAAGCCTACCATGTAAACAAAATCATTCTCTAGTACCTATTTTGAGCCTTAAATGTAAAAGAATGGTAGTATGCTAAGCATACTAAAGACCCCCATTCAACATTTCTCGACTAGCTTATCATCCTACCCTTTAAGCCTAAATGTGATTTTAATCCATACCTTTTAAGGGAGTATGATGTATTTCATTCAAATGCACGAGGGAATCATTGAAGTATATTTGTGAGCTTAATTGTCAAAAGAATGGAATGCATGAAAGAAAAAGGGATGCCTTGAAAAAAATAGATAAAAATATGACTCCAAGGGGAGCCAAGGCACAAAAGAAGAAAAGTGTTGAAATAAACCTTGTGAAAAAGAACGAAGTTGAAAAATTCATACAAGAAGAGAAGCTTTTAGTGTGCATTTCATCATACTTTCTTGTTTGAATATCCTTACCCTTTCTTTCATAAGCCAATACCTAGGCCAAGCTACAAGCTAATAAAGACCTACTTGATTTATGTTTGCAAAGTAGCTAAGATAGTGGAGAAGAGTGTGCAAGTGAGCTTATACTTGTGTTAGTGTATGACTTGAACTATTATGGCTTTGCATATTTTGGATCTATAATTTGTACACAACACTTGTTTATGACCACACATACACGTTCACTACTTCGTTGGGTACGAAATGTTTAGGGATTGAACTTGTTCCACTGTTAACTTTTCACCGCCGTTCATTATTATGCATGTTAAAATTGTTGAGGCATTAAAGTGAGAACAAGTTGCTTTGTTATGAACCTATGAGCCAACCAAAAATATTGTAGTTTTATTTGTTTACTCGAGGTCGAGTAAAGAGTAAGTATGGGGGAGTTTGATGTGACTAGAAATAGACACATCTTGAGTGCTTAATTGTCTACGACTTGGTGGGTTTTGATAGATAATTTGATACGTATGCTACGTAATCGTATATTTGTGTAATTGTAGGTACAATCGAAGAAAACGAACTAAAAACGATGTGTAAAGACCAAGAAGAGACATGGACATGACAAGGACAAAAAGTTGATCAAGAAAAGGGCAAAAATGTAATTTTGAAGGAGGAGATCGATTGCCACGAAGAGGAGATCGATCGCATATGGACAGAAACTTAATCAACAAAATTCACGAACCAGCGATCGATCGCGAAGAATTGGCGATCGATTGCCAAAGTCTACTGGAGCTCGGCGATCGATCGCGATAAAGTGGCGATCGATCGCCTCAAGAAATTCGCTGAAAAAAAATATAACCAGCGATCGAATCGCCACACATCAGGCGATCGATCGCCGAAGAGTCCGGAAATTAGGAAATTGAGTCTTTTACCATGTTTAAAAGATTGTATCCCATTTTTATCACTTCCATACCCTAAAACTCGAGACTAAGCCTCATTAGCAGCAGTTTTTGATAGTTTTTCATACTCTTAGAATATTTGGAGATTTTAGATTAATTTTCTTTCAAGTTTTCTTCAAGAACAACGAAGAACGGAACCAGAATCGACAAGCCGAAATCGTGATTTATATTAGTAATTTCTTTTCCTTTATTTATTTAATGTTTTCCATCGAATTTTTATTGTTTTTAGATTTAATTATGCTAGGCTAAACCCTTTGATTCTTGGTTGAAGGGATACCTACTTTTGGATTTAAATCTTTTATGAGAATTTGGTTTGATTGTTGAATTAGATTTCGATTTCAATTTGTTTCTCAAATTTTGAATTCATGATTGTTGTGTTTGTGTATTAGACCGATCACCTAATATTCAATTGCATAATCGATAGTTTGTTAAGAAACAACTAAGATCAATATTTAACCGGCTGTAGGTGTAATTGAATTCTTAGGAGAAACGGTTGAGTAATCAATTTTAACGGCTGTAGTTTTCATTGATTAGATTTATCGAACTCATTAGTTTTTAAACTATCATTGATTTAATCATTAACGGCTGTAGTGGTGATTAGAGATTTGGTAAGGGTTGAATTGCATGCTGTTTTCTCTTTGACTACGAATAAGATGAGTAGGAATTGAATTTCCAATCGATAGATAATTGAAAGAATTCGAATGTGTTGATTTGATGACTAAAAGATAATTTTCCAAAAGTACGGTTACCTGGAAACCAAGAATTGCTTCACTCTCATAAGTTTAAATCATCTTAGTAATCTCGTTAATTAGTTTAATTATAGAATTTGCTTAGTAGTAATCATTCATCTAAAACCCCCTTGTTGCTATTCGTTTTTGGCACGAAATAAATTTACCTTCCCTGTGGGATCGATCCCTACTTCCGATACTACAAGGGTTAATTTGGGCGTACGCGATAAGCGCTACCAGGTAGCCTTAGCATGGTTAGCTAAGTGTTTACATTTGAGCATGTTTATGCATGTGGCGCATATTGGTGTATAAACTGTTATACTAACATGCTTATTATCGTTCATGTTATCTAACGGCATAACATGTATATTGTTTGGAATTGTTGTTAACCCTTGTATTACAGCATGGCTGCTATGAATGCGGGGAACCTTAATGAAGAGGTGTGTGATGTTGGGAGCGTGAACGCTAGCATTGGTCAGGCAAATCCTTTACCCCCACCTGCTGCGGGCATGGAACCAGTTGCTCAGTTACTACTACCAGGGGAGCTTAGCCTGACACAGTTCCTGACCTTCCACCCGCCTATGTTTGAAGGGACAGAAACAGCGGAAGAGGCCGAAGAGCGGCTAGAGAGATTGGAACAGATCTTTGTATCTGCGCCGTGTGCTAGGACGGCATGGTTGAGATTGGCGGAATTCCAATTGGCAAAGAAGTCTTCTATGTGGTGGAAGACGACTGTAATGGAATTAAGGGCCCAAGGTATGGTCATTGACTGGACTTTATTCAGGACTCGGTTTCTAAACCGATACTTCTCGGCCGTAGCTAGGCAATCAAAAGAGGATGAATTCATGAACTTGAAACAAGGGAGCATGACAGTTTCGGACTATGCCACGCACTACTCGTCCTTGTTGAGGTATGTTCCACACATTGCCACCAATGGACATGCAAAGATGAGGAACTTTTTGAAGGGGTTGCGACCGGAACTATTTGATCGGGTGATTTCTAACAACCCGACATCCTTTGATGATGCACTTGTAAGAGCGGAATTGGCAGAGATTGGGGTGAGTGCTTATACTGATGCCGCACCCCCACCAGCCTCATCATAGAGATCTACATCAGAGAATCTGAGGCCACGGGGAGGATCTTTTAAGTCACGAGGGACTTCTTCTTCTTCTTCCCGTTTTAGCGGAAAGCGACCGGATGGCCAGAAACAAGGTGACCGGAGAGATGGTGCATCTACTTTTGGAGGACCTGGTAGAGTTGGAGAGGTTAAGTGACACTTTTGCGGAGGGCCGCATTTGATGCGTGATTGTTCTGCATGCTACATATGTAGCAAGTCGGGCCACATTGCTCGGCGTTGCCCTAATCGGGAAGGCCAGACGGATCTCAGGGAAGGTCGAGGGAGATTTTCTAGTGGTACAGTTCAGCAGAGGCCGCCGATGGTACCTCGACATGTGGGAGGACAGGCGATGGGGCCACCTCAGGGACAGGTCTATGCATTGACCAGGGAGCAGGCCGATGCAGCCCCAGAGGAAGTGAGAGCTGGTACGTGCCTTCTATTTACATATTCCACCTTTATTTTGATAGACACAGGTGCTTCGCATTCCTTTGTGTCTGCGGACTTTGTGGCGAGACATCATATGTGCACGTCTCCATTGCCCACGTCTCTATTGGTCTCGACACCCACTGGAAGGAAAGTTGTTGCTGATCAGTTTCTGATGGACTGTCTCAATTATTTTGAGGGCAATGAGATAAAGGCAGATTTGATTGTTTTTGGTATGACAGATTTCGACTGCATTGTGGGCATCGACATTCTGAACAGATATCAGGCAGTGGTAGATTGTCGACAGAGGACAGTACAGTTCAGATCTCATTTGGGAGTTCAGTGGATTTTCTATGGCAACGGTTCTCGTGCGAAGATTCCGTTGATTTTGGCAATCAAAATGTCCCAATTATTGGAACGTGGACACACGGGATATCTCATATATGCCGTGGATATGTTGGGAAAGACAAAGAGTTAAGAGTTGAGGATATACCAGTGGTAGCGGAATTTGCCGATGTGTTCCCTAGGGAGATTCCAGGATTCCCACCGGCTAGGGAAGTCGAGTTTGGGATTGAGTTATTACCAGGGACATCCGCTATCTCTCGTGAACCTTACAGGATGGCACCGGCAGAGTTGAGGGAATTGAAGGAGTAGTTACAGGAGCTCCTGGATAAAAGATATATACGCCCTAGCGTATCACCTTGGGGCGCACCGGTTCTTTTTGTGAAGAAGAAGGATGGTTCGATGCGTTTATACATCGATTACCGGCAACTGAACAATGCGTCTGCTGTCAAGTACTCTTCACCTTCCGACTCAAGGCGTCTGCTGTCAAGTTCGCCTTCCCCGGATGGTACTCAATCTCACAGTCATAGTCTTTGAGCAAATCCATCCATTTCCTCTGACGCATATTCAACTCCGCCTGAGTAAACAAGAATTTTAGGCTCTTATGATCCGTGTATATGGTAAAAGATGTACCATACAGATAGTGCCTCCAAATATTTAGGGCAAAGATAATAGCTGCCAACTCCAAATCATGAACTGGGTATCTAGCCTCATGCGGCAACTTAGAGATACCGGAGTGGAAGTGGGAGCATATATCTATGGACTTTGTGACCCACTTGCCGAGGACTACCGCAGGTTGTGATGCCATTTGGGTGATCATTGACAGGCTGACGAAGGTAGCTCACTTCATCCCCTACAATATGACGTACACATACTTGAGAATGGCTCAGTTGTATGTCCGGGACATAGTGAGACTACATGGGATTCCAGTATCTGTTGTGTCGGATAGAGACCCGCGATTCACATCTCATTTCTGGGAGGTCTTCAGTCAGCATTGGGTACTGAGGTGAGATTGAGTACAGCATATCATCCCCAGACGGACGGGCAGACTGAGCGTACTATACAGACGCTCGAGGACATGCTGCGAGCTTGTGTGTTGGAGTTTGATGCCTCATGGCAAGATTCCTTTCCCTTGGTAGAGTTTTCATACAACAACAGCTATCAGGCGAGTATTCGGATGTCCCCGTTTGAGGCTTTGTATGGTAGGCGTTGTAGGTCGCCATTATACTGGGATGACTTGACCAGTAAAGCGGTAGGAGGACCCGAACTGATTCGGGAAATGGAGGATAAGGTAAAGCTTATCCGTCAGGAAATGAAGTCAGCCCAGGACAGGCAGGCAGCCTATGCGAATAAACGGCGGAGACCGTTGGAGTTTCAATTAGGAGACAAAGTCTTTTGAAGATTTCACCTTTCATGGGTGTGGTTCGGTTTGGTATGCGTGGTAAATTATCTCCAAGGTATGTGGGACCGTATGAAATTTTACAGCGCATCGGTACCTTGGCTTACCATTTGGCACTACCGCCGTCATTATTTGGTATTCACGACGTGTTTCATGTATCTATGCTGCGGAAGTATGAGCCGGATTCGTCGCATGTATTGCAGCCTTCTGAGGTTCAGTTAGATTCTGATATATCCTATGAGGAACGGCCAGTCAGGATTCTGGATGGGGCTGATCGCAGGATTCGGAACAAAGTGATACCAATGGTAAAGGTACAGTGGGATCGCAGGGGTGTCGAGGAGGCCACGTGGGAGACAGAGCAGCATATGGTGCAGCACTACCCGGAACTATTCTCTGGTATGTGATTTATGTTTAGTTTCGATTTGGGTAAGTGCATGCGATTTCGAGGGCGAAATCTTATAAGTAGGGGAGTATTGTGGTATCCCCGAAATCATTAATTGCAATTTGGGCATTAATTATGTTTATGTGTGATATTATGGTGATAATTAGATTATGTGTTGGGACTAATTATCTTGGTGAAATGCTTGTCACATGGTAGGCGTGACCCGGTAGAGCATTTCAGGGTGCATGTTATACATGTTGGGAAATTGGGTGTTATAATGGTTTAAATGTGTTGGTTTGTAATTTTTGGTAAAGCATGATTTTAATGGTGATTTTGGTGCATTGTGGTAAAATGCTTTTAAAATATAATGTTGGGGTATTTTATACATCATGCTTGTGTTTTGATACACATTTAAATCCCATAACATGGCAAGGGAGCCACTTGCACATACCTTTACATCCCATCACTCCTCTCTATCAGCTTTATGTCCCTACAACCCCCTCCATTCATCCATAAGCTTCCATTTTCGTTTCTGAAAAAAGAGAGGATGAGAAAGCTTTGAAAAAGGGGTCTTTTTGGGAGTTCTTGCTAAAAACTTAAAGCTCAAGTGGTAAGCTTTCATTATGGTGAAGTCTTGTTGGGTTTTGGTTGAGTTTGTAGCTTGTTTTTGGGATTAAAAGGGTGGATCTTGGTCCAACATGTTGTTTATGTTTGGGAGATGTATTTTAAGGTTGTTTTGTGGTTATATGTTGAGCATGGTGGTTGTTATTGGTTGTATATGAGTTTAGGTGTTGTTGGAAGCTCATACATGGAAGTTTCTCGCAGGAACAGGGCTGCTCGATCGATCGAAAAATGGGTCCGATCGATCGAGCAGGGCAGAGCCTGAACAAGGCTTGAAATGAGCTTACCGATCGATCGAAAATTTGTTCCGATCGATCGGTGTGATGTCTCGATCGATCGATAAAAAGTTTCGATCGATCGGTGGAGGCAGTACTTGGATGCCTATTTTTTCTTCACTTAGCGATCGATCGGGGCTTAGGGACCGATCGATCGCAAGGCATAAAATGTGGATTTTGGGATTTTGTTCTAAATGATGTTATTTTTGGTAAAGGTTCATTTATTGGCTTCTAATATGGATTCATGTGATTGTGTAGAACCATCCCAGGTAGCCACACATCAAAGGAGATAAAGTTCCACGATATCTCCACTTTTGGAACTAAGGTACGTAGTGAGACGTACGAGCATCGGACGGTAAAACGTATTTATTACGCTTTGATTGGTTATGCATTATGGTTGCATACATGGTCTTAATTATGCATTATGGTTGCATACATGATTGGATATGCATTATGGTTGCATATATGGTTGGTTATGCATTATGGTTGCATACATGATTGGATATGCATTACGGTTGCATATATATTGTGAGTCGAGATTATATTGCAGTGATGATGGATTACTTGCCGCCGTCATGTCGAAGCGATGATAGAATACTTGCCGCTGTCATATTTAGCGATGAAGAATATTTGCCGCAAATATGTCGAAGCGAAGGATAATGCCGCTGTCATATTGATGCGAGGGATATTACGCCGCTAATATGTCGAAGCGAGGGGTATTAATGCCGCTGTCATATAAACGCGAGGGGTATTATGCCACTGATATAATAAGGCTGGAAATTGGCCATTGATATACACGGAATGGATACATGTCATGGCATGCATATTGGTATTATAATCCTTTGATTATTATTGTGGTACAGGGACAACCAAGGGAGCTTTTAAATGTGTTAAAATACAGGAAGTGAATTGCATTTACGGTTTATGCATTGAATTATGATCATATTATTGTGAATATGATTTATATACATGCTCATGGTTTTGGGGTTGTTCCTGTAGGTACTTTTGGGCGGAAGGGGCTAAGGCGGGTTGATGCGGGGAGCTAGTGAGGAGTGCTCTTGGTAGCAGGCTTGATTTTTTGTATAGTATCTACTCTAGGAGTAGTGTAAAGCTATAGGATTAGCGTTCATTGATTGAGAATGTAACTAATCCCTTTTGGAACTTTATTTTGGCACTGTAATTTAATAGCTCAGGGCATCAACACAACCTTTATACTCTGTTTATGCATGGAAACTTTTATTTACGCCTTTAATCCGCACTTAAGGAACTAGGGTCCTTACACTTGAGGCCGGAGTTGTATGATAGGGTGATCACTTATGGCCCTACTTGTTTTGATGACGCCCTTGCACGGGCTGAGATGGCAGAATTGGGAGTGGGTGCATACCCGACTGTAGCACCACCTCCAGCACCACCACAGAGATCGACCCCCCGAGAACTTGAAACCTAGGGGCGACCATTTTAAGCCAAGGGGAACTCGTCGGCTTCCAGATTTAGTGGAAGATGGTCGGATACTCGTGGAAGGGGAACTCGTGGAAATGATGCCCCGCCTCATAGGGGACAGTCTCAGGCTAGCAGTTTTGGGAAGGTTAAGTGTTTTCTGTGCGGAGGACCCCATTCAGTGAAAGGATGCTCCGCTTGTTATGAATGTGGTAAACATGGCCATTTGGCCCAAAATTGTCCCAACCGGGGAGGGCCACAGAATACTATGGGGGGACCTTCAGACAGGCCAGTGCAACAAAGACCACCATTTGCACCCATACCATTGGGAGGACAACCGTTGGGGCCACCTCAAGGGCAAGTGTACGCCCTAACCAGGGAGCAGGCTACAGCGGCTCCAGAGGAAGTGATAGCGGGTACGTGTCATTTATTTACGCACCCTGCCTTTATTTTGATAGACACAGGTGTGTCACACTCCTTTGTGTCGACGAGTTTTGTGGAGAGGCACCGCATATGCACGTCTCCGTCACCCACGCCTCTTGTGGTTTCGACACCCGCTTCGTAGTTGACGGCCTCATTTATTTTGAGGGAAACGAGTTGAAGTCAAATTTGATTGTTCTGGGGATGTCAGACTTCGACTGCATTGTGGGTATTGATGTACTGAACAGATATCAGCCAGTGGTGGACTGCAGTCAGAGAACAGTGCGATTCAGATCTGATTTGGGAGTTCGGTGGACTTTTTATGGGGAGGTTCCCGCTCAAGAATCCCATTAATATCGGCCTTAAAGATGACTCAGTTATTGGAACGTGGGCACATGGGTTATCTTATTTACGCCATCGACATTGCCGGAAAGAAGGAAGAATTAAGGGTCGAGGATATACCCGTAGTCGCCGAGTTTATCGATGTATTCCCGGAAGAGATTCCCGGATTTCCAACGGTTAGGGAAGTCGAGTTTGGGATCGAGTTACTACCGGGAACCTCCGCTATTTCTCGTGCCCCATACAGGATGGCACCAGCAGAGTTAAGGGAGCTTAAAGAGCAGCTACAGGAACTCCTTGACAATGGTTACATACGCCCCAGCGTATCGCCTTGGGGTGCGCCTGTATTATTTGTGAAAAAGAAAGATGGATCGATGCGCCTGTGCATCGACTGTAGACAATTGAACAAGGCCACGGTGAATAATAAATACCCTCTTCTGCGGATCGATGACTTGTTTGATCAGTTGCAGGGCACGAGGCTGTACAATAAAATTGATTTGAGGTCGAGGTACCATCAGATTCGAGTAAGGGAGGAGGGTGCAGAAAACAGCTTTCCGGACCCGCTATGGTCATTATGAGTTTTTGGTCATGCCGTTTGGAGTGACAAACGCCCCGGCTGTGTTTATGAGCTTGATGAACCAAGTGTTCCAATGCTATCTGGATCAATTCGTCATTGTATTTATTGACGATATACTTATCTATTCTCGGAGCGAGGAGGATCACAAGAATCATTTGAGGACAGTGCTCCAAATTCTTAGGGACAATCAATTGTACGACAAGCTAAGCAAGTGTGACTTTTGGTTGAGCAGCGTGGTATTTTTGGGGCATGTGATCTCTAGTGATGGGATATCTGTGGATTCCAGGAAGGTGGAGGCAGTGATGGATTGGTCTGCGCCTACATCTGTGCTCGAAATCCGTAGCTTCCTCGGTTTAGCGGGTTATTACCGACGTTTCGTCGAGGGATTCTCTAAGATCGCTAAGCCGTTGACGCAGTTGACTCAGAAAGGTGTTCCGTTCTTATGGTCTGAGGCTTGTGAGCAGAGCTTCCAAGAGTTGAACCACCGGTTGACTACAACACCAGTTCTGGTGATCCCTTCGGAGAAAGAGAGGTTTACTTTGTACACAGATGCATCACTGCAGGGTTTGGGTTGTGTACTGATGCAGGATAAGCACGTGGTGGCTTATGCTTTGAGGCAGTTGAAGCCTCACGAGACCAGGTACCCGGTTCATGATTTGGAACTGCGGCCATTATTTTCGATTTGAAAATTTGGCGGCATTATCTTTATGGTACTTCTTTTACCATTTTCACGGACCATAAGAGCTTGAATTTCCTATTTACCCAAGCGGAACTGAATATGAGACAAAGGAGGTGGATGGACTTGCTCAAGGACTATGACTGCGAGATAGAGTACCATCCCGGGAAGGCGAACCTGACAGTTGACGCCTTGAGTAGGAAGGTGAAGTATACTGCGGAGGATGTTATTCAGTTATCAACTATGATGACTTCCTTTTGTCATCTGGGATACGAATTTGATATAGATACTTCGCCGGTGCATGTATCGACCTTGTTGGCAGAGCCGGACATCTTTGAATCTATCAGGAAAGCTCAGATGACAGACGTTGAGGTGCAGAGATGGTTATCATATTTACGTCTGGGTCAGCCATCAAAGTTCAGAGTGGCAGAAGATGGTTCCTTGAGGCTTGGTAACCGTTGGGTAGTGTCGAGGGCACCGGAGTTGCGTCAAGGAATCTTGCATCGTGCTCATAGCAGCAGATTTAGCATACATCCAGGTGGGAGAAAGATGTACAAGGACTTGTGTGACCAATTTTGGTGGAGGCGGATGAAAAGAGACGTCATCACATTTGTTAAGAAGTGCCTAATTTGCCAACAAGTGAAAGTAGAGAGGCAGAGGCCCGGTGGCGAGTTGAAGAGTTTAGAGATACCGGAGTGGAAGTTGGAGCACATCTCTATGGACTTCGTGACCCACTTGCCAAGAACTGCCTCGGGATTCGACGCGATCTGGGTAATCGTGGATAGGCTGACGAAAGTGGCTCACTTCATTCCTTATTGTATGTCGTTCACATACTTAAAGATGGCCCAGTTGTATATACAGGACGTAGTGAGGTTACATGGGATTCCTGTCTCGATTGTGTCTGACAGAGACCCACGGTTCACATCGCATTTTTGGGGGGTCTTCAGTCAGCTTTGGGTACGGAAGTGAGGCTAAGTACAGCATATCACCCTCAGACAGATGGTCAGACAGAGCGTACCATACAGACGCTTGAGGACATATTGAGGGCATGTGTTCTGGAGTTTGATACTCCGTGGCAAGATTCAGTACCACTAGTGGAGTTCTCTTATAATAACAGCTATCAGACGAGCATTCAGATGGTTCCATTCGAAGCTCTTTACGGTCGACGTTGTAGGTCGTCGTTGTACTGGGAGGACTTGACTAGTAAGACGGTCGGAGGACCGGAATTGATCCGAGAAATGGAAGAAAAAATCAAAGTGATCCGTCAGAAAATGAAAGCGGCTCAGGATAGGCAAGTGGCCTACGCTAATAAACGGCGGCGATCATTAGAATTCCAAGTGGGAGACAGGGTCTTTCTGAAAATCTCACATTTCAGAGGTGTAGTTCGTTTCGGTATGCGCGAGAAGTTGTCTCCGAGGTATGTTTGACCATATGAGGTATTGCAGCGCATCGGCACTTTGGCTTACCGTTTGGCTCAACCGCCGTCATTGTCTAGTATACATGATGTCTTCCATGTATCTATGTTGAGGAAGTATGAGCCAGATCCGTCTCATGTTTTGCAGCCTTCAGAGGTTCAGTTGAGTTCAGATGTATCCTATGTTGAACGACCAGTCAAAATTCTGGATCGAGAGGACCGCAGACTTTGAAGCAAGGTTATACCGATGGTCAAGGTTCAGTGGGATCGTCGGGGTGTCGAAGAGGCCACGTGGGAGACGGAACGGCATATGGTGCACACTACCCGGAACTATTCTCTGGTATGTGATTTATGTTTAGTTTCTTTTGGGGGTAAGTACATGCGATTTCGAGGTCGAAATCTTATAAGTAGGGGAGTATTGTGATGCCCCGAAATTTATTTAATTGCAATTAAGGTATTAATTATGTTCATATGATTAATTATGGTGATAATTGATTTATGTGTGAGAATTTAAGTATCATGTGGAAATACTTAATCACAAGGGGGCGTGACCCGGTGGAGCATTTCAGGGTGAATGTCATGCATGTTGGGTATCGGGTGTTTTAAATGGCTTAAATGTGTTGGTGGTTAATTATTTGGTGTATCGTGCATTTAATTGGAATTTTGGCGCATTGTGGTGAAATGCTTTTAAAATACCATGTCGGGGTATAAAATGCATCATGTTAATTGTTGGGATACAAGTTTAATAAAAGCTTTTAACCTTTACCCCACTACCTTATTCCACATTACTTATTTTTCCACTCTAAATCCCCAAAATCATTTCCCAAACCCATTTCCCCCTCATTTTCGATTTTGGCACAAAGGTGGGAAGGAAGTTCTTGCAAAAGCTTCACTCTTGTGATTCTTGGTAAGATTTAAGACCTAGAATGTGTATATATCACTCCTTGTTGTTTTTGTAGAGTATGGTTTGAATTTGGAAGGGTTTTAAAGGATTTTGAAATGGGTTTGTTTGGGTTGGTGTGATTTTTTGTGGGATGTTAGATTTTTGGTGTTTTGATGATGTTTGATGAAGGTTTTTAGTGTTTTTGTGTTTTGAGTTTGTTGGTATAAGTGTTGTGGGAGTTGGTAAGAAATTTTGGTACAAAAATGGTGAAAATCGCGACTTCTGGTTGTGGCGATTGATCGCTACAAATGCAGCGATCGATCGCCGAGAGGCAGTGGGCAAAACGAGTGTAGGCAATCGATCGCCTCAAATGGCGCGATCGATCGCCGATGGCCAGTAGCCATTTTGCGCAACAGGCAATCGATCGCCTCAAGTGAAGCGATCGATCGCCGCAAGGCAAAAAGTGAGGCGATCGATCGCCTCGTGCAGCGATCGATCGCCGCTGTTTAAAATGTGGCAAATGTTGAATTTTGATGATTTTTTGGTATTTGGCTATTGTTTAGCTTCTAATGTTGATTTGTATGGTTGTGTAGAACCATCCCAGGTGCCAACGACGTCAAGGAGATAAAATTATACAACTTCTCCACTTTTGAAACTAAGGTACGTAGTGAGACGTACGGGCATCGGACGGTAAAACGTTTTACGCTTTTGATTTCGCATACCGTGGATAGTGAGTCCTTATATGTGATGGAATATGTGAAATGATAGTGTTATATCGTGATAATGGGATCAAGTATTGTGTTTGATTATTGTGTGGAAATTGATGAATGTTCCGGTAGCCTTTATCTCCGAGCGAGGGAGGTACTTGCCGCTGTCATATGAAGCGATGGTACTATGATATTTGCCGCTGTCATGTTTAAGCGAGGTAACAAGCCGCTGTCATTGTCGAAGCGAGGGATATCATATGATGCCGCTATATGTCGAAGCGAGGGGTCCTAAAATTCCGCTGTTGTATTGGGACCGGAACAGTCACAATTCTAAGTGATTAATGTGGAATATTGTGATTATAATTGGAACGTGGTATCGATCACTATGTTGTGAACTAATGATTTTGTGCATGAGTTTATGAAACAGGAACAACAATGATAATGTGCTAATGTGGTAAATCAGGGAGCATATTTATTAATCGTCTCATGCGCTTATTTATATTATTATGTTGAATTGTGTTAAACGGTGATGTATATGCTCATGGTGGGTTGTTCCTGTAGGTACATCTTTTGACTTGGAGGGCTATGGGCCGGGTTGAGGCAGTGAGCTTCGAGGAGCCTTGTGATTTAGGATACAAGATTTTGTATAGTCTCTACTCTAGAGTAGTGTAAATCTATATTCTTAACATTCATTGATGGAATGTAATTAATTAACTCATAGAATTTTAATTTGGCCTGTAATCCTGTTAAGCTCAAGGCTACAACCGGAACCATAACTTATATTTAATGCATGTTTAGCCCTGTTTACTCGCTTATGACTCTATTAAGGTAGAGAGGCCTTACAGCAGGCCTCCCCGCAGAATTCTGTTGTCTTCCCCTGTTGGGACACTGCCGAGCAAAGTGGCATTTGTCGCCACAAACATAACATCCTACACAGTCCTTCGCCAAATGTGGTTGCCCACAAAGAGTGCACTGGACCTTCCCGAATCTGTCTCCCTGAGACTGACCTCTTCCAGATGGGGCATCGTTTCCTTTCCAACGATTCTCAGGCCTCTTACCACTGAATCTCGAGGCCGATGCATTCCCCCTTGGTTAGAACTGATCACCCCTCGGCCTCAAATTGTCAGAAGTGGATTTCCGAGGGGGTGCTGGAGGTGGCATTGCATCAGGATATGCGCCAACTCCCAGTTCGGCTAGCTCGGCCCGTGAAAGTGCATCATCAAAACAGGCAGGGCCATAAGTGATTACCCTGTCATACAGTTCAGGCCTAAAGCCCTTCATGAAGTTTCTCATCTTCGCTTGAGTGCTTGCAGCAATGTGAGGTACATATCTGAGCAAGGAACAGTATTGAAGAGCATAATCTGACACAGGCATGTTACCTTGCTTGAGGTTGGTAAACTCATCTTCCTTAGCCTGTCGTGCGGCAGCTGAAAAGTAGCGGGTCAGAAACCGAGTTCTGAACAGCTTCCAATTAATTTCCTGTCCCTGAGCCTCTTGCTCTACCACTGTGGTCTTCCACCACATCAATACTTTATTAGCCAGTTGGAACTCTGCTAATCTGATCCATGCGGACTACACACACGGAGCGGCCACAAAAATCTGCTCCATCCTTTCTAGCAACTCTTCAGCCAATTCCCCTGTTTCAGTTCCCTCGAACATCGGGGGTCGGTATGCCAAAAACTGAGCCAAGCTCAACTCCCCAGGTAATAACTGCTGCTCAGAGGGTTCCTCGCCTAAGGCTGGCTGTGGGGTCTTCCCACCTTAACAATGATTAATAGACATAAGAAGGACTAATCATGCATTAATAACATCTTAGGGTTCTAGTTGTTACATGAGCTAACAGAATTACAGGCCAAATAAAACTTCAAAGCTTATTAGTTACATTCCCATAATGAATGTTAACATGTTAGATTTATACTACTCCTAGAGTAGATACTAAACAGAAGGTGAATCCTATACGTTCCTGTGTTCCTCGTAGCTCACTGCCTCAACCCGACCCTTAGTCCTTTAGTCCAAAAGTGTACCTACAGGAACAACCCATCATGAGCATGTACATCGTTACTTAACATCATAAGGCAATGGCATATAAATAAATGCATGAAAATAATTGGTAACGTATACTTCCTGGTTAATCGCATTAACCCTCTTTGGTTGTCCCTGTTTCATAGCCATGCATAAAAATCATTAATTCTTGACATGAATGATTAAAATCATCATCTTATAACATCATCATCATATAAGCATCATCATCTTGTAAATATCATCATCTTATAACATCATCATCATATAAGCATCATCGTCTTATAAATATCATCATCTTATAACATCATCATCATATAAGCATCATCATTTTATAGCATCATCATCTTGTAGCATCATCATCTTATAGCATCATCATCTCATAACATCATAACAAAATATAACAGTAAATGTACGACATCTTAGTTAAGTGAACATGCTGGTTATTCGTTACCTTCTTCTTGTTGTCCCTGATTCATAATCATGCATATGAGCATCTTACCCTATGGCATCTTACCACATTATAAACATCGCATGGCCTCTTACCATGTGGGGCATCTTACCCCGTGGCATCTTACCACAAATAAACATCGCATGGCCTCTTACCATGTGGGGCATCTTACCCCGTGGCATCTTACCACAAATCAACATCGCATGGCCTCTTACCATGTGGGGCATCTTACCCCGTGGCATCTTACCACAAATAAACATCGCATGGTCTCTTACCATGTGGGGCATCTTACCCCGTGGCATCTTACCACAAATAAACATCGCATGGCCTCTTACCATGTGGGGCATCTTACCCCGTGGCATCTTACCACAAATAAACATCGCATCACATCATCATATAAACATAGTATAAACATCATCATATAAACATCGTATAAACATCATCATATAAACATCGTACAAACATCATCATTTCATCGTATATATTCATGCGATAAATGCATAGTCATAGTGTAGGGATGTGTTTTACCGTCCGATACCCGTACGTCTCTTACGTACCTTTTCAAAATGAGGAGGAGTCAACAGACTTATCTCCTTGATTGTGCTGGTACCTGGGATGGCTCTACACAACCACATAATACAATATTAGGCACCGATACGAGAATCGTAATTCCCAAAAAAAAAATATATATAAAATTTTATAACACATGAACAGTGACTACCGATCGATCGGTCTCCCCTACTGATCGATCGCTAATTGTTCATCATTTTCATTCTTTTGCTACGGCATTTGCGCCGATCGATCGGTGTTCATCACCGATCGATCGATCGTTCTTATTCATGCGAGATTTTCCAGAAATCTCGAACACTTCATTTCATGCCCTTCAAACTACTTCATAACATACGTAAAATGCCTGAACAAGCATATCAATAGCTTCATTACACCTCCATGCATGTATTCAAATTAAAGTTCCACTCAAAGCTTAAACCGACATGCATTAAAATTGCCCAACTTTATCAGTACTCATCCAATCTTTCCAAAAACAGGGCATCATAGTTTTTACCCAGATTTCGAGCACCACTTTTCATAACAAGAATTCTAACACATAAAACATGTAACATGTTCAAATAAACATGCTAGGGGCTTCATAACACTTCTATGTAAGCACTTAAATTCAAGGTTCAACAAAACCTAAGCTAGCATGCAACATAACCTCATCAAAATCTTCAGCCTCAACCAACTTATATAGGAAACAGAGCATGTTCTTCCTTGCCCAGAATTTCGAGCACTTACTTTCATAACAAGAAAACCAACACATAACGTAAGTAATATGCTCGAACAAACATGCTAGGAACTTCATAATACTTCCATGTAAACATACATACCAAGGTTTTGTTCATACCTACACTAGCATGCATAAAAAGCATCACTACTAAACCCAAACTCAACCAAAAACCCAGAAAATAGGGTACCAACTTACCCCTCTCTTTTTGCTCCTCTTTTGCAAGGATTTGTACACCTTTTTACCAAGGTTTTTCCTCCTCCTACTGAAGCTTAGCAGGACGATTTTTGGAGGGAAAAGAATGAGAAGAGCATGTGGTTGGAGGTGGAGTGGTGGGAGAGGAGGATGAGGTATGGGTTGGGGAAAGGGGTTGGCAAGTGGGGGTGACTGATTGATTGGGGGGGGGGGGGGGGGTGGTGAGGTTGGGGTGCCATGTGGTGTTTAATTGTGTCCCGGTATTTCATACGATGTATAAAAATATCTCCCCTTGATATTTTATAATTTTACTACATCCATACAACAATTAAAAACACCTAACATGCTCCCTAAACCATATCATCATATCATAATTATAACCCCCAATTAAAGTACCACAACCCTCTTAATCACATCGTAAATCATCATCGTAGCACATAATCATATAACATTTCGGGGGTATTACATTACTCCCCTACTTATAAGATTTCGTCCTCGAAATCCACATGCATCATCATAACGGAACTAAACATAAAAACATACCAGAGAATAGTTCCGGATAGTGCTGCACCATATGCCGTTCCGTCTCCCACGTAGCCTCCTCGACACCGCGACGATCCCACTGAACTTTGACCATCGGTATAACTTTGCTTCGAAATCTGCGATCCTCTTGATCCAGAGTCTTAATTGGTCGTTCCACGCAGGACACATCTGAGTCTATCTGAACTTCAGTAGGCTGTAAGACATGAGAGTCTGGCTCATACTTTCGTAACATAGAGACATGAAAAACATCGTGTATGCCAGATAAAGATGGCGGTAGAGCCAAACGGTAGGCCACTGTACCGATACACTATAAACTTCATACGGCCCAACACACCTCGGAGGTCATCTCCCCCGCATACCAAACCGGACTACACCCCTAGAGGATGAGGTTTTCAAGAAGACCTTGTCTCCTAATTGGGATCCCAGCGGTCGTCGCCGCTTATTGGCATAGGCAGCTTGCCTATCCTAGGCCGCTTTCATCTTTTTGGCGTATCTACTTAATCTTTCTTTCCATAACCTTTATCATATCCGGTCCTCCGACCGCTTTACTAGCCAAGTCCTCCCAATACAGCGGTGATCTACATCGTCGTCCATACAGAGCTTCAAAAGGAGTCATTTGAATGCTCGCCTGATAACTGTTATTGTAGGAGAACTCCACCAGCGGCACTGAATCCTGCCACGGAGTATCAAACTCCAAAATACATGCCCTCAACATGTCCTCGAGCGTCTGAATGGTACGCTCTGTTTGGCCGTCTGTCTGAGGGTGATAGGCCGTACTCAGTCTTACCTCTGTGCCCAAAGCTGTCTGGAGACCCTCCCAGAAATGTGAAGTGAACCTTGGGTCTCTGTCAGACACTATCGAGACTGGAATACCATGCAATCTCACCACATCCCGTATATACATCTAGGCCATCTTTAAGTATGTATATGACATACTGTAAGGGATGAAATGAGCCGTCTTCGTCAGCCTATCTACGATCACCCAGATCGCATCAAATCCTGAGGCCGTCCTCGGCAAGTGGGTCACGAAGTCCATAGATATATGCTCCCACTTCCATTCAGGCACCTCTAAGCTCTTCAGTTCACCACCAGGCCTCTGCCTCTCTGCCTTTACCTGCTGGCAGATCAAGCATCTTTTAACAAAAGCGATCACCTCACGCTTCATGCGTCTCCACCAGAATTGACCGCATAGGTCTTTGTACATCTTCTTTCCTCCTGGGTGGATACTGAATCGACTACTGTGGGCTCGCTCCAATATTCCTCTACGCAGCTCTGGTGCATCTTGGACTACCCAACGGTTGCCCAGTCTCAATGAACCATCTTCAGCCACTCTGAACTTTGATGGCTGTCCTTGAAGTACTATCGATGACCATCTCTGAACTTCCTCATCCGACCTCTGGGCCTTCCTGATAATCTCGAATATGTCTGGCTCAGCCAACAAGGTTGACACTCGCACCGGCGACGCGTCCACATCCAAATCATAGCCTAGATGGCAATATGAAGTCATCATCGCTGATAAACACATAGCGTTCTCAGCAGTACTCTTCACTTCCGACTTAAGGCGTCTGCTATCAAATTTTCTTTACCTGGATGGTACTCAATTTCACAATCAAAATCTTTGAGTAAGTCCATCCATCTTCTTTGTCGCCTATTCAACTCAGCCTGTGTGAACAAAAACTTCAGGCTCTTATGGTCCGTATATATAGTGAAAGACGTGCCATACAAGTAATGCCTCCAAATCTTCAAGGCAATATAATGGCTGCCAGCTCCAAATCATGGACTGGGTACCTAGCCTCATGTGGTTTCAGCTGTCTCGATGCATAAGCCACCACATGCTTTTCTTGCATCAATACACAGTCCAAACCCTGTAGTAACGCATCCGTATACAAAGTGAACCTCTTATTCTCAGACGGAATTACCAACACGGCGCTGTAGTCAAACGACGCTTCAGTTCTTGGAAACTTTCCTCACAAGCCTCAGACCAAAAGAAGGCGGGACTCCTTTCTGAGTCAGTTGTGTCAGGGGTTTGGCGATCCTTGAAAAAATCCTCGACGAAACGTCGGTAATACCCTGCTAAACCGAGAAAACTCCGTATCCCCGGTACAGAAGTGGGTGCAGCCCACTCCATCACAGCTTCAATCTTCCTGGGATCCACATATATCCCACTGCTAGATATAACATGCCCTAAGAACACCACATTGTTCATCAGGCGCATACAACAACTGGGGCATTCGTCACTCCAAAGGCATGACTAGGAATTCAAGGTGCCCATATCTCGTCCTGAAAGTTGTCTCCTGAACATCATCTTCTCTTGCTCGAATCTGATGGTACCCCGACCTCAGATCGATCTTACTGTAAAGCCTCGTACCCCGCAACTGATCAAACAAGTCATCGATCCTCAGAAGTGGATACTTGTTCTTTACTGTGGCTTTAATCAGTTGCCTATAGTCAATGCATAGACGCATCGATCCATCCTTCTTCTTAACAAATAAGACAGGCGCGTCCCATGGCGATACGCTAGGGCGTATGTAGCTCTTATCAAGGAGCTCTTGCAACTGAGTCTTTAACTCCCTTAGTTCTGTTGGTGCCATTCTATACGGGGCACGAGAAATGGTAGACGTTCTTGGTAGTAACTTGATCCCAAACTCGACCTCTCTCGTCGGTGGGAATCCGGGAATCTCCTCCGGAAAACATCAGGAAACACCGCCGCTACGGGCACATTCTCAACCTTGAACTCTTCCCTCTTTTCAGTAATAAAAACAGTATAGATGAGATATCCTTTATGGTCTTGTTCCAATAACTGTGCCATCTTGACACCAGATATTAACGGAATCCTTGAACGGGAATCATCCCCATAGAATGTCCATTGGACTCCCATAACAGACCTGAATCGGACAGTCCTTGCCTGCAGTCCCCAACTGCCTGATACTTGTTCAGCACACAGATGTCCATATGCATTCGGAGTTTGACATTCCCAGAACAATCAAGTCCGTCCTCAGCACGTTACCCTCAAAATAAATGAGGCCGTCATAAACAATCTGATCGGTGATCAAACTTCTTTCAGCGGGTGTCGAGACTACAAGAGGCATGGGTGACAGAGAAGTGCGTATGAAATCGCATCACCTACTTCAACATTTGCTGCTATGCTGCAACACAAGGGTTAACAACAATACCCAAAAGTAGTTCATAACGTACATCGTTAGATAATTAAACATGTTAGTATAACATCTTCTACTTCATATGCAACATACATATAAAACATGTTCAAAAGTAAGCACCTAGCCAACTTATTGCTAAGGCTACCCTTCACTCATTCCCGAGTTATCTAACCACTGCTCTGATACCACTAATGTGGGGTCTTCCCACCTTAACAGTGATTAATAGACATAAGAAGGACTAATCATGCATTAATAACATCTTAGGGTTCTAGTTGTTACATGAGCTAACAGAATTACAGGCCAAATAAAACTTCAAAGCTTATTAGTTACATTCCCATAATGAATGTTAACATGTTAGATTTATACTACTCCTAGAGTAGATACTAAACAGAAGCTGAATCCTATACGTTCCTGTGTTCCTCGTAGCTCACTGCCTCAACCCGACCCTTAGTCCTTTAGTCCAAAAGTGTACCTACAGGAACAACCCATCATGAGCATGTACATCGTTACTTAACATCATAAGGCAATGGCATATAAATAAATGCATGAAAATAATTGGTAACATATACTTCCTGGTTAATCGCATTAACCCTCTTTGGTTGTCCCTGTTTCATAGCCATGCATAAAAATCATTAATTCTTGACATGAATGATTAAAATCATCATCTTATAAATATCATCATCTTATAACATCATCATCATATAAGCATCATCATCTTGTAAATATCATCATCTTATAACATCATCATCATATAAGCATCATCGTCTTATAAATATCATAATCTTATAACATCATCATCATATAAGCATCATCATTTTATAGCATCATCATCTTGTAGCATCATCATCTTATAGCATCATCATCTTATAACATCATAACAAAATATAACAGTAAATGTACGACATCTTAGTTAAGTGAACATGCTGGTTATTCGTTACCTTCTTCTTGTTGTCCCTGATTCATAATCATGCATATGAGCATCTTACCCTGTGGCATCTTACCACATTATAAACATCGCATGGCCTCTTACCATGTGGGACATCTTACCCCGTGGCATCTTACCACAAATAAACATCGCATGGCCTCTTACCATGTGGGGTATCTTACCCCGTGGCATCTTACCACAAATAAACATCGCATGGCCTCTTACCATGTGGGGCATCTTACCCCGTGGCATCTTACCACAAATAAACATCGCATGGTCTCTTACCATGTGGGGCATCTTACCCCATGGCATCTTAACACAAATAAACATCGCATGGCCTCTTACCATGTGGGGCATCTTACCCCGTGGCATCTTACCACAAATAAACATCGCATCACATCATCATATAAACATCGTATAAACATCATCATATAAACATCGTATAAACATCATCATATAAACATCGTATAAACATCATCATTTCATCGTATATATTCATGCGATAAATGCATAGTCATAGTGTAGGGATGTGTTTTACCGTCCGATGCCCGTACGTCTCTTACGTACCTTTTCAAAAGGAGGAGGATTCAACAGACTTATCTCCTTGATTGTGCTGGTATCTGGGATGGCTCTACACAACCACATAATATAATATTAGGTACCGATACAAGAATCGTAATCAATTCCCAAAAAAAAAAAATATAAAATTTTATAACACATGAACAGTGACTACCGATCGATCGGTCTCCCTTACCGATCGATCGCTAACTGTTCATCATTTTCATTCTTTTGCTACGGCATTTGAGCCGATCGATCGGTGTTCATCACCGATCGATCGGTCGTTCTTATTCATGCGAGATTTTCTAGAAATCTCGAACACTTCATTTCATGCCCTTCAAACTACTTCATAACATACGTAAAATGCCTGAACAAGCATATCAATAGCTTCATTACACCTCCATGCATGTATTCAAATTAAAGTTCCACTCAAAGCTTAAACCGACATGCATTATAATTGCCCAACTTTATCAGTACTCATCCAATCTTTCCAAAAACAGGGCATCATAGTTTTTACCCAGATTTTCGAGCACCACTTTTCATAACAAGAATTCTAACACATAAAACATGTAACATGTTCAAATAAACATGCTAGGGGCTTCATAACACTTCTATGTAAGCACTTAAATTCAAGGTTCAACAAAACCTAAGCTAGCATGCAACATAACCTCATCAAAATCTCCAGCCTCAACCAACTTATATAGGAAACAGAGCATGTTCTTCCTTGCCCAGAATTTCGAGCACTTACTTTCATAACAAGAAAACCAACACATAACGTAAGTAATATGCTCGAACAAACATGCTAGGAACTTCATAATACTTCCATGTAAACATACATACCAAGGTTTCGTTCATACCTACACTAGCATGCAAAAAAGCATCACTACTAAACCCAAACTCAACCAAAAACCCAGAAAACAGGGTACCAACTTACCCCTCTTTTGGCTCCTCTTTTGCAAGGATTTGTACACCTTTTTACCAAGGTTTTTCCTCCTCCTACTGAAGCTTAGCAGGACGATTTTTGGAGGGAAAAGAATGAGAAGAGCATGTGGTTGGAGGTGGAGTGGTGGGAGAGGAGGATGAGGTATGGGTTGGGGAAAGGGGTTGGCAAGTGGGGGTGACTGATTGATTGGGGGGGGATGGTGAGGTTGGGGGGCCATGTGGTGTTTAATTGTGTCCCGGTATTTCATACGATGTATAAAAATATCTCCCCTTGATATTTTATAATTTTACTACATACATACAACAATTAAAAACACCTAACATGCTCCCTAAACCATATCATCATATCATAATTATAACCCCCAATTAAAGTACCACAACCCTCTTAAACACATCGTAAATCAGCATCGTAGCACATAATCAATAACATTTCGGGGGTATTACACTGGCGGTGGTAGGGGATTCGTACGTCCAGCACTTGCATTGACGCTAATAGCATCACCTACTTCCACATTTGCTGCCATGCTGCAGCACAAGGGTTAACAACAATACCAAAAGCAGTTCATAAAGTACATTGTTAGATAATTAAACATGTTAGTATAACATCTTCTACTTCATATGCAACATACGTATAAAACATGTTCAAAAGTAAGCACCTAGCTAACTTATTGCTAGGCTACCCTTCACTCATTCCCGGGTTATCTAACCACTGCTCTGATACCACTAATGTGGGGTCTTCCCACCTTAACAGAGTTAGGATAACAAAATTTGAACTAAACATGCATTTTATAACGTTTTAGGGTTCCGGTTGTTACGTGAGCTAATAGGATTACAGGCCAAAATAAAAACTTCGTAACTTAATAGATACATTCCTAAACAAGAATGCTAACGTTTTAGATTTATACTACTCCTAGAGTAGATACTAAACATAAACAGAATCATATGCATCTTGTATCCTTGTAGCTCACTGCTTCAACCCGACCCTTAGCCCCTTCAGTCCAAAAGCGTACCTACAGGGACAACGCATTGTGAGCATACAAGTGTTTACTTAACATCATATTAAAAGGCATAACAGTAAATACATAACATCTTAGTTAAGTAAAATTTGTTGGTCGTTCTTTAACTTCTTTTTGTTGTCCATGATTCTCATTCATGTATAAGGGCATCTTACCCCATTGTATGGCATCTTACCATAACATAAACATCGTGTGGCGTCTTACCACATGGGCATCTTACCCAATCGTATGGCATCTTACCATATCATAACATCGTGTGGCATCTTACCACATGGGCATCTTACCCTATCGTATGGCATCTTACCATATCATATACATCGTGTGGCATCTTACCACATGGGCATCTTACCCAATCATATGGCATCTTACCATATCATATACATTGTAACATCATTTAAACCATCATAACATATAAACATCATTTCATGTAAACGTCATCATTTCATCGTACATACTTATGCGATAAATGCATAGTCATAATGTAGAGGCGTGTTTTACCATCCGATGCTCGTACGTTTCTTACGTACCATTTTAAAAGGAGGATAAGTAGATAACTCTATCTCCTTGATTGCGTTGGTACCTGGGATGGTTCTACAAAACCACATAATACCATATTAGATGCCTCAATACAATCTCATACCGTAAACTTAACAAAATAAATCATCATCATATTTTTCAACATTCTGTCTCTCTCGATCGATCGGCCCCAAGGTCTCGATCGATCGAGAAAATATGCATAAACAGTGCCCAAACACTCTGCCTTGATCTATCGATCGGAAGGAATTATCGATCGATCGAAAAGTTTCACCGATCGATCGGTATATCCTTCGATCGATCGGTCCCTAATTCCAAAACATACATTAAACAATCTGCCTCGCTCGATCGATCGGGACTAAAGTTTCGATCGATCGAGCACTCTGAAAAATCGGGGTTTCCCCAGCTTTTCGAGCACCTCTTTTCCTACCATCATTTCTACTTCATAAAGCGTAAAGCATGCCTGAACAAAAATGTTATAAGCTTCATAAAACTACCATGCATGTGTTCAAATCAAAGGTTTAACAAAACCTAAGCTAACATGCATCATAACATCATCAAAATCTTCAACCTCATCCAAAAATTCAGGAAAACAGGGCATGCTAGTTCTGCCCAGATTTTCGAGCACTTATTTTCATAACAAGAAAACCAACACATAGCATATGTAACATACTCGAACAAACATGCTAGGAACTTCATAATACTTCCATGTAAGTACTCACACCAAGGTTTCGACCAAACCTATACTTAGCATCAATGAAATTGTGATGACCAGGGATTATAGGTGTTAATCCCGTAGTGTTAATAATCCCTAAAGTGGTTTTACGTGGCGATTTGGGATTTAATCGAGGTGTTGGGCCTTCTGGGCTCGTTTATTTGGGTAGTTGGGATCGTTGGATCCAGAGGTTGAGATTGTATTCACATTACGGTGTAAAACCTAAGAGTTGGGTTTTTTAATGTGTCTCGGGATCTCGGGTGCTGGGTGAGCACCGGTAGGGGATTTTGGAGTTACAGAGAGAGTTTTTGAAAACAGATGATTTTTAAGGAATCATGATGTATTTGTGGGGCTATTAATTTTTTCGGGGTATTTTTGCTATAAATACCATTTGAACCCAAGATTTTAAGAGAATTTCATTTAAGCCCCAAAGTTTTCCTCCCTCTCTCTCCCGCGCGATTCCCGTCTGCTACAGGACCCCCGCCGTTTCAGGCGCTGCGCCAGCCGCCGTCCGGCCGCCGATCGGCGCGTCCGACCTACCCCCGTCTTCGTCTCGACGAGGCGCTTCTTTCCCCTCCATCAATTCGAGGTTTCGTCGCGTGTGGAAGTCGGATTTTGCTGGTAAGCGTCGATCCCCAATTTCTAGGGTTCTTCGATTTTCGTTTGTTTTTGCTTCCGATTTCGTTGGGTAATCTCCCTAACCCCTTGTTCGTCTTTTTCATGTATTTCCATGCCTTTATTGTTTCGAATTTCCCCAATTTCGTAGGGATTAAATTTCGAATTATTGGGGGTTTTTGGCAAAGGTGATGATTCTTGCCATTGATGGTTTAATTCACATCTTAGGTGTATTATGATGCTTAAGTGGGATCGAATTAAGATGTTATGGTTCGAATTTGAAGAATTGTTAGGGTTCGAATTTAAAGGCTTGTTTGGGTTTCGAATTTTAGGGATTTGGATTTCAAATTTGGGGGTTTGGCATGTGGGATGATTATTCATGCTATGGATTGCTTAATTGACATTTTAGATAAATTATGGTATTTTATTGGGTTCGAAATTGTGAGATTAAGGTTCGATTTTTGTAGGGCATTCTTGAACAAATTTCGATTGTCTCATTTATTTCCTTCCCTGCATGTACCCTGCCCCGGGTCTTTTAAGAGGATAATTGTCGTGTATTGACAATGTTGTGAGGGATATGGGTGTGCTTGAGCATAGGTTACATGTTCGTAAATAATTGTGAATTATTTATCGTGTTAGCACATCATTCCTCGGGGCATGGAACTCGAGCAAGGCTTGGCTCGGACTTCGGAGATTTAAGGTACGTGCGACGTACGAGCATTACTATATATATGTGAAATGCATAAGGTGTTTTTGATTGCATTGAATGTTTTGCGTATGGTTATACATATATGTTGATATAGCCAAGGAAGGACCCAAATCTTGATATCGCCGCTTGTAGCGTGCGTGACACTAGAGTAGGATGACTCTTGCATGATATATGGGGTACTGGGTTTATATGACTATATTATGAGACATTTGAGATGTCTAGGTTTGTAGAATCATGCATTCTTCGTAAGACATTTGAGATGTCTAGGTTCGTAGAATCATGTATTCATTATGAGACATTTGAGATGTCTAGGTTTGTAGACTCATGTATTCATTATAAGACACTTGAGATGTCTAAGTATAATGAAGGAATGGTAAAATAAATGCTAAGGCATTTGAGCTATCTGTGATTGATAGCAAGGTTGTGAAATCAGTATTAGATATTGTGATATCTGTAATTGCATGTTTAATGAAATTGTAATCACTATATGTTGATATTCGAGGATTAGGCATGCGATGAGTTAATCAATGCGTTGATTTACTGATTTATGAGATTTGATGAGTTTGATGTTGTGAGAACAGGGACAGTACACGGAATCCCGGATGAGGATGTTGCCATCCAGGGAGTATCATTTAAATTCATTAGTATTTACTTGCGTTGTAAATTATGAATTTCATTATTATGATTATGGGATTTTGTGTATTGGTATGCTCACCCCGTTGGGGGCTGTCTCTGTTGGGACAGGTGGACAGGTACATCGATGGCTATGGAGCTGAGCTCGAGCTGTTGATTTGAGGTACTCCCAGGATCGTGGTACCAGGGCTTGATGGAGCACGGTATCGTATAGAGTACCTATATATACACCTGAGGATTTATACATATTCATATTCATGATGCTCGCATGTGAGCACGATTATACTTGTATATGGATTGTATATAAAGGCATGAGCCTTTCTCTCTTTCATTTAAGGTTGCATGCAATTAGGTTGAATTGCTAGAATGATATGAGAGTCATTGGTGTATTATGTGGGTGTTGGAACCCACTTTTGTTGACATATGTGTGGTGTCTTCCCTGGCTGGGAATCTACTTGTATTACTGCTTTCTGTTGAGTATTATGTGTTCCCTGGCCGGGAATTTTGTTATGTGTTGTACTCTGTTTTGGGATAGCTCTATTTATGGGGAGACTCTGCCCAAATTTTCGTAAAAGTTTACAATGTGAAAAGTGGCACCAAGGGGTTGGTAAAGGGCAAACATATGAGTCTTTTATTGACAGGCAATGATTAAGTATCATCAGAGCTTCCCGATTGACATTTTATAGAAAGCATGTACCACACATAGTGGTTAATACACTAATCAAGGTTTTAAGGGCTTGGGGTCCTTACATTAGTGGTATCAGAGCAGTGGTTGCTCATTGGGGCTGTTAAGGGCCTAGGAAGTTATTGATAGCACATATTTATGCATGATGGCATTAATGTTGTATGACATAGCAAATTGTTTATGTGCTCTTATGATATGAAAAGTGGTATTGCTAACCATTGTGGTTGCAGGAATCGTGTGGAACACGATAGGATGACATTTATGGGGATGTCTGGCACTCCGTGTGTTATGTGCCAAGGAAGCTGGTTTTAAGAAAATCAGATAAAGGGATATTTCCGAGGTAACATGTATTTTACGTTGTCTCGTTGACACATGATGAATGCAAAGTGGTGCATTGAGGTTATGATATATGTTATTGTGCATTGTTTTTGCATATGCATGTCTTGAGTCAAAGTTATCTTAGTAAGGATTTTAATGGCTTATGCTAAAGTCCATATGAAGCGATGAAGAGTCCCGCTTATATGGAGTAGCAACGCTAAAGTCCATTGGAAGCGATGAAGAGTTCCGCTTACATGGAGTAGCAACGCTAAAGTCCAGTGGAAGCGAGGAAGAATTCCGCTTTCCTGGAGTAGCAAGAAGCATTAAAATGTACTAATGATAAGGGCTCAGGATGAAATAAGGATTTAAAGAAGGATATCATGACATTTATTTGTGAAACCATACATTCTCATAATGTGTTTTTATTATGAATTGAATGTGGATGCATAGCGTATATGGCTATTGTTGTTAACCCTGATGGTTGCAGGTTACAGGAAATATGGAGTATAAAAAGGAATGATGATTATACATTCCAGGAGTCCTGCTTATGACAGTGAGAATTTTTATACTTACGCTTGACCGCTAAAAATGTGGAGCGGGCGGGGATGCTCGCTTGCACATGGAGGCGGGGTATTCCATACGAAGCGAGGATGAGATACCGCTTGTATGAAGAAGCTTATGCTTGTACCGCTAAAAATGTGGAGCGGGCGGGGATGCTCGCTTGCACATGGAGGCGGGGTATGCCATACGAAGCGAGGATGAGATACCGCTTGTATGAAGAAGCGAGGATGAGATGCCGCTTGTTAGGATGATGATTCATTCCTTTGTGATGACACGGATGATAGCGGTGATGTGTCCCGCTGTGTCGATTTATATTCATTTCTCTATGAGGACACGGTTTATAGCGACGGTTCATTCCGCTATATCTATTGGCGATGGTTCATTCCGCCAGGTGTATTGATAGCGATGGTTCATTCCGCTATATCTATTGGCGATGGTTCATTCCGCCAGGTGTATTTATAGCGACGGTTCATTCCGCTATATCTATTGGCGATGGTTCATTCCGCCAGGTGTATTTATAGCGACGGTTCATTCCGCTATATCTATTGGCGATGGTTCATTCCGCCAGGTGTATTTATAGCGACGGTTCATTCCGCTATATCTATTGGCGATGGTTCATTCCGCCAGGTGTATTGATAGCGATGGTTCATTCCGCTATATCTATTGGCGATGGTTCATTCCGCCAGGTGTATTGATAGCGATGCCTCTTTCCGCTACTATGTGGACGATGATTCATACTCAGGTGTATAGCGAGGTTTCATGCCACTTATTATATGACGAGGTGTCATGCCGTCGATTCTATAGCGAGGGATTTTGCCGCTATGTACTCAGCACAGGATTTTGCCGCCTTCGAGCGATGGGTGCTGATTACGCACTATTATTGAGCGACGGAGACAGGTATGACGCTATATCACTAGCGATGAGGTATGAGATATTGCTATTTTATTAGCTTTATTGTAGCTGGCATGCATTGATATACATGTTTTATTATGCCTATTTTTACTAGCATGATAGTGGATTGACATACGCTGATGTACATGTATCGTCACTAGTTGACAATGTTTTAGATGCCATGAGTTGGCATGTGTCGTCACGGGATGACGATGACGATGGTGTAGGAGATGTCTTATTAGACATGCATCATCGTTACGATGATCGATGCGTTGAGTATACGTATTCTGTGGTATGCCTTGGGTGCCAGTACCGAGCACAAGGTGGTGTGTGCGACACCGATTGACGTGACCCTTATACCGAGCGGGTTGCTCGAGGAATGGATGGATGCGCTGTACATGGGATTGTACCGCAGCTTACGATTGGGGGGGATCATTTTACGAGTGGTGATACCCTTGAGGTATGCTCGTTGGAATGGCTTTTGGCCATGTGATTTGACGACAGGAGTAATCATGGAGGAAAGTACTCGCTATCTGTCGATGTGACATGTGGTGGACATGGTCCCACCACCCTTGAGGGTGTAGGATGGGTCCTAAGGGAGTAGGATCAGGTTATGTTAAGTACATAGGGACATTGGAGTGTCCAGGGTGTATCGGCATTGAGGAATGTTGGATAAAGACCCACTACTCTATTGAGTTTTCTTCCCATAGTATGTTATACCATGTGGAAACGTCCGTCTTGTTAGTAGGTTTGAGGTAAACCTAAAGAGGCAGAGACTAGGTTGTCTGCCGCGTGTGTGTAGTACCATGATGGGCTTGCTAGAGCCGTTACACTGCTCGTTGGAACCAAGTTTGGCAAATCGTAAGGTGATGCGATGTGGATCGTGGTGGGCTCTAGTAGTCACCACATCATTTGAGGTTGTTCATGCCTCACTGAAACGTGTATACGTTTATGTTTAATCTTGGAGACTTGTCTGGGACAGCTCAGGATGTTAGAGTACCAACAAGAGAGTCATCAGGTTGTTATTGACTCAATCTAAAGGAACCGTGTATTGGGATACATTGGGTGTTATTGTATCCAGTTTTTCCGAACGATGGTTCGAGACTTGTGGATCTCGAGTTCGATGGCATTTCCCTTGCGAGGAAGGAGGTAGTATTATACCTATTTGGGAATCTTGAAAGATTCGGTAAGTTGGTGCAAGTGGTGTTGATTTTGGGAATCACACCGTGTATTGTTAATCGTCGATTTTCATCCTCCACTGAGTAAGGAATGACTCAGAATTGACGGTTGTGTTTGGGGCTTAGGGATATGTGGTAGATACCCGAGCCGAGTGCATTAAGTATGCATGTGATGTCAGTGCTTAGGCAGGTATACCGGTGAGTATACGGATGCCAGTTATTGATTTCCTCTCTGTTAAGCATAGAGTTATGCTATTTTTGGGATGGTTAAATCTCTGATGAGAGATATGGAACACCTTGAGATTGGGAATCTCCATGGCACGATGATTATGAGGAATGATCGTGAAGTTAGTTGACTCCCTTGAGGAGGGATTTTCTTGTGAGGGTTAAGGTACTTCCCTTGTTGGTGTTTTCCTTCGAGTTATGCGACAGCCTTCCCAAGTTTGGATTGTTAAATCCGAGGATTTTCAAGGGATGGCAGGATTTCGGATTGGTTGAGTGTCGCTGATGACACAAGCGTAGAGGATGCAATGGGTTTATTGCATGCCCCTTAAGAATTTTAATCTCTGCGGAGTCTCGGTTGTTATTTATGATCAGGACGTGATTCTTGGAACATCCGGAGGTGGACATCTTGTGAGATGTCTTTTGTTTGAATTTGTGGCCGTGAGTTGCCCAAATTAAGTTGCAATGAGGCGACTACTCCTTCGATGAAGGAAGTTTGAAAGTGGAAACCAGGTTTGATATGTGTACACCGTGGTTGTACTAGTGTTTCCCTCGTAACGATGTATGTTAGACATCGTAAGTCATAGTAAAATATCATTGGATGATATCTACGATAGAATCAAGAGCGATTCGAATCCTTGCAGTTTCAGTTGACTAACTGCTTTTGGACTGTTAGCGTTGAGTTGTGCTGACGCTCTTTGACGTTATGATGGATTTGGAAGTCTATTCCACTCCAGAGTTTGACACGAGGTCAACGTTCTTACGGTTGAGGTGTCATTCAGGACGTGTTCGTACTGTTATATTAGAACGAAGGATGACTGTCTGATCTACAGTCGTAAGTATCAGTTGTTTCGCAGTCATGAGGCTGACTTTTGGGATGACCCGCATCGAGGTACGTTTTACCTCTTGGGTGATATGTTGGTTTTAGTATGTCGCTCTGTTTCAGAGTTTGATGAGAGGTAAGTATCCTCGCGTTTATTAAGACGATTCTGATATGGTCAGGAATCGAGGTTATGGCTTCATGTTGTTGTGTAGCCTGGGTGTTACGTGATACACCAGTGCTAATTTCGAGGACGAAATTCTTTTAGTGGGGGATATTGTGATGACCAGGGATTATAGGTGTTAATCCCGTAGTGTTAATAATCCCTAAAGTGGTTTTACGTGGCGATTTGGGATTTAATCGAGGTGTTGGGCCTTCTGGGCTCGTTTATTTGGGTAGTTGGGATCGTTGGATCCAGAGGTTGAGATTGTATTCACATTACGGTGTAAAACCTAAGAGTTGGGTTTTTTAATGTGTCTCGGGATCTCGGGTGCTGGGTGAGCACCGGTAGGGGATTTTGGAGTTAGAGAGAGAGTTTTTGAAAACAGATGATTTTTAAGGAATCATGATGTATTTGTGGGGCTATTAATTTTTTCGGGGTATTTTTGCTATAAATACCATTTGAACCCAAGATTTTAAGAGAATTTCATTTAAGCCCCAAAGTTTTCCTCCCTCTCTCTCCCGCGCGATTCCCGTCTGCTACAGGACCCCCGCCGTTTCAGGCGCTGCGCCAGCCGCCGTCCGGCCGCCGATCGGCGCGTCCGACCTACCCCCGTCTTCGTCTCGACGAGGCGCTTCTTTCCCCTCCATCAATTCGAGGTTTCGTCGCGTGTGGAAGTCGGATTTTGCTGGTAAGCGTCGATCCCCAATTTCTAGGGTTCTTCGATTTTCGTTTGTTTTTGCTTCCGATTTCGTTGGGTAATCTCCCTAACCCCTTGTTCGTCTTTTTCATGTATTTCCATGCCTTTATTGTTTCGAATTTCCCCAATTTCGTAGGGATTAAATTTCGAATTATTGGGGGTTTTTGGCAAAGGTGATGATTCTTGCCATTGATGGTTTAATTCACATCTTAGGTGTATTATGATGCTTAAGTGGGATCGAATTAAGATGTTATGGTTCGAATTTGAAGAATTGTTAGGGTTCGAATTTAAAGGCTTGTTTGGGTTTCGAATTTTAGGGATTTGGATTTCAAATTTGGGGGTTTGGCATGTGGGATGATTATTCATGCTATGGATTGCTTAATTGACATTTTAGATAAATTATGGTATTTTATTGGGTTCGAAATTGTGAGATTAAGGTTCGATTTTTGTAGGGCATTCTTGAACAAATTTCGATTGTCTCATTTATTTCCTTCCCTGCATGTACCCTGCCCCGGGTCTTTTAAGAGGATAATTGTCGTGTATTGACAATGTTGTGAGGGATATGGGTGTGCTTGAGCATAGGTTACATGTTCGTAAATAATTGTGAATTATTTATCGTGTTAGCACATCATTCCTCGGGGCATGGAACTCGAGCAAGGCTTGGCTCGGACTTCGGAGATTTAAGGTACGTGCGACGTACGAGCATTACTATATATATGTGAAATGCATAAGGTGTTTTTGATTGCATTGAATGTTTTGCGTATGGTTATACATATATGTTGATATAGCCAAGGAAGGACCCAAATCTTGATATCGCCGCTTGTAGCGTGCGTGACACTAGAGTAGGATGACTCTTGCATGATATATGGGGTACTGGGTTTATATGACTATATTATGAGACATTTGAGATGTCTAGGTTTGTAGAATCATGCATTCTTCGTAAGACATTTGAGATGTCTAGGTTCGTAGAATCATGTATTCATTATGAGACATTTGAGATGTCTAGGTTTGTAGACTCATGTATTCATTATAAGACACTTGAGATGTCTAAGTATAATGAAGGAATGGTAAAATAAATGCTAAGGCATTTGAGCTATCTGTGATTGATAGCAAGGTTGTGAAATCAGTATTAGATATTGTGATATCTGTAATTGCATGTTTAATGAAATTGTAATCACTATATGTTGATATTCGAGGATTAGGCATGCGATGAGTTAATCAATGCGTTGATTTACTGATTTATGAGATTTGATGAGTTTGATGTTGTGAGAACAGGGACAGTACACGGAATCCCGGATGAGGATGTTGCCATCCAGGGAGTATCATTTAAATTCATTAGTATTTACTTGCGTTGTAAATTATGAATTTCATTATTATGATTATGGGATTTTGTGTATTGGTATGCTCACCCCGTTGGGGGCTGTCTCTGTTGGGACAGGTGGACAGGTACATCGATGGCTATGGAGCTGAGCTCGAGCTGTTGATTTGAGGTACTCCCAGGATCGTGGTACCAGGGCTTGATGGAGCACGGTATCGTATAGAGTACCTATATATACACCTGAGGATTTATACATATTCATATTCATGATGCTCGCATGTGAGCACGATTATACTTGTATATGGATTGTATATAAAGGCATGAGCCTTTCTCTCTTTCATTTAAGGTTGCATGCAATTAGGTTGAATTGCTAGAATGATATGAGAGTCATTGGTGTATTATGTGGGTGTTGGAACCCACTTTTGTTGACATATGTGTGGTGTCTTCCCTGGCTGGGAATCTACTTGTATTACTGCTTTCTGTTGAGTATTATGTGTTCCCTGGCCGGGAATTTTGTTATGTGTTGTACTCTGTTTTGGGATAGCTCTATTTATGGGGAGACTCTGCCCAAATTTTCGTAAAAGTTTACAATGTGAAAAGTGGCACCAAGGGGTTGGTAAAGGGCAAACATATGAGTCTTTTATTGACAGGCAATGATTAAGTATCATCAGAGCTTCCCGATTGACATTTTATAGAAAGCATGTACCACACATAGTGGTTAATACACTAATCAAGGTTTTAAGGGCTTGGGGTCCTTACAGAAAATATCACCACAAAACCCAAACTTGAACAAAACCAAGAAAAACAGAGTACCCACTTACCCCTCTCTTTTTGCTCCTCTTCTTGCAAGGTTTTCCACCTAATAAATCCACCTTTTTCCCCCTATTTTGCAGCACTTCAGGGACGAAAAAAGGTGAAAGGAAGAGGGAAAGGAGGAGAAGGTAAGGAAAGTGATTGGGCATGGGTTGGGGATGGGGATGAGTAATGAGGCATGGGTTTGCCAAGTGGGGGGCCGAGTGGTTGGGGGGTGGGGTGGTGTGGTTGGGGTGCCATGTGGTATTTAGTTGTATCCCGGTATTTAGTACGATGTACTAAAATATCCTCACTCGATATTTATAACTTTACTTAATTAATACATCCCTTACAACACCCAACATGTCCCCTAAATCACATCATCATAACATAATCATAACCCCCAATTTAAAAGTACCACCACCCTTAACCATAACATAATCATATATGTTAACACATAAACATATAACCATTTCGGGGGTATTACATTATGTATGGTCCCTGATGTATCTAATGTACTGGGTTTCCCTTACTTAATATGTTCGTTTTCCTTCAAAAAAAATGACTTATTATTATTATTATTATTATTTTTTATGTATATATATATATATGACATCAAGTGATGATGTTCTATATTTGTTGAGTTGACAAATTCATCCTTTTGCCGGAAATGTTGTGGTGTTTGTTGGAAATTACACGTTATTTCATATGTGCGTTCGTAGACGATGTGTTTCGTATCGGCTATGACTTAATATATCAGACACACTGATATTAACACGATTAGGGGCGGACTCAGGGGGGCCGGAATGGGCGTGCCCGTACCCCCAAAAAAATTTAATCGCAAAAATAATTTTCTTTTTTCAAAAAACAACACATTCTAACCTTATTTTTAAACCACCCCCCCCCCCGTGCCCCCCCCCCCCCCGCCCCCCCCCCCCCCCCCACACCAACCCCCACCCTTTTTACCCTTAAGTTGTTCAAAAAAAATTTGACCCCCAAATTTTTTTTTCCTGGGTACTTTCTTGCACGAAATTCAACTCTGATGTCCCCATTTTGCTTAGTACGGGATTTTTTGGTGCCATTGCATAAGAAATGAAGTTGCATCTCTGATATCAACTATCAATTTTGACAAAGTGGTAATCGTTTAATCCTAACAGTTGTCTAAATAAACATGTGGAAGACTAAATTTTAATTTATGCAAGTAAAATATTAATTATACCTGGTCCTCAATGCATGATAAATACAATGTCAACAAGCGAAGTAGAGTATCTTAACTCACATTGAATTCAAACTACTATTATGAAGAATATATATCAAAGATCACAATCAAAACCCGAATTTCACAATCAAAAGTATGAATAGCTTTATGCCTACGCTCATACTTAATTGCTGGTAGCAACTTGGTATATACCAATTTATGGCTTGATGTTACCATAATATTTATTTTTCATATTTATATAATAAGACTAATAATAAATTTTTATTTTGATGATAATATATAATATAAAAATAGATTTTGAAAGAGGAAATTTGAAATAATCCAATGTCCTAGTGTGCGTGACTTGACAGTTTGTTGCCAAATTTATTCGGACCCTAATGGAATGTCCATTTCATTAGAGGGGTCGATATCCGCCTCTTGCTTGAGCTTATCCCAATTCTCACTTTATCCGATTAGTCATTTTTCGCCAATAATCCAACTGTATGCACGCTTCTTTGTTTGTTAAGTATGTCCTCAATAAATGCCTGAAAATAACCTTGTTTTTTTTTTTGGAATTTTAGCTTCGATTTATAAAGAACCATAAAAAAAAAAATCAAAATCGTCATATAAGTTTGTCTGTTTCAGATTTTGGTTATTTACTTAGCCTGTATTTGGCATCAGGTGCATAGGAATTAATCCACACGCGACGAAACGATGAGCTACCATGGGCTCCAAGAATTGTTTTGGATAGTAATATGGGGTTCTTAACTACCCAAAAAAAATTATATGTAATAAAATAACCTATAAATTTTTTTTTTTATCAAAGTAACCGAAGTGATGGCGACTTCAGTATAAATTTTTTTTATTATTATTAAAGTCACCATCTGAGATGGCGACTCCAATATAATATAATTTGTTTATTGAAGTCGCCATCTCAGATGGTGACTTCAATATAAAAATATTTTTTGTTATTGAAGTCGACATCTGAGATGACGACTTCAATATAAATTTTTTTTTATATGGAAGTCGCCATCTGAGATGTCGACTTCCATATATATACGATTTTCATAACTATAATCATATTAATTATAGTAATTAATTTATAATATACTGTTTTCATAAATACGGTTTCCGTAAATATAATCATATTAATTATAGTAATTAATTTATAATATACGGTTTCCATAAATACGATTTTCATAATATAATCATATTAATTATAGTAATTTCATATATGACAGCCTCCATCCTCGTGCAACACATGCCTTCCAAATTCCCCCCAATTTTGACCAAAACTTTGATTTTTCGAAATTTCAAAATTTTGACCCATCAATTTTTTAAATATTCAATTATGAAAGAGAAAATCATCATCTCTCACTCAGATTGTGTCAATCACGATTTTTTCCATAACCTAAATCTTCAAATTTAATCGACACAATCCGTCATCAATTATTGCACATTTCACAACATACTAAATTTTAACTACTTAAGGACTATCTATTAACTAAAAACCAAATCATTCCAATTTACACGACTATTTTTACAAAAATTTCTTAAATATCGTGTCAAAGCAATATTTCACATTTGACATCGAAATTGGATATCAAATTTGTTTTTAGGGGATTTGCTTTTATTAAAATTGATTATGAGTTTAAATATTTTTCTTTTATATTGAGCATCAAAACTGTATTACAAACCCTAAAATTCCTTGCAAGCATCCGAAAATCCAGTCCACCCCTAAATCTATAATTAATAATTATATTTATGAAAACCGTATATTATAAATTAATTACTATAATTAATATGATTATATTTATGGAAACCGTATTTATGAAAACCGTATATTATAAATTAATTAATATAATAAATATGATTATATTTATGAAAACCGTATATATATGGAAGTCGCCATCTCAGATGGTGACTTCCATATAAAAAAAAAATTATATTGAAATCGTCATATGAGATGACGACTTCAATAACAAAAATTATTTTTATATTCAAGTCGCCAACCCATTGATATGTGCTGTAAATTATTGACATGTCTAGGGTCTTAATAATACTCCGTGAAAAAGAAATAAAAGTAAACATACAAAGGTAATTTATTGAATTAGACCAAACTTTGATTATTTAAAAGACTAAAGCTCAAAATGGTTCAACTTAGACGATGTTTTTGTTATTTGTATTTTCAATCACTGCTTTGTTATTTTTTTTTAAAAAAGGTTAATTAATTAGTATATTTCCCTGGTTTTGACATTGGGAAACTCCAACTAATTGTTTCAGAAACTCAACTCCAGACCAGAGAGCCATATTGCGATGAAAATTGCAAGTCATAATTGTTTTGAGCGTGATCAGGCGAAGACACCTTGGCTAGTCCCCTCCTTATCAATTTTTTTTAGAGTAAATTTAAAAAAAATGGTTCCATAGAATATGATTTTTTTAATACTAGTCTCAAACTTTTAAAATTAATCAAATATAATCTCATGAAAATTATTTTTAATAAAAAATAGTCTCAATCTTTTGTTTTTCATCAAAAGTGATCTAAAAGCCACATATTCAATTATGAGACCACTTTTTTTGTAATTAATTATGTGTGACTAAATTTGTTACAACATATTTATGTGATATTACTTTTGATTAAATATAATTTATGTGAGAATATATTTGATTAGTCCTAGAAATTTGGGATTAGTATTGGAAAAGTCTATATTTACGGGACCATTTTTTAAATTTACCATTTTTTTACTATACATATATATAAGTATAATTTCATTTTATTAATTTTATTTTTTTGAATTATAATTTCTTCTCCTGGGCCAATTTTTTAAAACATTTTCCATAGTTTTTTTTTTAAAATTTGATGTCTAGTTAGTTTTTGATAAAAACATTTACGCTCCATCTTATAGTAAAAACGAGGTCTTGTAACATGTTCAATCTTTATGAGATACAATATAATTTTTTTTTTCTTTTACCCTTTTTCTCGTTCCTCCCCTGCCTGGATTATTATACTTATGTAGTTAAAAAATTGCCAAAAAATATTGATATATGGACTTACATGGTATAGTTTAAATTATTTTGGGAACCAGTGCATATTTTCATGATGTAAAGATATAATTGTCAATGATTAGTTGAAGTAAGGACAATGCTAGAGATAAGCATACGAGAATAATTGTCAATAATAGTTATTAACGCATGTGAATTGATACAAAATTTCAAGACCCAACTAATATTTTTAAAAAAAACAATCAGATACCTTTGCATATAAAAGTGTTGGGAATTACATGATATATCTTATGTGTGCTCGTAGACGAATTGCTCATCACCGTCCATATCATAATTGTCAATGATTAGTTGAAGTAGGGACAATGCTGGAGATAAGCATATGAGAATAATTGTCTAGACATAATAATTATTAATGCATGTGAATTGATGCAAAATTTCAAGACCCAACTAATATTTTTTAAAAAAACAATTAGATACCTTTGCATATAAATTGTGTTGGGAATTACATTGTCTATCATATGTGTGCTCGTAGACGATTTGCTCCTCAACATCCATATCATAATTGTCAATGATTAGTTGAAGTAGGGACAATGCTGGAGATAAGCATATGAGAATAATTGTCTAGACATAATAGTTATTAATGCATGTGAATTGATGCAAAATTTCACGACCCAACTAATATTTTAAAAAAAACAATTAGATACCTTTGCATATAAACTGTGTTGGGAATTACATTGTCTATCATATGTGTGCTCGTAGACGATTTGCTCCTCAACATTCATACCATAATTGTCAATGATTAGTGAAGTAAGGACAATGCTGGAGATAAGCATATGAGAAGAATTGTCTAGACATAATAGTTATTAATGCATGTGAATTGATGCAAAATTTCACCACCCAACTAATTTTTTTAAAAAAACAATTAGATACCTTTGCATATAAACTGTGTTGGCAATTACATTGTCTATCATATGTGTGCTCGTAGACGATTTGCTCCTCAACATCCATACCATAATTGTCAATGATTAGTGAAGTAAGGACAATGCTGGAGATAAGCATACGAGAATAATTGTCTAGACATAATAGTTATTAATGCATGTGAATTGATACAAAATTTCACGACCCATCTAATATTTAAAAAAAAAAAACAGTTAGACACCCTTGCATATAAACTGTGTTGGTAATTAAACGGTATATTCTCTATGTGCTTGTAGGCGAATTGCTCCTCGCCGTCCATGGCATAACAAGTCTGACTCATTAGCACCCACATTGTGTAACCCTTATTTCCACCTATCGTTTAGTAATGGACTTGTGCTACCACTAAATAAGAAAATAAAGTTGTGCATCTACCAACATCTAAAACTTTTGGCATATTGGTAAGCGTTTTATCTAACAACTTTATCTACCAAACAATGACAAAAAAATGTGTGCATTAAAAATAATAATGAGAAAACACAAAAGGAATCTAAGACGGATAACAAATAAATATTAGATTTATAATTTTAATAATGTTTGATGGTTTACTCGAATGATTAAAACTTTAAAAACGAATCACCAAAAGTTTTAAATTTTTTAAAATATTATATCCCGTGTAGGGATTGATTAACTAGATAGTAAAGGCTAGGAGCTAAGTATTCAAAATAAATGAACATAAAATGAAATATTAAAATTAAAATATAATTCGTATCCGAATAATATAAAAATTGATAATTATATCTTAAAATTTGTTAAAAAGTATGCACGGCAACATAAACTTTGTGTGCTATGAAATCGTGAAGAAGAAGAATAATGTAATATAAAGATAGTGACGCACTACTCGAAAAGCCATACAATTCCCCAAACGGCAATCACTTATACTTTATCTTTCTGCAACTTTCACTTGAGATTTCTTAAGCAAATTACCTTAAATTTAGTGGGGGGAAAGTGATGGGTTTCCTTTGCCCGGAAACACAGCCGAAAATAAATAGTAAACAGATCTGACGGGAGGGACGATCGCGTCTGATTCATTTATAATATGTGTGCAAATATCAAATATAATGCACGAAAAAGAACTACCGTTCACCGACGAAAATCTGATGGCGGTGACCCTCGAGTCCAAACAACCTGACCAGATCCACGATCTCAACGTCAGTGCTAGTTTTGTGTTAGTCTTTCTACGACAAGAATTGGTGTGTAATTGAATGGTCTGATTTCTCTCAGAAACTAGAATGACTTATTTATAGGGTCATTGAGTTACTAATGGACTTTGGGGGGCATAAAACTCAACATGCCAACATTTGGCTTGTACTAACATAAAGGTCATAGGCTGGCTAGAGGGTAGGTTGAAAGACAGGCAGTTAGATATTTGACCCCAGACAATAATTTTTGGCATATATTCGTCGGCCTCTTGTTGACAAAAAAAACACGTAATCCCAATGATAAAATAATTTTAAATCAGAATTAACCAATATAACCACTGCCCCAGAGGTGTGTCAATATTATAACAATAAAGAGGTTATTTTAAAAAAATTAAAGTTTGTGATGAGTCATCTTTCAAATTAGCCCTAGGTCTAGGATGACCCACCTTGCTACAAAAAAACGCGAACCAGGCGTGTTCAACCGCTTGAACAAACTAATTTGCACATATCAAGATCGAAACAAAGCACAGATCGAGAATAAACGAAATTCGCCCTTAGAGAGAGAGATGTGCTAACCTCCATGCCGTTGCTGTGGAAGAGCAGCTGTGGGAGCTCGAGATGCTTCCAACTAGGGCGTAGATTACCCGATGGACAAACTAATTAGGGATTAGCCGATTAGGGTTAGGATTTAGAAAAATATTTAAATTATAATTAATATGTATACCAAAAATTCTGGCTCCACCACTATGTATGATATACGGCACGAGATGGTTTTTATATGTACCAATTATCATGTACAAAAAGTCATAACACAAAGGTTTCTATAAATTTTATGTTATTGTTTAATATTAATGTGGGGAAAACGTAACTCATTTCATGTATGTTTGAGGTACACTCACACAATCTCCAATAGGTAATTTCAAAGCTTGACTGAATTATTTTTATTTTTCCCAATTTCCATTGAATCCTACACAATCTTATATAGGTAAGAACTCAATTCATTCAAAGATTGCTTCTTCTTTTTTAAAACATAAACAGTGATTGTATAAAGTAATCGGCAAGTACATAGAAGTTCCGACCGAAGCCCAATAAACACGATAAAACAACTGATAAACAACAATAAAGACATGTGTCGTATATGGACAAAGACTAAACTACACTTATGCCAAGGCGTACTAAATGGATTAATGGAAGAGTGAGTCACATTTACATCACAATACATGGATTTGAAGCATGCAGGGACTATCAGAGTCAAATCAGTTCTCCTAAAACTATGATGTCCAGGATGTGGTCGCAAATAGTGACTTCCTTTTTTTAACTATTAATTATGCACGTTGATGAGCAAAAAGCATTCTCCATAATTAATGAGGTAGCATTTCGTGTAGGATTCCCACCAAGTTTTTGATGTTTGATCATTGAAATTGATGATTGCATAAGCTTGCTCGGGTGCTGGTAACCATATATTTACTCTTTTTTAAGCCTCAAGATTTTGTACAACAACAACAATAACAACAACTAAGTCTTTAATCTCAATGAATTGAGGGTAGGCTACATGAACAATGAAGATAATCAAGTAGGGTCGGACACATGCGTCAACCATCTCCAAACGCTTCTATCGATCAACATATATTATGTAATCCCCTTGCACTCCAAGTCTTTGCGTATAACTTCGAGACATGTCTTCTTCGGTCGTCCTCTCACTCTCGTGAACTGGCCGAAATCCATTGTGATATCCCCGAAATGATTATGTGGGTAATCATGCATTTAAGGGTGGTTAATTATGAACCTATATGTTTAAAGCGTTTGTATGTGGGATTAATTTATTTAATTTGATGATGTGGTTTAGGAAGCATGTTAGGTGTTTTTAATTGTTGTGTTGATGTGGTAGAATAATAAAATATCGAGGAGGGATATTTTTATACATCGTATGAAATACCGGGACACAATTAAACACCACAAACCACCCCACATGCAACCACCCAACCCCCACTTGCAACCAAACCCACGCCCACCCCTGTTTTCTGGGAAAGCAGATTGACTTGTAGGCATGTTTGGACTTAGATATTTTGGGTCTTGCCTCTTCCAAAAGCTTCCTTCCTTTTTCCCTTATTTTCTCTGCAACTTGGTCGAGTTCCAGGAGAAAAGTGACCGGGTTTCATGCTTCTTTTCATATAGAAAATCGAAGGGCAAAAGTGGTGAGGAGTCACATTTTTTTCCCAGTTTTCAAGTTTCCTGGCATGCTTGTTCTTTGTAGCAGATTTGGCATGCTAGTTTAGGGTATGATGTTATCTTGTTATGAATACCTTTTTGGGATGTTTGTGAAGCCTTTAGCATGTTTAGTTAAGAAACTTGCATGCTTTATGTGCTAGATTTGTGGTAGAGAAAAGGGCTCCTCGAACACCCGAGCAGAGAAGTACTCTGTTTTCCAAGTTAGGAAGGGTTTTACCATGATGTTTCGAAGCATGCTAACTTAGGTTTTGGTTGAACCTTTGATGTGTTTTTATGTATGGTAACTTGTTGAAGGTACCAGTATATTTCCTTGAGCATGTTGCATGTGTTATGTGAAAGATTTAATCATGTTAAAGGTAGTGTTCGAAAATTCTGGGCAAGGTTCAAGTGCCCTGTTTTCTGGAAATATATGTGCGAAGAGTACTTTTATGAAGGTGTTATCATGCATGATAAACTTAAGTTTTGGAAAACCTTTGATGTAAAAATATGCTTGGTAGTTTTGTGAAACCCATGGCATGTTTAGTTGAGCAAGGTTTATGTTATATGTGTTAGTTTTAATAGCATGAAAAGAGGTGCTCAAGAATTCTGGAAATGAAAATGTGCCCTGTTTCCAGAAAAAGTTGATCCAGTACTTGTTTAAATGATCAATGTTTATGCATGTAGGTTTATGCTAAGGGTGTATATTTGGTTTGAATACACTCAGGGTAGTGTAGTTCAAATGCTAGCATGATGGTCTTGGTATGTATATTGTCCTACATGTTAGATTTAAGGGTATGTTTATCGGTGTTAAGCAATTCTGGAAAATCGCCGAAGGAACAAGGTTGGCGATCGATCGCCAAGGAGGCAAGATCGATCGCGACGTTCCAGTGAGTTTTGGCGATCGATCGCCAATATAGTGGCGATCGATCGCGGATTGAATTTTTCTGGTATGCGAGGCAGTAGCATCTCGCGATCGATCGGGGCTCATGGGCGATCGATCGCGAGATGATATTAAAGTATTTGTGTGGTTTTAAATTTAGTTTTGTTTCCGTATTATTATGAGGTGCCTAATATTGTGTTGTGTGGCTATGTAGAACCATCCCAGGTGCCAGCACAATCGAGGAGATAAAGTCGATTGACTCCTCTATCTTTTGAAAGGTACGTAAGCGACGTACGGGCATCCCAACGGTAACATGTACTTTACGTTTGTCTTTATGACACATGATGAATGCAATGTGGTGCATTATGGTTATGATACATGTTTTTATGCATTGTTTTTGCATATGTATGTTGTGAAATATAAGAGGTGTATTTCACGAGTCAAAGTTATCTTAGTAAGGATTTTAATGGCTTACGCTAAAGTCCATTGGAAGCGATGAAGAATTCCGCTTACATGGAGTAGCAACGCTAAAGTCCATTGGAAGCGATGAAGAATTCCGCTTACATGGAGTAGCAAGAAGCATTAAAATGTACTAATGATAAGGGCTCAGGATGAAATAAGGATTTAAGGGAAAAAGGAATGTCATGACATTGCATATCCATACATTCATATAATGTGTTTCTATTATGAATTATGGTACAGGGACAACCAATGGGCGATATAAATGCTGGAAATACAGGAAGGACTTGTGTTTAAGATTTGCATTTATGCCTTACTTTCATATTATGTTAAATATGAATTGTGTTATGCTCATGTGTTGGGGGTTGTCTTTGTAGGTGCTTTTGTTGACGAGAACCAGGGCCGGGGTTGATATGCTGAGCTGTAAGGAGTGCTACAGGATTAGCATGATAGAGTTTTTGTATAGCTTCTACTGAGTAGAGTAAGACTATGATGTAGTACCTTTGTAGGAAGTATGTCTTTCCTTTTGGAACATTTTGGTACTGTAATCTCTAAAGCTCAGGTTAATCAACACGGCACATTACTCTGATATAATCACTTGTATGTTTAGTTCTCTATATTGCACCTTAATATCTTGATGTGATAACGGGGTCTCACATTTAGTGGTATCAGAGCAGTGGTTAGATAACCAGGGAAGAGTGAAGGGTAGCCTTTAGAGACAAGTTGGCTAGGTATTCATTTAGGCATGCTTATGCATGTGATGCATATGGTTGTATACGTGATATACTAACATGCTTTGAATATTTTACTCTTGTTATCTAACGGCTTATATTATGAACTGCTTTTGGTATTGTTGTTAACTATTGTGTTGCAGCATGGCGAACCTCAGTGAAGAGGTAGGAGATATGGACAGTAGACATGCCAGTATTGCTCAGCCGAACCCCTTACCACCACCTGCTGTGGGCGTGGAGCCCAGTGTACAGATATTACTGCCAGGGGAGCTCAGTTTGAAGCAGTTTCTGAGTTTCCATCCGCCCATGTTTGAGGGGACTGAGTCTGGCGAAGTAGCTGAGGAGTGGTTGGAACGTATAGAGCAGATACTTGTGACTGCACCTTGTGCACTCACGGCATGGCTGAGGTTAGCAGAATTTCAACTGGCTAAGAAGCCTGCTATGTGGTGGAAGACCACCGTGATGGAGCTGAGAGCTCTAGGTATGGCAGTTGACTGGACTGTATTCCGGACCCGGTTTCTTAACCGGTATTTCTCTGCAGCTGCCAGACAATTGAAGGAGGATGAGTTCAACAGTTTGAAGCAGGGTAGCATGTCCGTAGCAGACTACGCTATGCAGTACTCCTTACCTCATATTGCTGTCAACAGCCATGCCAAGATGAGGAACTTTCTGAAAGGTCTGAGGCCGGAGCTATTCGATAGGGTTATCTCTAACAACCCCAGCTCGTTTGACGACGCCCTGACACGGGCAGAGTTGGCAGAGATTGCCGTAGACGCATACAAGGATGTTGTACCCCCTTTTGTACCATCACAGAGGCCTACTACTGATAGTCTGAAGCCACGAGGGGATCAGTTTAAGGCTCGTGGGGCCTCATCATCTTCCAGGTTTAGTGGGAAGAAGTCTCATGGACAGAAACAGAACACCCGGGGGCACACACAGGGAAGCAGGACAGAGGTAACCAGGTGTACCAACTGTGGAGGAAGGCATTTGTTACGTGACTGTCGAGGTTGCTATATCTGTGGCAAGATGGGCCACATAGCTCGGGGTTGCCCCAATCGGGCAGTTCAGACGGATTCAGGGCCGAATAGGCCAAGGTTTGATGCTGGGAGGGCACCACAGAGGCAGCAGTTTGCACCACGACCCCTGGGAGGTCAGACGACAGGACCGCCGCAGGGACAGGTGTATGCACTGACCAGGGAGCAGGCCGAGGCAGCCCCGGAGGAGGTCATTGCTGGTACGTGTCATTTACTTACGTACCCTGCACTTATATTGATAGATACAGGTGCTTCCCATTCCTTTGTATCTACTGCCTTTGTGGAAGGACACCATTTGTGCTCGTCTCTGTTACCCACGCCTCTCATGGTCTCGACACCCACGGGGAAGCATGTGATTGCGGATCGACAGTTATCAGATTGCCTCATTTATTTTGAGGGCAATGATCTGAGGGCCGATTTGATTCAGTTAGAGATGGCAGACTTTGACTGCATTATCGGCATTGATGTGTTGAGCAGATACCGAGCTATGGTAGATTGCCAAAAGAGGATGGTTCGTTTTCTGTCTGATCAGGGGTTCCAGTGGACTTTTTATGGGGACGGCTCTCGTCCAAAGATACCAGTAATCTCGGCGGTTAAGATGTCGCAGTTATTGGAACGTGGCCATACTGGGTACCTTATTTATGCTATGGATGCGTCAGAGGAGAAGGAAGTGAGAGCCGAGGACATTCCAGTCGTGGCGGAGTTCAGTGATGTGTTTCCAGATGAGATTCCGGGATTTCCGCCTGTCAGGGATGTGGAGTTTGCTATTGAGCTGCTGCCAGGGACATCAGCCATTTCTCGTGCCCCATACAGGATGGCACCGGCAGAACTGAGGGAGCTGAAGGTACAGTTACAGGAGCTCCTCGACAAGGGATACATCCGTCCTAGTGTATCGCCTTGGGGTGCGCCAGTCTTGTTCGTGAAAAAGAAGGATGGATCAATGCGTCTGTGCATTGACTACAGGCAACTGAACAAGGCTACAGTGAAGAACAGATATCCGCTTCCGAGGATTGATGATCTGTTCGACCAGCTTCAGGGTACGGAGGTGTACTCCAAGATAGATTTGAGGTCAGGCTATCACCAGGTACGGGTTAGAGCTGGTGATGTCCAAAAGACGGCTTTTAGAACTCGGTATGGGCACTATGAGTTCTTGGTGATGCCGTTCGGTGTGACAAATGCACCTGCAGTCTTTATGAGCCTGATGAACAGAGTATTTCAGGAGTACCTCGATCAGTTTGTGATCGTGTTTATTGATGACATCCTAGTCTATTCGAGGAATGAGGAGGATCATGCCGATCATCTGAGGATAGTACTCCAGATCCTCAGAGATCATCAGTTGTACGCCAAACTCAGCAAGTGTGAGTTTTGGCTGAACAGTGTTGCATTCTTGGGCCATATCATATCACGAGAGGGGATATCAGTAGACCCGAGGAAGATAGAGGCAGTTATGGATTGGTCTACCCCTACTTCAGTCAGTGAGATTCGAAGTTTTCTTGGTCTGGCTGGCTATTATCGACGTTTCGTCGAGGGTTTCTCAAAGATCGCCAAGCCACTTACACAGCTGACTCAGAAGGGAGTCCCATTTTGTTGGTCAGAGGCTTGTGAGCAGAGTTTCCGGGAATTAAAGCACAGACTGACTACTGCGCCGGTTCTAGTGATACCCAAGGAGAACAAAGGATTTGTTCTTTATACCGATGCATCTATACAAGGATTAGGGTGCGTGCTGATGCAGGACAGACATGTTGTGGCTTACGCTTCGAGACAGTTGAAGCCACATGAGACGAGGTATCCAGTCCACGATCTAGAGTTGGCAGCTATAGTGTTCGCCTTGAAGATATGGCGACACTACTTATACGGTACCTCATTTACCATCTTCACTGATCACAAGAGCCTGAAATTCTTGTTTACACAGGCTGAGCTGAACATGAGGCAGAGGAGATGGATGGACCTGCTGAAGGACTACGATTGTGAAATCGAATATCACCCGGGAAAAGCAAATTTGACAGCCGACGCTTTGAGTCGGAAGGTGAGGAGCACAGCAGAAGATGCTATGTCTCTGTCAGCTATGTTTGGCTCCTACTGCCATTTAGGATTTGATTATGATGTATCTTCTTCACCAGTACAGGTTTTGACCTTGCTAGCTGAGCCTGTTATATTTGATCACATCAGGAAGGCTCAGGGGACCGATGTAGAGGTTCAGAGATGGATGTTAGTGGTTCATTCAGGACAGCCATCGAGATTCAGAGTGGCTGATGACGGTTCTCTGAGGCTCGGCGACAGATGGGTGGTTCCAGATACACCCGAGTTGCGCCAAGGTATATTACAGCGAGCTCATTGCAGCAGGATGAGTATCCATCCAGGTGGGAAGAAGATGTATAAGGATCTACGCAGCCAGTTCTGGTGGAGGCGTATGAAACAGGATGTCACCTCTTTTGTCAAGCGTTGTTTGATTTGTCAACAAGTGAAAGCTGAGAGACAAAGGCCTGGAGGTGAACTAAGAAGTTTAGAAGTGCCCGAGTGGAAGTGGCAGCACGTATCTATGGATTTCGTGACCCACTTGCCGAGGACTGTTTCGGGTTTTGATGCCATCTGGGTAATCGTGGACAGATTGACTAAGAGTGCTCATTTCATTCCCTACTGTATGACCTTCACACACTTAAGAATGGCGCAGTTATATGTCAAAGATGTGGTGAGACTGCACGGGATCCCTGTTTCGATTGTGTCAGATCGAGATCCGCGGTTTACATCTCACTTTTGGGAGGGTCTGCAGACAGCTCTAGGTACAGAGTTGAGGTTGAGCACAGCCTATCATCCCCAGACGGACGGACAGACCGAGCGTACGATACAGACGCTCGAAGATATGTTAAGGGCTTGTGTGCTGGAGTTCGACACTTCATGGCAGGACTCGATAGCCTTGGTGGAATTTTCTTACAACAACAGCTACCAGGCAAGTATTCAGATGGCTCCTTTCGAGGCCCTCTATGGTAGGCGTTGTAGGTCACCCTTGTGTTGGGATGACATGGACCGTAAGTCGGTTGGAGGACCTGAGTTGGTTCAGGAAATGGAAGAGAAAGTTAAGGTTATCAGAACAAAGATGAAGGCAGCTCAGGATAGACAGGCAGCATATGCCAATCAGCGGCGTAGACCGTTGGAGTTTCAGTTGGGCGACAGAGTGTTTTTAAAGATCTCACCCTTCAGAGGCGTAGTACGGTTTGGGATGCGAGGGAAGTTATCCCCGAGGTATGTAGGGCCGTATGAGATCTTACAGCGTATTGGTACTCTGGCGTACCGGTTGGCTTTACCGCCCTCTCTGTCTGGCATACACGACGTTTTTCATGTGTCTATGCTGAGGAAGTATGAGCCAGATCCCTCACATGTGTTGCAGCCTTCAGAGGTTCAGATTGAGTCCGATGTTTCTTATGTGGAGCGGCCTATCAGGATTTTGGATAGAGCAGACCGCAGACTTCGGAACAAGGTTATTCCTATGATCAAGGTACAGTGGGATCGTAGGGGTGTCGAGGAGGCCACGTGGGAGACAGAGCGACACATGGTGCAGTACTATCCAGAACTGTTTTCTGGTATGCGTTTATGTACTGTTTTATTTCTAGTTAGCAGCATGTTTGATTTCGGGACGAAATCTTATAAGTAGGGGAGTATTGTGATATCCCCGAAATGATTATGTGGGTAATCATGCATTTAAGGGTGGTTAATTATGAACCTATATGTTTAAAGCGTTTGTATGTGGGATTAATTTATTTAATTTGATGATGTGGTTTAGGAAGCATGTTAGGTGTTTTTAATTGTTGTGTTGATGTGGTAGAATAATAAAATATCGAGGAGGGATATTTTTATACATCGTATGAAATACCGGGACACAATTAAACACCACAAACCACCCCACATGCAACCACCCAACCCCCACTTGCAACCAAACCCACGCCCACCCCTGTTTTCTGGGAAAGCAGATTGACTTGTAGGCATGTTTGGACTTAGATATTTTGGGTCTTGCCTCTTCCAAAAGCTTCCTTCCTTTTTCCCTTATTTTCTCTGCAACTTGGTCGAGTTCCAGGAGAAAAGTGATCGGGTTTCATGCTTCTTTTCATATAGAAAATCGAAGGGCAAAAGTGGTGAGGAGTCACATTTTTTTCCCAGTTTTCAAGTTTCCTGGCATGCTTGTTCTTTGTAGCAGATTTGGCATGCTAGTTTAGGGTATGATGTTATCTTGTTATGAATACCTTTTTGGGATGTTTGTGAAGCCTTTAGCATGTTTAGTTAAGAAACTTGCATGCTTTATGTGCTAGATTTGTGGTAGAGAAAAGGGCTCCTCGAACACCCGAGCAGAGAAGTACTCTGTTTTCCAAGTTAGGAAGGGTTTTACCATGATGTTTCGAAGCATGCTAACTTAGGTTTTGGTTGAACCTTTGATGTGTTTTTATGTATGGTAACTTGTTGAAGGTACCAGTATATTTCCTTGAGCATGTTGCATGTGTTATGTGAAAGATTTAATCATGTTAAAGGTAGTGTTCGAAAATTCTGGGCAAGGTTCAAGTGCCCTGTTTTCTGGAAATATATGTGCGAAGAGTACTTTTATGAAGGTGTTATCATGCATGATAAACTTAAGTTTTGGAAAACCTTTGATGTAAAAATATGCTTGGTAGTTTTGTGAAACCCATGGCATGTTTAGTTGAGCAAGGTTTATGTTATATGTGTTAGTTTTAATAGCATGAAAAGAGGTGCTCAAGAATTCTGGAAATGAAAATGTGCCCTGTTTCCAGAAAAAGTTGATCCAGTACTTGTTTAAATGATCAATGTTTATGCATGTAGGTTTATGCTAAGGGTGTATATTTCGTTTGAATACACTCAGGGTAGTGTAGTTCAAATGCTAGCATGATGGTCTTGGTATGTATATTGTCCTACATGTTAGATTTAAGGGTATGTTTATCGGTGTTAAGCAATTCTGGAAAATCGCCGAAGGAACAAGGTTGGCGATCGATCGCCAAGGAGGCAAGATCGATCGCGACGTTCCAGTGAGTTTTGGCGATCGATCGCCAATATAGTGGCGATCGATCGCGGATTGAATTTTTCTGGTATGCGAGGCAGTAGCATCTCGCGATCGATCGGGGCTCATGGGCGATCGATCGCGAGATGATATTAAAGTATTTGTGTGGTTTTAAATTTAGTTTTGTTTCCGTATTATTATGAGGTGCCTAATATTGTGTTGTGTGGCTATGTAGAACCATCCCAGGTGCCAGCACAATCGAGGAGATAAAGTCGATTGACTCCTCTATCTTTTGAAAGGTACGTAAGCGACGTACGGGCATCCCAACGGTAACATGTACTTTACGTTTGTCTTTATGACACATGATGAATGCAATGTGGTGCATTATGGTTATGATACATGTTTTTATGCATTGTTTTTGCATATGTATGTTGTGAAATATAAGAGGTGTATTTCACGAGTCAAAGTTATCTTAGTAAGGATTTTAATGGCTTACGCTAAAGTCCATTGGAAGCGATGAAGAATTCCGCTTACATGGAGTAGCAACGCTAAAGTCCATTGGAAGCGATGAAGAATTCCGCTTACATGGAGTAGCAAGAAGCATTAAAATGTACTAATGATAAGGGCTCAGGATGAAATAAGGATTTAAGGGAAAAAGGAATGTCATGACATTGCATATCCATACATTCATATAATGTGTTTCTATTATGAATTATGGTACAGGGACAACCAATGGGCGATATAAATGCTGGAAATACAGGAAGGACTTGTGTTTAAGATTTGCATTTATGCCTTACTTTCATATTATGTTAAATATGAATTGTGTTATGCTCATGTGTTGGGGGTTGTCTTTGTAGGTGCTTTTGTTGACGAGAACCAGGGCCGGGGTTGATATGCTGAGCTGTAAGGAGTGCTACAGGATTAGCATGATAGAGTTTTTGTATAGCTTCTACTGAGTAGAGTAAGACTATGATGTAGTACCTTTGTAGGAAGTATGTCTTTCCTTTTGGAACATTTTGGTACTGTAATCTCTAAAGCTCAGGTTAATCAACACGGCACATTACTCTGATATAATCACTTGTATGTTTAGTTCTCTATATTGCACCTTAATATCTTGATGTGATAACGGGGTCTCACATCCATGGACTCCACTCGACGCACAGGTGCACTGCTGGGCCTACTACGAACATGACCAAACCAACGTAAGCGACTTTCTTGCATCTTCTATTCTATACAAGCTACACAAACTTCAACTCGAATATCTTCGTTCTTTATTTGATCTCTTCTGGTCTTACCGCACATTCAACGAAGCATACACATCTCTGCTACACTCATCTTTTGGATAAATGAACCTAGGTATCGAAAATTGCTGCTCATCGATACCTCTTGACCACCGATTGCTACAATACCGGAATCTCGAAAGGAACAACCACTAAATCTGCACTCCATATATTCTGTTTTAGACCTACTTAATCTAAAACCCTTTGATTCTAACGTCTATCTCCATAACTCCAATTCAGCGTTTACCCCTGCCATTGTCTCATCGATTAACATAACATCGTCAGCAAAAACTATGTTCCAAGGTAATTCAGTCTGTATGTCTTTTGTTATATCATCCATCACTAGGGCGAATAGGAAAGGACTCAACGCAGACCCTTGATGCAATCCAATAGTGATCGAGAACTCACTTGTCACCCCCATTGCACGTTCTCACATTGGATGCTACTTCATCGTACATGTCCTTGATTATATTGACATACTTGATATGAAATTTTTTCTTCATCAAAGCCCACCATAATATCTCCATTGGTACGCATTCTCCAAGTCTATAAAGATCATATGCAGATCTTTACTACTCTCACGATAGCGCTCGACAAGTTAACGAAGTAAATAGATAGCTTCAGTAGTTGATTGTTCTGGCATGAACCCAATGCTTCATAGTGTGACACATGAGTTTTATATCACGATAGTTGGTGCAACTCTGAATGTCACTCTTGTTCTTATAGATAGGAATGTGACTACTCTTCCTCCATCATTTGGAATTTTGTTACTCCTCTAAATCTTGTTAAATAGATCTGTTAGTCACTTTATCATCGTCGGTCACAAACATCTCCATACTTTAATAGGGATTCCATCAGGACCAACTGTAAGGACCCCCGTGCCCTTAACCCGTTATTAGTGTATTAACTCATGCCATTAGTCATACAATCATATTATCATGGGGAAGAAAACCATATGCAAGTAGAGCATCATATACCATCTATAAAATTTCTTGCATTAGAATGCCATAATTTTCAAATTCCCCAATCAAAACCATTTAAATAGCATGCACCCTCATAATACACTAACATGCTCTCAGTTCATTTAACAATTCCATATTTAATTGCATGCAGACAATAAATGAAGAGCACCCAATGAATAAACGTGTATCTAATGTATAAGATACTCTACCAAATACCGTACTGGTGCTTCGATCCTGGAAGCACCTCCCATCATAGCTCGATCTCCACTCCGGATCTACCGTTATGCTTATTCAACCAGCTCTGGTACTTCGATCCTGGAAGTACCTCAAATCAATAGCCCGAGCTCAACTCCAAAGCTATTGCTGCACCTGTACCACCTGCCCCAACAGAGACAACCCCCACACGGGGTGGGCATACCAGTACCACCATTCCAATAATCACAGTATGTAATTTACAGAATAATAAACTGTAATGTAAAAGGATACTCCCTGTATAGTATCGTTACCACGTAGGATTTCCCGTACTGTCCATGTTCTCAAAATAACCAAAACCATCAAATCCCCAAAGCTAGTTAATCACCACATTGATTAACTAAAACCATTCCTGCCATGCCAGTTCCATAATCAAATATGATTAAATCATTAAATGAAGTATCACAGATATCACATATATCTAACCAATGATTTCATAGTTCTATTTCATAGCTCGCTCGACAATAGCGGTATTTTAAACCCCACACACGCTCAACAACAGCGGCATCATAATCGATGTTCGCTCAATGGCGACAACATCCCATTTATTGCTCGCTCAAAAGCGGCACCGTAAAATTCCCATGTACGTCCATTTATTGCAAATACAAATAACCATGCATTTCACAGTTGCAATAATATAAAAAGGCTATGCTCGTACGTTATATGTACCTTATAATTCCTTAGTCTGAATCAAACATTGCCTTAGTCCCGTGACCTGATTAATTATGTGCTAACACACGAAAATAACTCACAATTATTTATGAGCACACAACACATATCATCAATGTACCCATACAATCTCCTAAAAATTTAAGGAGATTTTTTTTTAAAAGTTACTGTTTATCCCTACCGATCGATCGGTAACTTCTACCGATCGATCGGTAGAACCCAGATTTCTAATTTTTGGCTACGACACTCGACCGATCGATCGGTAACTCCTACCGATCGATCGGTAGAACCCTGAAACTCGAAAATCACCATTTCAGCACCTCAAATCCTTCCCCAAACTCAAACCAACGATTACCAACAACCACAACACTTCATAAACTCCATTAAAACCCATAAAAACACTAAATACAACAATTTAACAATTCCTCCAAAAATCCATGTAAGGACCCCCGTGCCCTAATCCCGTTATTAGTGTATTAATCCATGCCATTAGTGCATATAGTCATGCTATCATGGGGAAAAGCCATATGCAAGTGCAACACCATATGCTATCCGGAAAATTTCTTGCATTCAATCCACATAATATTCAAATTCCCCAACCAAGATTATTCATATAACATGCACCCTCATAATACACTAACATACTCTTAGTTCATTTAGCAATTACATATCTAATTGCGTGCAAAACATAAATGAACATAGAAGAGCCGTAGCCCGTTTATACATTCCATATACACGTAATATGTACTCACATAAGAGCACCCAATGAATAAGCGTGTATTTAATGTATAAAACACTCTGCTGGATACCGTTACGGGTGCTTCGATCCTGGAAGCACCTCTCAAGCGCAACTCGATCACGACTCTGGATCTGAGCGCCTATCCATCCAGCTCTGGTACCTCAATCCTGGAAGTACTTCAATCAACAGCCCGAGCTCAACTCCAAAGCTGCTGCTACACTTGTACCACCTGCCCCAACAGAGACAGCCCCCACACGGGGTGAGCATACCAATATCCCAAATCCAATAGCCACGACAATACAATTCATAATTTACGTAAATGTAAATGCTATGAAATACAAAATATACTCCCTGGATGGTATCATCCTCATCCGGGGTTTCCTGTACTGTCCCTGTTCTCAAAACACTGAAACCATCAAATTCCCAAATGCCAGTTAATCATTACATTGATTAACGAATTCATTAGTCATATACCGGTATCAAAATCAATACTATCAAATCATTAAACAATGATTACAAATTCCCCATATATCTCACTTATGGTTCCATAGTTCTATTTCATAGCTCGCTCTACAATAGCGGCGTTCCATTTCCACGCATACTCAACAGCAGCGGCGTCATAATCGATGTTCGCTCACAGGCGACAACATCCAATCATTGCTCGCTCAAAAGCGGCACCATGCAATTCTCAATGCATACATAGACATTTGAAGCAAGTACCATAAACCATGCATTTCAATCTCCGTTTATTGCTAATACCATGTGTCATGCATTTCCACACACATTCATTGCAATACAGTGTACCAAGCAGTATGACTTTCACCTTTTTGAGGATGGCGCAGTTGTATATTCGAGATGTGGTGAGATTGCATGGGATCCCCATTTCCTTAGTGTCGGATCGAGATCCACGATTTACATCTCATTTTTGGGAGGGTCTTCAGTCAGCCTTGGGAACTGAAGTTAGATTGAGCACTGCTTATCATCCTCAGACGGATGGCCAGACCGAGCGTACTATCCAAACGCTCGAGGACATGTTGAGAGCTTGTGTATTGGAGTTCGATGTCTCTTGGCAGGATTTGGTAGCCTTGGTAGAGTTTTCTTATAATAACAGCTACCAGGCGAGTATTCAAATGGCTCCTTTTGAAGCCCTTTATGGCCGACGGTGTAGATCACCCTTGTGTTGGGATGATTTGGACCGCAAATCGGTCGGAGGACAGGAGTTGATTCGGGAGATGGAAGAGAAGATAAAGATGATAAGGCAGAAAATGAAAGCAGGCTAGGACAGACAGGCAGCTTATGCGAATAAACGGCGGAGACCGTTGGAATTTCAGTTGGGAGATAAGGTCTTTTTGAAGATCTCGCCTTTCAGAGGCGTTGTGCGATTTGGGATGCGCGGAAAACTGTCTCCGAGGTATATTGGGCCGTACGAGATTTTGCAGCGCATTGGCACCTTAGCTTACCGACTGGCTTTGCAGGCTTCTTTATCTGGTATACATGATGTGTTTCATGTGTCGATGCTGCGGAAGTATGAGCCAGATCCATCTCATGTGTTACAGCCTTCTGAGGTTCAGTTAGAATCCGATGTGTCTTATGTGGAACGGCCTGTTAGAATTCTGGATCGAGCAGACCGCAGACTTCGGAACAAAGTGATACCTATGATCAAGGTTCAGTGGGATCGCAGGGGTGTCGAGGAGGCTACGTGGGAGATGGAGCGGCATATGGTGCAGCACTACCCGGAACTATTCTCTGGTATGTGATTATGTTTAGTTTCTTTTGGGGGTAAGTGCATGTGATTTCGAGGACGAAATCTTATAAGTAGGGGAGTATTGTGACATCCCCGAAATGATTAATTGCAATTTGGGCATTAATTGTGTTTATATGATTAATTATGGTGGTAATTAATTATGTGTTGGATTTATTTATCTTATGGAAATGCATGGTCACATGGAAAGGGTGACCCGGGAGTGCATTTCAGGGTACATGTTGTGCATGATGGGAGAATTGTATATTAGCATGATTTATTTGTTATGATTATCAATTAAATGGAAAGCATGAGTTTAATTGTGATTATGATGCATTTTGGTGAAATGCCTTTTTAAATATCATGTTGGGATGTTTAATACATCATGTTAGTTGTGGGGATACAATTGGACTTGTTTTAAAACCTCTACCCCCACCTTTACAAAATACTTTACTAAATCCCCCAAAATCACTTCCCACAAACCCTTCCCTCCTCATTTTCGAGTTTGAGCTTAGGGGTGAAGAGAATCCTTCAAAAAACCTTGATTTGTGGAGTTTATTGGGAGATTTGAAGTCCCCAAGAGGTATGAATACCTCATTGTTGATTTTGTAGTGTTTTATTTGAGTTTGAAATGGTTTTGAAGGGTTTTGAAATGGGTTTGTTGGGGTTGGTATTACTTTGGTTGAATGTTGAGTTTTTGAGATGTTTAAAGTGTTTATGGAAGGTTATTATGTGTTTAATGTTATTGGTTTGTTGGTAGGGGAGTTGGTATGGATTGGAATGGAGTTTGGAAGCATTAATGGCGATTTTTCGCGACACAGGGCTCGGCGATCGATCGCCCGTTTTTGGCGATCGATCGCGAGAAGGCGGTGTGCTCCAGAAGATTATGGCGATCGATCGCCACATTTGGGCGATCGATCGGCGAGGGTGGCGATCGATCGCGCCAAATGTGGCGATCGATCGCCGAAAGAGCAAAAAATTGATGTTCGGGCAGTGTGATCTCGCGATCGATCGGCCCTTTGTCGCGATCGATCGCGAGTCACAAAATATGATGTTTTTGGATTTTATTGTAGAATTTTTTGGTATCGGACTATTATTGGGTTCTAATATTGATTTGTGTGAATGTGTAGAACCATCCCAGGTGGCGACACAGCCAAGGAATTGAAGTCCTACCACATCCTACTTTTTGGAAAGGTACGTAGAGGACGTACGGGCACCCAACGGTACATGTATCTAATATACTCATTGTTTGTACATTGTGGATGCGAGTATATATGGAATTATGCATTGTGGATGCAAATACATGTTGAATTATGCATGATGATTGTATATGCATATGATGATTATTGGTGCACATCCCATGAGTCGTGGTCATCCCTTGATGATTTTAATGCTTGCCGCTATTTGGTTTGTTGCCGCTAAATGTGAAGCGAGGGGTGGGAGCGCCGCATGTCACTGGTGTGCGTTTATCGTGTACGCCCAAATTAACCATTCTTCAGTAATGACAAAAATATGTAGTAGTGGAAGTAGGGATCGATCTCACAGGGAAGGTAAATTTATTTCGTGTCAAAAACGAATAGTAACAAAGGGGGTTTTAGGATGAATGATTACTACTAAGCAAATTCTATAATTAAACTAATTAACGAGATTAACTAAGATGATTTAAACTTATGAGAGCGAAGCGATTCTTGGTTTTCAGGTAACCGTACTTTTGGAAAATTATCTTTTAATCATCAAATCAAAACATTCGAATTCTTTCAATTATCTATCGATTGGAAATTCAATTCCTACTCATCTTATTCGTAGTCAAAGAGAAAACAACATTCAATTCAACCCTTACCAAATCTCTAATCACCACTACAGCCGTTAATGATTAAATCAATGATAGTTTTCAAAACTAATGAGTTCGATAAATCTAATCAATGAAAACTACAGCCGTTAAAATTGATTACTCAACCGTTTCTCCTAAGAATTCAATAACACCTACAGCCGGTTAATTATTGATCTTAGTTGTTTCTTAACAAACTATCGATTATGTAATTGAATATTAGGTGATCGGTCTAATACACAAACACAACAATCATGGAATTCGAAATTTGAGAAACAAATTGAAATCGAAATCTAATTCAACAATCAAACCAAATTCTCATAAAAGGTTCAATTCCAAAAGCAGATATCCCTTCAACCAAGAATCGAAGAGTTTTAGCCTAGCATAATTAAATCTAAAAACAATAAAAATTCGATGGAAAACATTAAACAAATAAAGGAAAAGAAATTACTAATATAAATCACGATTTCGGCTTGTCGATTCCGGTTCCGTTCTTCGTTGTTCTTGAAGAAAACTTGAAAGAAAATTATTCTCAAAACCTAAAAATATTCTAAAGTCTGGAATAATATGCCTAAGAACTGAATAAAATCGAGTTATGGGGGTTGGTGGCTGATAAAATAGGTTACAACCTTTTAAACATGGTAAAAGACCTAATTTCCTTATTTCCGGACTCCTCGGCGATCGATCGCCTTGAATGTGGCGATCGATTGCTGCATTATTTTTTTCGGAAAAACCCTTGAGGCGATCGATCGCTATAAAGTGGCGATCGATCGCCGAGCTCCAGTAGACTTTGGCGATCGATCGCCCCTTCTTCGCGATCGATCGTTGGCTCTTCAAATTTGATGCAAATGTTTCTGTCCATAGGCGATCGATCTCCTCTTCGTGGCAATCGATCTCCTCCTTCAAAATTACATTTTTGCCCTTTTCTTGATCAACTTTGAGTCCTTGTCATGTCCATGTCTCTTCTTGGTCTTTACACATCATTTTTAGCTCGTTTTCTTCGAATGTACCTATAATTACACAAATATACGATTAGGTAGCATACACATCAATTTATCTATCAAAACCTACCAAATCGTAGACAATTAAGCACTCAAGATGTGTCTATTTCTAGTCACACCAAACTCCCCCATACTTACTCTTTACTCGACCTCGAGTAAACAAATAAAACTACAATATTTTTGTTTGGCTCATAGGTTCATAACAAAGCCACTTGTCCTCACTTTAATGCCTCAACAATTTTAACTTGCATAATAATGAACGGCGGTGAAAAGTTAATAGTGGAACAAGTTCAATCCCTAAACATTTTGTACCTAACGAAGTAGTGAACATGTGTGTGTGGTCATAAACAAGTGTTGTGTACAAATTATCGATCCAAAATATGCAAAGCCATAATAGTTCAAGTCATACACTAACACAAGTATAAGCTCACTTGCACATTCTTCTCCACTATCTTAGCTACTTTGCAAACATAAATCAAGTAGGTCTTTATTAGCTTGTTGCTTGGCCTAGGTATTGGCTTATGAAAGAAAGGGTAAGGATATTCAAACAAGAGAGTATGATGAAATGCACACTAAAAGCTTCTCTTATTGTATGAATTTTTCAACTTTGTTCTTTTTCACAAGGTTTATTTCAACACTTTGCTTCTTTTGTGCCTTGGCTCCCCTTGGAGTCATATTTTTATCTATTTTTTAAGGCATCCCTTTTTCTTTCATGCGTTCCATTCTTTTGACAATTAAGCTCACAAATATACTTCAATGATTCCCAAGTGCATTTGAATGAAATACATCATACTCCCTTAAAAGGTATGGATCAAAATCACATTTAGGTTTAAAGGTTAGGATGATAAGCTAGTCAAGAAATGTTGAATGGGGGTCTTTAGTATGCTTAGCATACTACCATTCTTTTACATTTAAGGCTCAAAATAGGTACTAGAGAATGATTTTGTTTACATGGTAGGCTTGAAAGGCTCAAACGCATCAAAGATTGCCTATATCACTTTCATGTTTGCAAGTAGTCTATACATACGCCTCAAAGAGCATGTAGTTAAGTTCTAGCATGTATTAGAGACTTCTTAAGACTATCACAAAGTTCGCACAATCTTCACTAAGTTATGCACACTTCACAAGTCATGACAAAAATGTGCTCAAAATATTCAACTTACTAAGTCAAAGTACACTTTGCATTAGAGTTCAAAGTGTTCCAAAGTTAACAATTCACATATGTTCAAAAGCATGCATGATATCAATTAGGTTTCATCATGGGCTAGTGATTCTAAGCATGTGTTCATTACTAGCTATGAGCTCAAAATTTTCAAATTTTTCGATTTTTTTGTATTTTTGCAATAAGAAAAACAATAACACACTACTAATCCCTCCCCCATACTTAAATCGTACATTGTCCCCAATGTAAGGCAAAAATATAAGAAAAGAGAAAAGTTTAAACTAAAAAGCAATAAAAATAAAAGGGTAAAAGGGAAACTAACTCCCCTTGGGTTGCCTCCCAAGCAGCGCCTCTGTTTAACGTCGATGGCCCGACGCTATCCCCTGCCTCAGTCGAAAGTAGGTGGGTCTTCTAGAGACACCTTGATGTCTACTCGTCCTCCGTCTTCATCTTGGACACCTTCATAATAGTGCTTCAATCGGTGACCATTCACTGTGAATGTCTTCGTGGTGTCCAAACTCTGAATCTCAACTGCACCATAGGAAAACACATTAGTAACTACATAAGGACCATGCCACCTGGAACGAAGCTTACCTGGAAACAGACAAAGGCGGGAATGGTAAAGGAGAACTTTCTGACCAACTTCAAAATGCCTCCTAGAGATCATCTTGTCGTGAAAATCCTTTGTCTTCTCTTTGTAACATCTGGCACTTTCATATGCGTCATTTCGAATCTCCTCGAGCTCTTGTAATTGCAGCTTCCTATGCACTCCATTTTCATCATAGTTCATGTTGAAGTTCTTCACTGCCCAGTACGCTTTGTGCTCCAACTCTACAGGAAGATGACACGGTTTACCAAAAATCAGTCTATACGGGAAAATACCTATCGGGGTCTTGTATGCGGTCCTGTAGGCCCATAGTGCATCATCAAGTCTCAAGCTCCAATCTTTCCGTGTCGGGTTGATGGTTTTCTCCAATATGGCTTATATTTCTCGGTTGGAGACCTCAGCTTGGCCATTTGTTTGTGGATGATAGGCAGTGGAGACCTTGTGAGTTACGTGGTATTTCTTGAATAGACTTTCCACTGTCCGATTGCAGAAGTGTGTCCCTCGATCACTGATGATGGCTCGTGGGATTCCAAATCTAGAGAAAAGGTTATGCTTGATAAAATCTGCAACAACCTTGGAATCGTCAGTCCGTGTAGCTATAGCTTCTACCCATTTCGATACATAATCAACAGCAAGCAGTATATAGATATGACCATAAGACATAGGAAAAGGTCCCATAAAGTCGATGCCCCACACGTCAAAAATTTCAGAAATGAGAATGGGTTGTTGGGGCATCTCCTTTCTTTGGGAGAGATTACCTGTCAGTTGACATTGTACACAATTCTTGCAAAAAAGATATGAGTCACGAAATAGTGTGGGCCAAAAGAACCCACATTCCAGTACCTTTCTCGACGTCCTCTTTGCTCCAAAATGTCCACCACACGCATATGAGTGGCAGAATGTAAGAATGGCATTTACCTCTGTCTCGGGTATGCATCGTCGAATGATTTGGTCCGCACAGTTCTTCCATAAGTAAGGGTCATCCCATACGTAGTACTTGGCGTCACTTCGAATCTTGGCTCGTTGGGACCTAGAGAGTTCATGGGGAAGCACATTAGAAGCTAAAAAATTTACAATATGAGCGTACCATGGCAAATTGTCGGTTATGGCGAATAGGTGCTCATCCGGGAACTCCTCCTTCAAACATAGCTCATCGTCCAAATGTGGTAGACGGCTTAAGTGGTCCGCTACTTTGTTCTCGCTGCCCTTTTTATCCTTAATTTGGATGTCGAATTCACTCAAGAGCAAAATCCATCTTATGAGCCTTGGTTTTGCCTCCTTCTTCGTCATCAGATAGCAAAGAGCTGCATGATCAGAATAAACAATCACCTTAGTACCAAGTAAATAAGATCTAATTTTTTCAAGAGCAAATACAACTGCTAATAGCTCCTTCTCAGTAGTAGAGTAGTTGCATTGGGCGTCATTCAAGGTTTTGTATGCGTAGTAGATGGCATGTGAAGCATTGCCCTCTTTTTGTCCCAAGACAGCACCAACCGCATAATCACTTGCATCGCACATGATCTCGAAAGGCTTGTTCCAGTCGGGTGGTTGGATAATAGGGGTAGAAGTCAATGACTTCTTCAGTGTATCAAAAGCGCTCTTGCCTTCGTTAGTCATCTGAAATGGGACATCCTTTTGTAGTAGCTTACACAAAGGTGTAGCTATCTTGGCAAAGTCTTTGATGTACCGCCTGTAAAAACCTGCATGACAAAGAAACGAGCGCACATCCCGAACACAAGTAGGATAAGGTAAAGATTGCATGACATCAATTTTCGCCTTATCGACCTCTATACCATTGGCAGACACGACATGACCTAGCACTATACCTTGTTCGACCATAAAATGACATTTTTCAGAATTTAAAACAAGGTTAGTATCGATGCACTTTTTCAAAACCAGTGTAAGGCTAGATAAGCAATCCTTGAATGAGTTACCGTAAACAGTAAAATCATCCATGAATACCTCTAAGATATGTTCAATAAACTCAGAAAAGATACTGACCATACACCGTTGAAAAGTAGCTGGGGCATTGCAGAGGCCAAAGTGCATGCGACGGTATGCGAATGTGCCGAACGGACATGTGAAGGTGGTCTTTTCTTGGTCCTCCGGAGCGATTGCAATCTGAAAATAGCCCGAGTAACCGTCAAGAAAACAGTAAAATGAATGGCATGCTAACCTCTCAAGCATCTGATCAATAAAAGGTAGAGGGAAGTGGTCCTTTCGAGTCAAAGCGTTGAGCTTCCGGTAGTCAATGCACACGCGCCAGCCATTTTGAATGCGTGTGGGTATAAGTTCATCGTCTTTGTTCTTGATCACAGTAATACCGGTCTTCTTAGGAACCACTTGTACTGGACTAATCCATTGGCTATCAGATATAGGATATATCACGCCAACTGATAAGAGCTTCAGAATCTCCTCCTTCACCACATCCATCATGGGTGGGTTCAGCTTCCTTTGTGGTTGACGTGTGGGGCTTCCTCCGTCCTCCAGTAGAATCCGGTGCATGCATGTGGAGGGACTGATTCCCTTTATGTCTGCAATGGTCCAACCTATAGCAGTCTTGTGCTCCTTGAGCACGTGAATCAAGTCCTTCTCTTGATCATCCCCCAACTTGCTGGAGATGATCACTGGTAGTGTATTACCTTCACCAAGGAATACGTACTTGAGATGAGTTGGCAGCGGCTTAAGCTCGATTTTTGGTGCCTGCAAAACAGATGGGGGAATCCTGGTATTAGAAACAGGTAATGATATAAAAGAACAGTACCTGACTGAGATAGCTCAGGTGTATCATCCAGTGCGTCAACGGTGTGCTTCACTTCGTCCATGAGGGGTGGTGCTTCATCTTCCTTCTCCATGTCCGTGGTAAGAGTGCTTTCCAGTTCATCTTTCCCTGTATTCTCAAAAACTTCCTGGGACAGGTAATCAATAACATCAACAGAGTACACAGTATCATCATTATTGCAAGGATATTTCATGGCATCATAGATGTTAAATGTAACAAGGGACTCAAGGGACCAAGTTGTAAAGAAGCAAGGGACCAAGTTGTAAAGAAGCATATATGGAATATGGCATAACATTAATTGATGCTCCTAGATCTAACATGGCTTTTTCAAGTCGAGTGGTACTAATGGTGCACGGGATGGAGAACATACCTGGATCTTTACACTTGGTAGGGATTTTTCTCTGTATCACCGCTGAAACGTTTTCACCTAGTTCAACCTTCTGGGGTCCCTTCAATCGATAACTCCTCTTGGCAGTACACAATTCCTTTAGAAACTTCGCATAGCGAGGTACTTGTTGAATGGCGTCCAGCAATGGGATGTTTATCTCACATCTTCGGAAGGTCTCATACAAGCCTTTGAGTCCAGAGTCCTTCCTGTTATCTTTCAAAGCTTGGGGAAAAGGGGGTGGTACTTTATACTCAGAAAAAGAAGGGGGCTTACCTTTTGGTGCCTCGTGTGCTATCCCGGTCTTTCCTCTAACTTCCTTTTCTTTTTCTTCCACCCTTTGATGGTTCTTTCTCTATCTCATCTGATACCTCCAATTCCTTCCCACTCCTAGTTGTGACGGCATTGACATTTTCTCTCGGATTCACCACTGTTTGGGATGGTAGTGTGGTTGATCCGGTTGCTTCGACTCTATTAAGTGCAGTGGCTATTTGACCCACTTGGGTATTCAAGGTTTGAATGCTCGATCTTGTTTCCTGTTGAAATTTAGTAACATTGTGAGCAAGATCTTGAATTATAACCTCTAACCTGTTAGTAGTAGAAGGATAATTGGGTTGTTGTTGTGCCCTCTGAAAAGGTGGTTTGTATGGCGGAGGGTGTTGTTGTGGCGCCTGAGGAGGAACGTGATTTATCGATTCCGGTCCATAACTCAAGTTAGGGTGGTCTCTCCATCCTGGATTGTATGTGTTGGAGTAAGGGTCATGTCTTCGTTGGGGTTGTCCCGGAAATCCCCCTGCTGCATGCACTTGCTCAGCTGATGTCTCTTGAAGTGATGGACATGCATCAGTGGTATGACTCATCTCCAAACATATACCACAAGGTTTTACCTTTCGCACATTGCCACCTTCCATACCACGCACAAGAAACGTCAAATCTATCAGTTGTTGTTCAAGGCTGGAAACATTTACCTCCCCTTGTTTCCTTTGTGCTGGTTCCTGTCGAAAGTTGCCAAACTGCTGTGAGTTGGCCGCCATGTTGGCTATCAAGCTACGCGCATCATCCGGTGTTTTATCGACAAAGGCTCCCCCACTCGCAGCATCGACTAAGTTCCTGTCACTAGACAATAAACCTTCATAAAAGTATTGAATGAGTAAGTGTGCACTTATCTGGTGTTGTGGGCAACTTGCACACAACTTTTTGAAGCGTTCCCAATACGCATGCATTGTTTCTCCACTGAATTGTCTAATGGAGTAGATCTCCTTGCGTATGTTAGCCGCTCTTGATGCTGGAAAGTACTTCTCCAAAAACGTTCTTTGGAGGTCCGTCCATGTTGTGATGGAGCCTGGTGGTAGGTAGAAGAGACAGTCTTTCGCTGCGTCCTTTAGAGAAAAAGGGAAAGCCCTTAACTTGATCTGATCTTCAGTAATTCCCGTCGGTTTCATAGTGGTGCAAACCACATGAAACTCCATCAGATGCTTGTGGGGATCCTCTCCTGCGAGTCCATGAAAAGAAGGCAACAAATGTATGAGTCCCGATTTAAGTTCAAAACTTACATTAGTTGCGAAAGCAGGAAAAGTTATGCAGAGAGGTTGTTGGTCCAAATCTGGATTGGCCAGTTGGCGTAGACTTTGGTTTGCAGCCATATCATTCATTTCCTCCGCTTCTTGTCTCCGAGTATCTCTCCTTCTTTGATGCAGCGTCCTCTCGATTCTGGATCGTAATATGAATTATCCTTGTAATCAAACGATCCGCCTGTACTCATCAACAAACCTCAGTAGTAATGCGGGAAAGCAAATATCAAAAACGAAATAACAAAAAATGGACACTAATAAATATTGCCTTCCCCAGCAACGGCGCCAAAATTTGGTGTGCGTTTATCGTGTACGCCCAAATTAACCCTTCTTCAGTTAATGACAAAAATATGTAGTAGTGGAAGTAGGGATAGATCTCTCAGGGAAGGTAAATTTATTTCGTGTCAAAAACGAATAGTAACAAAGGGGGTTTTAGGATGAATGATTACTACTAAGCAAATTCTATAATTAAACTAATTAACGAGATTAACTAAGATGATTTAAACTTATGAGAGCGAAGCGATTCTTGGTTTTCAGGTAACCGTAGTTTTGGAAAATTATCTTTTAATCATCAAATCAAAACATTCGAATTCTTTCAATTATCTATCGATTGGAAATTCAATTCCTACTCATCTATTCGTAGTCAAAGAGAAAACAACATTCAATTCAACCCTTACCAAATCTCTAATCACCACTACAGCCGTTAATGATTAAATCAATGATAGTTTTCAAAACTAATGAGTTTGATAAATCTAATCAATGAAAACTACAGCCGTTTAAAATTGATTACTCAACCGTTTCTCCTAAGAATTCAATAACACCTACAGCCGGTTAATTATTGATCTTAGTTGTTTCTTAACAAACTATCGATTATGTAATTGAATATTAGGTGATCGGTCTAATACAAACACAACAATCATGGAATTCAAAATTTGAGAAACAAATTGAAATCGAAATCTAATTCAACAATCAAACCAAATTCTCATAAAAGGTTCAATTCCAAAAGCAGATATCCATTCAACCAAGAATCGAAGAGTTTTAGCCTAGCATAATTAAATCTAAAAATAATAAAAATTCGATGGAAAATATTAAACAAATAAAGGAAAAGAAATTACTAATATAAATCACGATTCCGATTCCGGTTCCGTTCTTCGTTGTTCTTGAAGAAAACTTGAAAGAAAATTATTCTCAAAACCTAAAAATATTCTAAAGTCTGGAATAATATGCCTAAGAACTGAATAAAATCGAGTTATGGGGGTTGATGGCTGATAAAATAGGTTACAACCTTTTAAACATGGTAAAAGACCTAATTTCCTTATTTCCGGACTCCTAGGCGATCGATCGCCTTGAATGTGGCAATCGATCGCTGCATTATTTTTTTCGAAAAAACCCTTGAGGCGATCGATCGCTATAAAGTGGCGATCGATCGCCGAGCTCCAGTAGACTTTGGCGATCGATCGCCCCTTCTTCGCGATCGATCGCTGGCTCTTCAAATTTGATGCAAATGTTTCTGTCCATAGGCGATCGATCTCCTCTTCGTGGCAATCGATCTCCTCCTTCAAAATTACATTTTTGCCCTTTTCTTGATCAACTTTGAGTCCTTGTCATGTCCATGTCTCTTCTTGGTCTTTACACATCATTTTAGCTCGTTTTCTTCGATTGTACCTATAATTACGCAAATATACGATTAGGTAGCATACATATCAATTATCTATCAAAACCTACCAAATCGTAGACAATTAAGCACTCAAGATGTGTCTATTTTTAGTCACATTTGAGCGTGGTTATCATATAGGGCGAGGAAAGAATATTTGCCGCTCAATGTGAAGCGAGGGGTGGGAGCGCCGCATGTCCATTGAAGCGAGGTTATTCTATGCCGCCTATATGTAAATAAGCGAGGGGCATTAAAATACATTGTGATGGACAGACTAGGGATTGGTGATTGGTATTTGGTTTTGATGAGATGGTATTATGTCATGACATGTGTGGACCATTAAATAATCTATTGATTATACTCATGAGTTATGGTACAGGGACAACCAAACTGGAAGCGTTTGAAATGCATGGGAAAACATGAAGTGTTTTATTGTGATTTATGCATTTACGCTTTATATTCATATTGTGTTGAATATGAATGTTATCATTGCTCATGTTTGGGGGTTGTCCTTGTAGGTACTTTTGGCATGATGAAAAAGGGGCTAAAACGGGTTGAGGTGGTGAGCTTGTGAAGAATTCTTTTGAGGAAGGAAGGACAGGATTAATTTTGTATAGTATCTACTCTAGGAGTAGTGTAAAACTATAAGTAATAACATTCATTTAGATTGGGAATGTAACTAATCCATTAATAGTCCTTATTTTGGCATGTAATTCTTAAAGCTCATAGTCTCAACACGACTATTTTACTCTGATAATCTTCATTAGCTCTAATCATGCCTTAATTCGTACTTAAGGAACTGGGGTCCTTACAATCCCAAAACCCAAATCCATTACCATACCCAACTAAACACAATAAAATTACTACCGATACAAAGATAAAAGCGAGGGAAGAATATTACCCAATTATCTTCGAGAGATTTTGCCCCGAAGTCGGGCCTTGCTCGATTCTTTTCCAAGAGAAAAGATGGGAAAGAGGAAGAGAAGGGGGGGGGGGGGGGGGGGGGCAAGAGGGAGTAGGCGTGGAGAGAGGAGAGAGGGAGAGGAAAAAGAAAATGATTGAACACCGAGTCCACTTGGAAAACCGAATAATCTTAGTTTTGATGTTAACAAAACTTGTTATTGTGTTGCTAACATATTTCATCAAGTGTGCAGTTCATAGATGATATTTTACAGCTTGATGATCTGCTAAGAAATGGCCTTGAGTTTGGTTGCTGAAATGAGAATTCAGCATCCAGTAGACCCCGAGCGCTGCTGACTAAATTGATCATATCTCATAGATCGGATATCGAAACGAGATGATTCAGTATGGGTTGGAAAGCTAAGACAAATATCTATAAGTCATCTTTGGAAGTGAAAGACTGAACCTGACGTTAAGATGGCCAAAAAACTTCTGCAAGTCACGCCATGTGCTGCTGCATCCAGCAAACATACAGCAGGACCATTGCCTCGTATTTCGAGCATAACTCTCTCATACAAACTCGAAATTGAGCGATTTTAGATTCCGTGGAAAGATAAGAAAAAAGGCTACAACTTTCATGAAGATCACTTTGCCGATAAATCAACGAATCAAGAGATATAACCAAGAAAACAGAACAGCAGATGTTGGGCAGCATTGTACCAACAGACCTCAGACCAGCTGATGTTGTACCAGCAGACCTCAGACCAGCTGATGTTGTACCAGCAGACCTCAGACCAGCTGATGTTGTACCAGCAGACCTCAGACCAACTGATACCAGCAGACCTCAGACCAACTGGTACCAGCAGACCTCAGACCAACTGGTACCAGCAGACCTTGGCCAGCTGATGCTGTACCAGCAGACCTCAGACCAACTGGTACCAGCAGACCTCAGACTAGCTGATGCTGTACCAGCAGACCTCATGCCAGCTGATGCTGAACCAGCTGACCAGACCAGTTGACCAGACCAGCAGACTTCCAAAAATAGCCCAGAAGCAGAATATGACCGTTGCAATGTTTGAAAGCTTACCAAAACTGTCCCAACGGTTATATTCTTGTATCTAACGTATATATCATTACTTGAGGCTATATATACATGATTTGGAAGCTCAATAGCAGCTGATTGAAGATCAATCCAAGCCTTCCAAAGCAAATCCACTTGGGATTCAATTGAGGAACTTCAAAGACAAAAGCTGCTAAATGAAGAGCACTCCTCAAACCTTTGGCACCTCTTACATTGCTGTATCAGATTCATTATGGAATCATTAGTGCCTTTGTATTCACTCTATTCATTGTATTTGTGAGCTAAAATAGAAGAGTGAATACCATTGTAACGGTTGATGATTCATCACAACCGATTGAGAGGTCTTTGTATGTGAGACATTAAAGAACATACATAGTTGAGTTGCTAGGAGTTCTAGTTGGATGGGGAATGCCCAACTGGACCGGGTTTGTACAAAGAATTGTATAAATCAAAGTCTTCTAGTGTATCTGTGGGGTCTTCCCACCTTAACAGTGATTAAGAGACATAAGAAGGACTAATCATGCATTAATAACGTCTTAATGTTCTGGTTGTTACATGAGCTAACGGGATTACAGGCCAAAATAAAAGACTTCAAAAATAATTCATTACATTCCCAAAAGAATGTTAATATTTAGATTTATACTACTCCTAGAGTAGATACTAATCGTGACTTGAATCCTATACATTCCTGTGTTCCTCGTAGCTCACTGCCTCAACCCGACCCTTAGTCCTTTAGCCCAAAAGCGTACCTACAGAGACAACACATCATAAGCATATACAATCTTACTCAACATCATAAAAACATCATAGTAAATGCATGAAATATTGGTTAAGTAAATATGCTGGTTATTCATTAACTTCTTATTGTTGTCCCTGATTCATAATCATGCATATGGGCATCTTACCCTGGGCATCTTACCACATTATAAACATCGCATTGCCTCTTACCATGTGGGGCATCTTACCCCGTGGCATCTTACCACAAATAACATCGCATGACCTCTTACCATGTGGGGCATCTTACCCCGTGGCATCGCATGGCCTCTTACCATGTGGGGCATCTTACCCCGTGGCATCTTACCACAAATAACATCGCATGGCCTCTTACCATGTGGGGCATCTTACCCCGTGGCATCTTACCACAATTAACATCGTATGAATATACATAAACATCTTATCAACATCGTAAACATCTTATAAACATTGTAAACATCTTATAAATATCATCATTTCATCATCAATACTCATGCAATAAAAGCATAGTCGTAGTGTAAAGATGTGTTTTACCGTCCGATGCCCGTACGTCTCTTACGTACCTTTTCAAAAGGAGGAGGAGTCAACAAACTTATCTCCTTGATTGTGCTGGTACCTGGGATGGCTCTACACAACCACATAATACAATATTAGGCACCGAAACGAGAATCGAAATCAAATTACAAAAAAAAAGAGAACATAAAACTTTATCACACATGAACAGTGACTACCGATCGATCGGTCTCCCCTACCGATCGATCGCTAACTGTTCATCATTTTCATTCTTTTGCTACGGCATTTGCCGATCGATCGGTGTTCATCACCGATCGATCGGTCGTTCACATTCATGCGAGATTTTCCAGAAATCTCGAACACCTCAATTCACACCCTTCAAACTACTTCATGACATACATACAATGCCTAAACAAGCATATCAATAGCTTCACCATACTTCCATGCATGTATTAAAATTAAAGGTTCACTCATAACCTAAACCGACATGCATTAAAACTACCCCTTTTTATCAATACTCGATCAACATTTCCGGAAACAGGGCAACATATTTTATTTCCAGATTTTTGAGTACTTCATTTCATGCCATAAAAACTATAACATATCTCATAAAACATGCTTGGACAAAAACATCCTGGGCTTTACAAAATTACCAGTAGTGTACTCAAATCGAAGGTTCATCCAAAAACCCATCTAACATGCATAATATCACCTCCTCAACATCACTCTCAATCCATATTTTTCCAGAAAAAACAGGGGAAATATCTACCCAGATTTTCGAACACCCTATTTCACATGCTTTAATCCTTCACATAAAACATGTAACATGCACAAGGAAAAATACTGAGAGCTTCATAATAACACCATGTAAGCATTAAATCGAAGGTTTCAAGAAACCTATTCTAACATGCTGTTGGGATCGGGGTAGTGTTTAGAAGGGGGGGGGGTTGAATAAACACTAGATATAATTTCGATTTCTTTTTCTGGTTAACTGTAAACTGTTAAGTGTTACAGTTGCTTCTCAATAACAGGCAAGTCAGTAGACACTTATTATAGTGCGGAAGACGTCTACAAAACTTGTGAGGAATAAAACTGAAGTAATAAAGCAATAAACGAATAATACGAGAGTTGTTTCTGGAAGTTCGAAGCACAACGCTTCTACGTCTCCCCTTCTTCCTTTGCAGGAAGGATTCACTAGAAGACTTGGTTTACACTTTACAGTATACAACCTCCTTAGGCACTAACACACTTGGCCTAAACTCCTAGCAATCACACTCTTCTTATCTTTTGGATACAAGTGATTTTACAACACTCTCTACAGAATAAAACTTTCTAGCTTTGAGAGTTTCTAAGCAGCAGACTTCAATTGAAAATAATCTGTCACAGATTCAGTTTTGCGGTTTGTCTGCTCTTTGCTGAACGTTTGAAATATCAGTCGTATAGCTTTCTTGCTTTGAAGTATTTCTCTTAGTTTGAAAGTTGCTCAGCACTTCTTCATTCTCTGCTTGGACGTATTTATAGGTTTGGTTGTCCAACGGTAGCCTTTTTGTATATGGAATGGATTAGCTTTCCAAATACCTGTTGTCTTCTTTCCTATTTTGGAAAACAACGGCTCTTTTCACTCTGACGGTAATGGTGGCGGAGATATAGCAGGGTGCGCCGCTCTGTTGTACCTTTGTCAGAGAATGTTGTACTTACTTTGTCTTGTTGCTTAGACTTCTGCTGGTTTCTTTGTTCAACTGGTCGTTCATCCTCTTAAGACCAGTTGATGTCCTTGTTCAGTGAGAGACTTTGCAGTTGATAGTTATCCAGTTTATGTCTTCACCCGGTTGATGTCTTCATCCGGTTGATGTCTTTACCAGTTGATAACTTTATCCAGTTGATTTCTTCATCCGGTTGATGACTTCATACCAGTTGATGACTTCATCCGATTAGTGTCTTTATCAGTTGATAACTTTATCCAGTTGATGTCTTCATCCGGTTGATGACTTCATACCAGTTGATGACTTCATCCGGTTAGTGTCTTTATCAGTTGATAGCTTGTCCGGTTGGTATCTATCCAGTTGATGGCTTGTTCGGTTGGTGTCTATCCAGTTGATGTCTTTACCCGGTGAGACTTTAATATCCGGTAGGTGTAATCACCCGGTAGGTCTTTAGCATCCGGTTGATCTTTAACATCCAGTAGGTGTTTGTAATCACCAAAACTTAGAAATCGTTTTCCCAACAATTTCCCCCTTTTTGGTGATGACAAAACTAAGCAGTAATCGATTTCCTACTAGAGTAAATAAGATAAGAGTCCTGAAAATACTTGAAGACATCATGAAAAAGAAATTTTCATTAAATATAAGCAGATTACAAGTTGTAATCAAACTGGACAATTGAGAGAAATTCATCTTTATATAAGATGAATTCTTACACTTTGAATAGAATCTAAGACAAGTCTAGTTTTACATGACAAATTTCTCTTTAAATAAACAAAGTAGACCGGAAGGCTTCGATCCACCTAGTTGCGGAGAGGAAGAGCTCGATCCACCTTGTTTCAGAGAGAAGGTCGGGAAGAGGAAGAGTCATATGAATATTCATCAGGCAGCTCCTTTAGTTTTTATGGAATCGCCTAATAAAAATATTCTATCTCTGTTGAGAATACTCTATCTCTGTCTTCCCCCTTTTTGTCATCAGCACCCAGGCATCTGCTGTTAGTAGTTCCTGACTGATGAGGAGCACCAGAACAGGATCAAAGCGCTGAAGCTTATCAGAGCTGGGTTAGATAAGTAATCAACCCATGAGGGGTTGATTTAGATAAGTAATAAACCCATGAAGCGGGAAAGGATCTAACAGAGAACCAGGGAATGAGAAATAACTTAAAAGTAAGCATGATGAGTGAATGTGTGTTATGTGATCAAACAAGAACCTCTATTTATAGGAAAGACAAGGTAGCAATAAATGTGAATGCATTTATGTTAAATAGTGAATACAGAGAGACAGTCAATTTAACAGAGAAGTAAATAGGAGTAAGTAAGAGAGAGTCAGAAAATGATACTATTTGCGCCCTAACCAATGTTTGGAATAGTCGCGTTTTTCGCTAGGCGGTTGGCGCGGACTTCGAGATCTTTGTTGAGCAGTGGGTCTGGACTGAGGGAGTGCTCCAGTTGCAGGGGATGAATGAGCAGCTGAACTTGAAGCTCTCTGAGAAGAGGGAGCAGTTCGACTGGGTTCAGGCAGCCTGCGGATAATTTTAGGAGCAGCAGGCAGACTGTTGCAGATATCTTGAATTTGAGATGCAAACGCTGCTTGCATGGTGGCCAATTGATCAGTCAAAATCTTTTTGGCGTCGTCAATCTTTTCGCCAAGAGCCATTGAGGTGGCAGTATGAAGAGATTCATTGTTCTGATTGATCTGAAGACGCGCCTGGCCAATATGAGAAACTGCTTCTGCAACCGCATTCTCAGCAAAGGTTTGAAGTCTAGTGACAGTAGTAGTTAAACTACTTAGGTCAGCGTAGACTTGCTGGAATTTAGAGTCCGTTTGCTGCTGAAGAGTTCCTAAAATAAGAGTTGCAGCCCTCTCTTCCTGCTTAAGCTTATGAACATCGTTGGTCAGTGCTGTAATAGCGGTGGAGAGATGAGCTAGCTGGGCAGCGATGTTTGGTGGCTCGTCCAGAGGGTTTGTGAAGACAAAGAAACCCTCGGATAGTTCCTGATCCATGGACGGATCGCCGGCAAGCATTGGGATATCAGCAGCAGGGGCAAGCGCATTGGGATGAGCAATGACTACTGCAGTGGATGGTAAAGTAGTAGCGTCAATATGAGGGGCCGCAGTTGAGGCGGAGATAGCTACATCCACAGTTCCAGTTTCTTCCACGTGCGGAGCATCCAGTTCAGCATTGTCTTGATCAATCCCAGCAGCAGACGCTTGAGTATGATCATTGGAATGTGTGATGACCAGGGATTATAGGTGTTAATCCCGTAGTATTAATAATCCCTAAAGTGGTTTTACGTGGCGATTTGGGATTTAATCGAGGTGTTGGGCCTTCTGGGCTCGTTTATTTGGGCAGTTGGGATCGTTGGATCCAGAGGTTGAGATTGTATTCACATTACGGTGTAAAACCTAAGAGTTGGGTTTTTGATGTGTCTCGGAATCTCGGGTGCTGTGTGAGCACCGGTAGGGGATTTTGGAGTTAGAGAGAGAGTTTTTGAAAACAGATGATTTTTAAGGAATCATGATGTATTTGTGGGGCTATTAATTTTTCGGGGTATTTTTGCTATAAATACCATTTGAACCCAAAATTTTACATTTAATTTCATTTTCAGCCCTCTCCTTCCTCTCTCTTTCCCGTCCGCGCGATTTCCCGATCTCCCCTGCCTCCGCGCGCAAAAGCGCTTCGTCCGCCGCCGTCCGGCCGCCGTTCGCCGCGTGCGACCTATCACCGTCTTCGTCTCGACGAGGCGCTCCTTTCCCCTCTGTCAATTGAAGATTTCGTCGCGTCTTGGAGTCGAATTTGGCTGGAATGCGTCGATCCCCAAAAGTTAGGGTTCATCGGATTTCGTCCGATTTTGCTTCCGATTTTCGTTGGGTAACCTCCCTACCCCCTTGTTCGTCTTTTTCATGTATTTCCATGCCTTTATTGTTTCGAATTTCCCCAATTTCGTAGGGTTTAATTTTCGAATTATTTGGGGGTTTTTGGCATGGGTGTTGTTTCTTGCAATTGATCGATTATTGCATGTTTTAAGAGTATTATGATGCTTGATTGAGATCGAATTGAAAAGCTTTGGTTCGAATTTGAAGGATTTTAAGGGTTTGAATTTAAGGGCTTGTTTGGATTCGAAATTATGGGGGTTGAGTTCGAAAATGGGGAGTTTTTGTCAAGGGATGTTGATTCTTGCTTGGATAGCTTAATTGACATTTTAGATGAGTTATGGTATTTAATTGGGTTCGAAATTGTGAGATTGAGGTTCGATTTTTGTAGGGCATTCTTGAACAAATTTCGATTGTCTCATTTATTCCTTCCCTGCGTGTACCCTGCCCCGGGTCTTTTAAGAGGATAATTGTCGTGTATTGACAATGTTGTGAGGGATATGGGTGTGCTTGAGCATAGGTTACATGTTCGTAAATAATGGTGAATTGTTTATCGTGTTAGCACATCATTCCTCGGGGCATGGAACTCGAGCAAGGCTTGGCTCGGACTTCGGAGATTTAAGGTACGTGCGACGTACGAGCATTACTATATATATGTGAAATGCATAAGGTGTTTTTGATTGCATTGAATGTTTTGCGTATGGTTATACATATATGTTGATATAGCCAAGGAATGACCCAAATCTTGATATCGCCGCTTGTAGCGTGCGTGACACTAGAGTAGGATGACTCTTGCATGATATATGGGGTACTGGGTTTATATGACTATATTATGAGACATTTGAGATGTCTAGGTTTGTAGAATCATGCATTCTTCGTAAGACATTTGAGATGTCTAGGTTCGTAGAATCATGTATTCATTATGAGACATTTGAGATGTCTAGGTTCATAGACTCATGTTTTCATTATAAGACATATGAGATGTCTAAGTATAATGGAAAGCAAGGTTATGAAATCCATATTAGATATTGATATATCTATTTTTGCATGTATATGAACTTGGAATCATTCATTCTTGGTATTTGAGAATCAGGCATGCGATATGTAAATCAATGTGTTGATTTACTGATTTATGAGATTTGATGAGTTTGATGTTGTGAGAACAGGGACAGTACACGGAATCCCGGATGAGGATGTTGCCATCCAGGGAGTATCATTTAAATTCATTAGCATTTACCTTTGTTGTAAATTATGAATTTCATTATTATGATTATGGGATTTTGTGTATTGGTATGCTCACCCCGTTGGGGGCTGTCTCTGTTGGGACAGGTGGACAGGTACATCGATGGCTATGGAGCTGAGCTCGAGCTGTTGATTTGAGGTACTCCCAGGATCGTGGTACCAGGGCTTGATGGAGCACGGTATCGTATAGAGTACCTATATATACACCTGAGGATTTATACATATTCATATTCATGATGCTCGCATGTGAGCACGATTATACTTGTATATGGATTGTATATAAAGGCATGAGCCTTTCTCTCTTTCATTTAAGGTTGCATGCAATTAGGTTGAATTGCTAGAATGATATGAGAGTCATTGGTGTATTATGTGGGTGTTGGAACCCACTTTTGTTGACCTATGTGTGGTGTCTTCCCTGGCTGGGAATCTACTTGTATTACTGCTTTCTGTTGAGTATTATGTGTTCCCTGGCCGGGAATTTTGTTATGTGTTGTACTCTGTTTTGGGATAGCTCTATTTATGGGGAGACTCTGCCCAAATTTTTGTAAAAGTTACAATGTGAAAAGTGGCACCAAGGGGTTGGTAAAGGGCAAACATATGAGTCTTTTATTGACAGGCAATGATTAAGTATCATCAGAGCTTCCCGATTGACATTTTATAGAAAGCATGTACCACACATAGTGGTTAATACACTAATCAAGGTTTTAAGGGCTTGGGGTCCTTACATTAGTGGTATCAGAGCAGTGGTTGCTCATTGGGGCTGTTAAGGGCCTAGGAAGTTATTGATAGCACATATTTATGCATGATGGCATTAATGTTGTATGACATAACACATTGTTTATGTGCTCTTATGATATGAAAAGTGGTATTGCTAACCATTGTGGTTGCAGGAATCGTGTGGAACACGATAGGATGACATTTATGGGGATGTCTGGCACTCCGTGTGTTATGTGCCAAGGAAGCTAGTTTTTAAGAAAATCAGATAAAGGGATATTTCCGAGGTAACATGTATTTTACGTTGTCTTGTTGACACATGATGAATGCAAAGTGGTGCATTGAGGTTATGATATATGTTATTGTGCATTGTTTTTGCATATGCATGTCTTGAGTCAAAGTTATCTTAGTAAGGATTTTAATGGCTTATGCTAAAGTCCATATGAAGCGATGAAGAGTCCCGCTTATATGGAGTAGCAACGCTAAAGTCCATTGGAAGCGATGAAGAGTTCCGCTTACATGGAGTAGCAACGCTAAAGTCCAGTGGAAGCGAGGAAGAATTCCGCTTTCCTGGAGTAGCAAGAAGCATTAAAATGTACTAATGATAAGGGCTCAGGATGAAATAAGGATTTAAAGAAGGATATCATGACATTTATTTGTGAAACCATACATTCTCATAATGTGTTTTTATTATGAATTGAATGTGGATGCATAGCGTATATGGCTATTGTTGTTAACCCTGATGGTTGCAGGTTACAGGAAATATGGAGTATAAAAAGGAATGATGATTATACATTCCAGGAGTCCTGCTTATGACAGTGAGAATTTTATACTTATGCTTGACCGCTAAAAATGTGGAGCGGGCGGGGATGCTCGCTTGCACATGGAGGCGGGGTATTCCATACGAAGCGAGGATGATATACCGCTTGTATGAAGAAGCTTATGCTTGTACCGCTAAAAATGTGGAGCGGGCAGGGATGCTCGCTTGCACATGGAGGCGGGGTATGCCATACGAAGCGAGGATGAGATACCGCTTGTATGAAGAAGCGAGGATGAGATGCCGCTTGTTAGGATGATGATTCATTCCTATGTGATGACACGGATGATAGCGGTGATGTGTCCCGCTGTGTCGATTTATATTCATTTCTCTATGAGGACACGGTTTATAGCGACGGTTCATTCCGCTATATCTATTGGCGATGGTTCATTCCGCCAGGTGTATTGATAGCGATGGTTCATTCCGCTATATCTATTGGCGATGGTTCATTCCGCCAGGTGTATTGATAGCGATGGTTCATTCCGCTATATCTATTGGCGATGGTTCATTCCGCCAGGTGTATTGATAGCGATGGTTCATTCCGCTATATCTATTGGCGATGGTTCATTCCGCCAGGCGTACTTATAGCGACGGTTCATTCCGCTATATTTATTGGCGATGGTTCATTCCGCCAGGTGTACTTATAGCGACGGTTCATTCCGCTATATTTATTGGCGATGGTTCATTCCGCCAGGTGTATTTATAGCGACGGTTCATTCCGCTATATCTATTGGCGATGGTTCATTCCGCCAGGTGTATTGATAGCGATGGTTCATTCCGCTATATTGATTGGCGATGGTTCATTCCGCCAGGAGTATTTATAGCGATGGTTCATTCCGCTATATCTATTGGCGATGGTTCATTCCGCCAGGTGTATTGATAGCGATGCCTCTTTCCGCTACTATGTGGACGATGATTCATACTCAGGTGTATAGCGAGGTTTCATGCCACTTATTATATGACGAGGTGTCATGCCGTCGATTCTATAGCGAGGGATTTTGCCGCTATGTACTCAGCACAGGATTTTGCCGCCTTCGAGCGATGGGTGCTGATTACGCACTATTATTGAGCGACGGAGACAGGTATGACGCTATATCACTAGCGATGAGGTATGAGATATTGCTATTTTATTAGCTTTATTGTAGATGGCATGCATTGATATACATGTTTTATTATGCCTATTTTTACTAGCATGATAGTGGATTGACATACGCTGATGTACATGTATCGTCACTAGTTGACAATGTTTTAGATGCCATGAGTTGGCATGTGTCGTCACGGGATGACGATGACGATGGTGTAGGAGATGTCTTATTAGACATGCATCATCGTTACGATGATCGATGCGTTGAGTATACGTATTCAGTAGTATGCCTTGGGTGCCAGTACTGGGCACAAGGTGGTGTGTGCGACACCGATGGACGTGACCCTTATACCGAGCGGGTTGCTCGAGGAATGGTTGGATGCGCTGTACATGTGATTGTACCGCAGCTTACGATTGGGGGATCATATTACGAGTGGTGATACCCTTGAGGTATGCTCGTTGGAGTGGCTTTTGGCCATGTGATTTGACGACAGGAGTAATCATGGAGGAAAGTACTCGCTTTCTGTCGATGTGACATGTGGTGGACATGGTCACACCACCCTTGAGGGTGTAGGATGGGTCCTAAGGGAGTAGGATCAGGTTATGTTAAGTACATAGGGACATTGGGTTGTCCAGGGTGTATCGGCATTGAGGAATGTTGGATAAAGACCCACTACTCTATTGAGTTTTCCTCCCATAGTATGTTATACCATGTGGAAACGTCCGTCTTGTTGGTAGGTTTGAGGTAAACCTAAAGAGGCAGAGACTAGGTTGTCTGCCGCGTGTGTGTAGCACCATGATGGGCTTGCTAGAGCCGTTACACTGCTCGTTGGAACCAAGTTTGGCAAATCGTAAGGTGATACGATGAGGATTGTGGTGGACTCTAGTAGTCACCATGTCATTGAGGTTAAGGTTGTTCATGCCTCACTGAAACGTGTATACGTTTATGTTTAATCTTGGAGACTTGTCTGGGACAGCTCAGGATGTTGGAGTACCAACAAGAGAGTCATCAGGTTGTTATTGACTCAATCTAAAGGAACCCGTGTATTGGGATACAATGGGTGTTATTGTATCCAGTTTTTCCGAACGATGATTCGAGACTTGTGGATCTCGAGTTCGATGGCATTTCCCTTGCGAGGAAGGAGGTAGTATTATACCTATTTGGGAATCTTGAAAGATTCGTTAAGTTGGTGCAAGTGGTGTTGATTTTGGGAATCACACCGTGTATTATTAATCGTCGATTATCATCCTCCACTGAGTAAGGAATGACTCAGAATTGACGGTTGTGTTTGGGGCTTAGGGATATGTGGTAGATACCCGAGCCGAGTGCATTGAGTATGCATGCGATATCAGTGCTTAGGCAGGTATACCGGTGAGTATACGGATGCCAGTTATTGATTTCCTCTCTGTTAAGCATAGAGTTATGCTATTTTTTGGATGGTTAAATCTCTGATGAGAGATATGGAACACCTTGAGATTGGGAATCTCCATGGCACGATGATTATGAGGAATGATCGTGAAGTTAGTTGACTCCCTTGAGGAGGGATTTTCTTGTGAGGGTTAAGGTACTTCCCTTGTTGGTGTTTTCCTTCGAGTTATGCGACAGCCTTCCCAAGTTTGGATTGTTAAATCCGAGGATTTTCAAGGGATGGCAGGATTTCGGATTGGTTGAGTGTCGCTGACGACACAAGCGTTGAGGATGCAATGGGTTTATTGCATGCCCCTTAAGAATTTTAAACTCTGCGGAGTCTCGGTTGTTATTTATGATCAGGACGTGATTCTTGGAACATCCGGAGGTGGACATCTTGTGAGATGTCTTTTGTTTGAATTTGTGGCCGTGAGTTGCCCAAATTAAGTTGCAATGAGGCGACTACTCCTTCGATGAAGGAAGTTTGAAAGTGGAAACCAGGTTTGGTATGTGTACACCGTAGTTGTACTAGTGTTTCCCTCGTAACGATGTATGTTAGACATCGAGAGTCTTGGTAAAGATGTCATTGGATGATATCTACGATAGAATCAAGAGCGATTCGAATCCTTGCAGTTTCAGTTGACTAACTGCTTTTGGACTGTTAGCGTTGAGTTGTACTGACGCTCTTTGACGTTATGATGGATTTGGAAGTCTATTCCACTCCAGAGTTTGACACGAGGTCAACGTTCTTACGGTTGAGGTGTCATCGGGACGTGTTCGTACTGTTGTGTTAGAACGAAGGATGACTGTCCGATCTACAGTCGTAAGTATTGGTTGATTTGCAGTCATGAGAGGCTGATTTTTGGGATGACCCGCATCGAGGTACGTTTTACCTCTTGGGTGATATGTTGGTTTTGGTATGTCGCTCTGTTTCAGAGTTAGATGAGAGGTAAGTATCCTCGCGTTTATTAATACGATTCTGATATGGTCAAGAATCGAGGTTCTGGCTTCATGTTGTTGTGTAGCCTGGGTGTTACGTGATACACCAGTGCTAATTTCGAGGACGAAATTCTTTTAGTGGGGGATATTGTGATGACCAGGGATTATAGGTGTTAATCCCGTAGTATTAATAATCCCTAAAGTGGTTTTACGTGGCGATTTGGGATTTAATCGAGGTGTTGGGCCTTCTGGGCTCGTTTATTTGGGCAGTTGGGATCGTTGGATCCAGAGGTTGAGATTGTATTCACATTACGGTGTAAAACCTAAGAGTTGGGTTTTTGATGTGTCTCGGAATCTCGGGTGCTGTGTGAGCACCGGTAGGGGATTTTGGAGTTAGAGAGAGAGTTTTTGAAAACAGATGATTTTTAAGGAATCATGATGTATTTGTGGGGCTATTAATTTTTCGGGGTATTTTTGCTATAAATACCATTTGAACCCAAAATTTTACATTTAATTTCATTTTCAGCCCTCTCCTTCCTCTCTCTTTCCCGTCCGCGCGATTTCCCGATCTCCCCTGCCTCCGCGCGCAAAAGCGCTTCGTCCGCCGCCGTCCGGCCGCCGTTCGCCGCGTGCGACCTATCACCGTCTTCGTCTCGACGAGGCGCTCCTTTCCCCTCTGTCAATTGAAGATTTCGTCGCGTCTTGGAGTCGAATTTGGCTGGAATGCGTCGATCCCCAAAAGTTAGGGTTCATCGGATTTCGTCCGATTTTGCTTCCGATTTTCGTTGGGTAACCTCCCTACCCCCTTGTTCGTCTTTTTCATGTATTTCCATGCCTTTATTGTTTCGAATTTCCCCAATTTCGTAGGGTTTAATTTTCGAATTATTTGGGGGTTTTTGGCATGGGTGTTGTTTCTTGCAATTGATCGATTATTGCATGTTTTAAGAGTATTATGATGCTTGATTGAGATCGAATTGAAAAGCTTTGGTTCGAATTTGAAGGATTTTAAGGGTTTGAATTTAAGGGCTTGTTTGGATTCGAAATTATGGGGGTTGAGTTCGAAAATGGGGAGTTTTTGTCAAGGGATGTTGATTCTTGCTTGGATAGCTTAATTGACATTTTAGATGAGTTATGGTATTTAATTGGGTTCGAAATTGTGAGATTGAGGTTCGATTTTTGTAGGGCATTCTTGAACAAATTTCGATTGTCTCATTTATTCCTTCCCTGCGTGTACCCTGCCCCGGGTCTTTTAAGAGGATAATTGTCGTGTATTGACAATGTTGTGAGGGATATGGGTGTGCTTGAGCATAGGTTACATGTTCGTAAATAATGGTGAATTGTTTATCGTGTTAGCACATCATTCCTCGGGGCATGGAACTCGAGCAAGGCTTGGCTCGGACTTCGGAGATTTAAGGTACGTGCGACGTACGAGCATTACTATATATATGTGAAATGCATAAGGTGTTTTTGATTGCATTGAATGTTTTGCGTATGGTTATACATATATGTTGATATAGCCAAGGAATGACCCAAATCTTGATATCGCCGCTTGTAGCGTGCGTGACACTAGAGTAGGATGACTCTTGCATGATATATGGGGTACTGGGTTTATATGACTATATTATGAGACATTTGAGATGTCTAGGTTTGTAGAATCATGCATTCTTCGTAAGACATTTGAGATGTCTAGGTTCGTAGAATCATGTATTCATTATGAGACATTTGAGATGTCTAGGTTCATAGACTCATGTTTTCATTATAAGACATATGAGATGTCTAAGTATAATGGAAAGCAAGGTTATGAAATCCATATTAGATATTGATATATCTATTTTTGCATGTATATGAACTTGGAATCATTCATTCTTGGTATTTGAGAATCAGGCATGCGATATGTAAATCAATGTGTTGATTTACTGATTTATGAGATTTGATGAGTTTGATGTTGTGAGAACAGGGACAGTACACGGAATCCCGGATGAGGATGTTGCCATCCAGGGAGTATCATTTAAATTCATTAGCATTTACCTTTGTTGTAAATTATGAATTTCATTATTATGATTATGGGATTTTGTGTATTGGTATGCTCACCCCGTTGGGGGCTGTCTCTGTTGGGACAGGTGGACAGGTACATCGATGGCTATGGAGCTGAGCTCGAGCTGTTGATTTGAGGTACTCCCAGGATCGTGGTACCAGGGCTTGATGGAGCACGGTATCGTATAGAGTACCTATATATACACCTGAGGATTTATACATATTCATATTCATGATGCTCGCATGTGAGCACGATTATACTTGTATATGGATTGTATATAAAGGCATGAGCCTTTCTCTCTTTCATTTAAGGTTGCATGCAATTAGGTTGAATTGCTAGAATGATATGAGAGTCATTGGTGTATTATGTGGGTGTTGGAACCCACTTTTGTTGACCTATGTGTGGTGTCTTCCCTGGCTGGGAATCTACTTGTATTACTGCTTTCTGTTGAGTATTATGTGTTCCCTGGCCGGGAATTTTGTTATGTGTTGTACTCTGTTTTGGGATAGCTCTATTTATGGGGAGACTCTGCCCAAATTTTTGTAAAAGTTACAATGTGAAAAGTGGCACCAAGGGGTTGGTAAAGGGCAAACATATGAGTCTTTTATTGACAGGCAATGATTAAGTATCATCAGAGCTTCCCGATTGACATTTTATAGAAAGCATGTACCACACATAGTGGTTAATACACTAATCAAGGTTTTAAGGGCTTGGGGTCCTTACAGAATGAGAGGATTCACTTGGTTCATTATTTGCAGAGGAGATGGTGACCAGCTGAACCACATTCTGAATAACTGAATCGACATTGGTGTGATCAACAATCATTTGGTGGGGCTGTTGATCATGTGGAGAGCTGGGAGCAGAGGATGCTGCCTCCAAAGTAGTTGGTGTGGCGTATGCTCCAGTAGGAGAGGTATCCAAAACAGTAGAAGTAAGCTCCACAGTAGGAGGGACAACCTCTAAATTTGCAATAGCCATTTGTAGATCTGGCTGATCTGGGCTTGCAACAATTTCAGAAGAGGAGCATGAATGAATCCCAGTGGATATGCGAAGATCATGAAGAGCAAGCTCAGCCATTTCCAGCTTGAGGCCTAGAGCGTTTAGAACTGCTCGATCATGATTCGCTGTTCTTGAATGTCCATCAAACACTTGAATGCGGGATGTAACAAGAGCTTGGAGTCCGCCCACATAGTTCATAATACTAAAGACATCACGCAGCTTCAAACTTTTCTCAGGTTCGGGAATTTGAAGATAGGTCAGGATTTTGTTTTCATCTTGCTTTGCCTGAGCCAGAATGGGATCGATATCATCAAAGCGAACCTGTACTCGAGCCTTTACCCAACGATCAAAAATCTCCAGTTGGGGTTCCAGTTGGGCTTTAACTGCATCCATGACCATTTGAATCTCGAATGCAACAGGAGTGGACACTGGAGCAATAAGAGATTTTCCTTTGTCAGCTGGAGTGGCCTTGGGATGACAGTAAGGACAAGTAGACTTGGGTGTCCTGAAGCTGATGGAGCCTGGGGCCTGCTGAGAGCTCACCTGAGCTGAAGGGGTGTCTATTAATGGAGTAGACACCATGGCTAATGCAGCAGTGGGTTCCCCAGTTGAAGGGATGACAGGGCTGGGTTCTCTGTCAGAAATAACACCTGTAGGTCCGGCAGAGGAGATAGTGTCGGAGGCGGCAGTGTCTCTCTGACGAGCATCTAGAGAAGCAATTTTTCTGGTCCTTGGCTTCTTAGGAGGAGGAGGAGGAGGAGGAGGAGGAGGAGGAGGAGGAGACTCAGCGGATTCAGAGACAGTCTGTTCCGAGTCACTAATGACTTGAGTCAACCGGCGCTTTGTTGCTCCACCTTCTCTGCCACTTCGTTGGCGATGAAGCTGAAGGTACTTGTGAGTGACGAGTCTCCCTGGATGAAGATGAGAGAGAGCCCCTGTCTTGATGTGTTTGCTCTCAAATAGACTGCTTAGAGGGAGAGCAAAACCGGATTGACCCTTGCCAGATACGACGAGACTAGTCAGTATTTGAAATAACACCACTGACCAGTTTATCTCCAATCTTTTGCATATGGCAGTCATGACATCGAATTTCTCAGGGGTGATCATATCAAATGATCCAGCTTTACAGAGGATCCCCTTTGAGATGATGTCTGCCAGTTGTCGATAGTGGCTCTTCATTAATACCTTCCTGAAAGGAGGTCGTTGAATACGATGGTCAGAGTCCGACACTGTGAGCCGCATCTCTTCTCTTAGGTCTGCCGGAATAGTCGAAAAGTCAGTGAGTCCAGTGGAGGGTAGGCACAGATGAGTGGCAAATTCTGGTTGAGTGATGGTGACTGACTGCCCAGAGATGGATGCCACAACGGTGTCATCCACAACAGTTGCTGTGGCAAAGAATTCTTGTAGTTCATCCCGGTAAAATGAGGGAGCCTGGCTTAGGATCACTAATAGCCCTGAGGTATCCAGCTTTTGAATTAAATCCTTTGTTTCCTCATCAGATGAAGTATATATGGAGTTAAAATCGACGTGAACAGCATTTGTGATAAAACTCGGTTGAACATTCTTCGTCATTTTGAATGATTGAGGTGAAGGAGCAGCAGCAATCTGTTAAAGGAAATTTTCTGAAAGAAACGATTGTTGCAGTAAGATGTTTGGAGAAGATGAAGAGAAGAGAAAACTAAAGGCGGTGAAAAAGGAAGTATATGTAACGTCGTACTGTAGATGAGCGGACACATGTATACGTGGCAATCATCTAACGATTAAAAAGATTTTAACCAAAAATAAAAGGACAGGATTTAGGCGGGAGTGAAATAATTTATTTTTACACAAAAGTAATTTTGAATTCCGACGTTCATTAGGTTAATTAGTATCGAGGGTTATTTTTGTCAAAGCATATTTGGTAACATCAACTGGTATGTGGGGTTCGACTGGTAGGAAAACATCTACTGGATGCAGAGTCCTACTGGTATGAATACCCCCACTGCAGTTGACCATTGTATTACCAGCTTAGCTTAAATAACCATGATAAAATTAAAACAGAAATTCCCCCTAAATAAATGCAATTAAACTAACAAATTCCCCCTGAATCCATTACCCAAACAAAATAATCAAGAAGTAATTTCAATTAAACCAAGAATATTTCGAAAGTAAGAAAACTTAGCGTCCGGTAGGGGTTTTGTGAAGATGTCTGCTGCCTGTTGTTCTGTGGAAATGTACTCCAGCCGTATTTCCTTCTTCATAACATGATCTCTGATGAAATGATGACGAATGTCAATATGTTTAGTACGAGTATGAAGAACTGGATTGTATGTAATGGCAATGGCAGACGTATTGTCACAGAAAATAGGAGCCTTTGTGGACTCAATTCCATAGTCTCTGAGTTGTTGCTGAATCCAGAGCAGTTGGGCACAGCAGCTTCCAGCAGCAAGGTACTCTGCCTCTGCAGTGGAGGTTGCGATGGATGTCTGTTTCTTGCATCCCCATGATATTAACCGATCACCAAGAAATTGACAATATCCACTGGTGCTTTTCCTGTCAATTTTACATCCAGCATAGTCAGCATCTGAGTATCCAATGAGATTAAAAGTTGAGTCTCTTGGATACCATAGACCAACATTCTCGGTTCCTTTTAAGTATTTTAGGATCCTCTTGACAGCAGTTGTAAGGACCCCAAGCCCTTAAACCTTGATTAGTGTATTAACCACTATGTGTGGTACATGCTTTCTATAAAATGTCAATCGGGAAGCTCTGATGATACTTAATCATTGCCTGTCAATGAAAGACTCATATGTTTGCCCTTTACCAACCCCTTGGTGCCACTTTTAACATTGTAAACTTTTATAAAAATTTGGGCAGAGTCTCCCCATAAATAGAGCTATCCCAAAAAAAGAGTACAACACATAACAAAATTCCCGGCCAGGGAACACATAATACTCAACAGAAAGCAGTAATACAAGTAGATTCCCAGCCAGGGAAGACACCACACATATGTCAACAAAAGTGGGTTCCAACACCCACATAATACACCAATGACTCTCATATCATTCTAGCAATTCAACCTAATTGCATGCAACCTTAAATGAAAGAGAGAAAGGCTCTTGCCTTTATATACAATCCATATACAAGTATAATCGTGCTCACATGCGAGCATCATGAATATGTATAAATCCTCAGGTGTATATATAGGTACTCTATACGATACCGTGCTCCATCAAGCCCTGGTACCACGATCCTGGGAGTACCTCAAATCAACAGCTCGAGCTCAGCTCCATAGCCATCGATGTACCTGTCCACCTGTCCCAACAGAGACAGCCCCCAACGGGGTGAGCATACCAATACACAAAATCCCATAATCATAATAATGAAATTCATAATTTACAACAAAGGTAAATGCTAATGAATTTAAATGATACTCCCTGGATGGCAACATCCTCATCCGGGATTCCGTGTACTGTCCCTGTTCTCACAACATCAAACTCATCAAATCTCATAAATCAGTAAATCAACGCATTGATTAACTCATCGCATGCCTAATCCTCGAATATCAACATATAGTGATTACAAATTCATTAAACATGCAATTACAGATATCACAATATCTAATACTGATTTCACAACCTTGCTATCAATCACAGATAGCTCAAATGCCTTAGCATTTATTTTACCAATCCTTCATTATACTTAGACATCTCAAGTGTCTTATAATGAATACATGAGTCTACAAACCTAGACATCTCAAATGTCTTATAATGAATACACGATTCTACGAACTTAGACATCTCAAATGTCTTACGAAGAATACATGATTTTACGATCATTCCCAGGCATCTCAAATGCCCTAATATAGTCAAATAAACCCAGTACCCCATATATCATGCAAGAGTCATCCTACTCTAGTGTTACGCACGCTACAAGCGGCGATATCATGATTTGGGTCATTCCTTGGCTATATCAACATATATGTATAACCATACGCAAAACATTCAATGCAATCAAAAATACCTTATGCATTTCACATATATATAGTAATGCTCGTACGTCGCACGTACCTTAAATCTCCGAAGTCCGAGCCAAGCCTTGCTCGAGTTCCATGCCCCGAGGAATGATGTGCTAACACGATAAACAATTCACCATTATTTACGAACATGTAACCTATGCTCAAGCACACCCATATCCCTCACAACATTGTCAATACACGACAATTATCCTCTTAAAAGACCCGGGGCAGGGTACATGCAGGGAAGGAAATAAATGAGACAATCGAAATTTGTTCAAGAATGCCCTACAAAAATCGAACCTTAATCTCACAATTTCGAACCCAATAAAATACCATAATTCATCTAAAATGTCAATTAAGCTATCCAAGCAAGAATCAACATCCCTTGACAAAAACTCCCCATTTTTCGAATTCAACCCCCTTAAAATCGAACCCAAACAAGCCTTTAAATCCCAACTCTTAAAATTCTTCAAATTTGAACCAAAGCTTCTCAATTCGATCTCAATCAAACATCATAATACTCTTAAAACATGCAATAATCGATCAATTGCACGAAATAATTCCCCTGCCAAAAACCCCCAAATTTTCGAAATCAAACCCTACAATTTTCGAAAATTATTTCGAACCATAATCACCAATTTAAGCAGGGAAATGCACGAAAAAGACGAACAAGGGTTAAGGGAGATTACCCAACGAAAATCGGAAGCAAAATCGTTCAAAATCGATGAACCCTAACTTTTGGGGATCGACGCCTTTCTGCCAAATTCGACTCCAGGACGCGACGAAACCTCGAATTGATGGAGGGGAAAGAAGCGCCTCGTCGAGACGAAGACGGTGATAGGTCGCACGCGGCGAGCGGCGGCCGGACGGCGGTGGGCGCACCGCTTTTGCGCGCGGAGGCAGGGGAGAGGGAGAAGAACTTTGGGGCTGAAATGATAATTTATGACAAATTTTGGGTTCAATTGGTATTTATAGCAAAAATACCCCGAAAAATTAATAGCCCCACAAATACATCATGATTCCTTAAAAATCATCTGTTTTCAAAAACTCTCTCTCTAACTCCAAAACCCTCTACCGGTGCTCACACAGCACCCGAGATTCCGAGACACATCAAAAACCCAACTCTTAGGTTTTTCACCGTAATGTGAATACAATCTCAACCTCTGGATCCAACGATCCCAACTGCCCAAATAAACGAGCCCAGAAGGCCCAATACCTCAATTAAACTCCAAATCGTCACGTAAAACCACTTTGGGGATTATTAACACTACGGGATTAACACCTATAATCCCTGGTCATCACAGCAGTGAAGTGCGACTGCTTGGGATTTGCTTGAAACCGGGCGCACATACATACTGCAAACATAATATCGGGTCGGCTGGCTGTCAAGTATAGTAAAGATCCGATCATGCCTCGATACATTGTAACTTCGACTGGTATTCCTGAATTATCCAAGTCGAGTTTGGCGGATGAGCTCATTGGTGTAGCAGCAGCTGAGCTGGTACTCATTCCATATTTCTTCAGTAGCTCTTTAGTGTACTTGGACTGATTTATCAGAATTCCTTCACTAGATTGCTTGACTTGCAATCCTAAGAAAAATGATAACTCTCCCATCATGCTCATCTCGAATTGTTCCTGCATGATTTTAGAAAATCTTTCGCACAGTTTTCGGTTAATACTCCCGAAGATAATATCATCAACATATATTTGAACTAGCAACGTATGATCTCCCTTTGTAAATTTAAAAAGGGTCTTGTCCACCGTGCCAATAACAAAGTTGTGCTCTGTCAAATATTTTGATAAAGTTTCATACCAGGCACGGGGAGCTTGCTTTAGACCATACAGAGCTTTATTCAGACGGAAAACATGAGATGGCTGCTGATGGTTTTCAAATCCAGGAGGTTGTTCAACATAAACTTCTTCCTGGAGTTTGCCGTTAAGAAATGCACTCTTAACATCCATCTGATAGACTTTAAAGTCTTTAAATGCAGCAAATGCAAGAAATATGCGAATTGCTTCTAGTCGTGCTACAGGGGCAAAGGTTTCATCGAAATCAATGCCTTCTTCCTGTCTGTAGCCCTGTGCAACTAATCTTGCTTTATTTCTAATTACTGTTCCGTTTTCGTCTAATTTATTTCTAAATACCCATTTGGTGCCAATTACAGTGTGATGCTGTGGTCGTGGTACTAGATACCATACTCTGTTTCGCTCAAACTGGTTTAGTTCTTCCTGCATTGCTTCTACCCAACTTGGGTCTAATATAGCTTCATCAATCTTCTTAGGTTCTATATGAGATATGAATGCAGCATGAAGAAATTCGTTAATCATTTGTCCTCTGGTGCGTAGAGGAGCAAGAGGGTTACCGATGACCTGCTCGGGTGGATGATCCTTCTTCCACCGGAGCGAAGGTCCTAGTGGGTTGAGTTCTTCAGTTGACTGGATGTGAGTAGGTAAGTTAGAGATTCTGATAGACCCATCTTTCTCATTGGTTCCTTCAACTGCAGTAGAGGTGGATGCCACTGTTTCATTGATGGCTGGCTGCAGTGCTTGTTGGCCAGCAGACTCCTCTGCTTGAGCTTCAGGGATTTCTGGTTCTAAGGAGCAGTCAGCCCTGCTTCTGTAATCAATCTCATCATCAACATTTTCGTCAATATAAGTGCTTTCCAGTCGATTACTCAAGTTGTTGATTTGTATATCGGATAGTGTACAATCAGTAGGTTCATCAAATTTTACATGCACTGATTCTTCTACATTAAGAGTTCTATTATTAAATACTCTGAATGCCTTACTAACTGTAGAATAGCCAAGAAATATTCCAGCATCAGATTTGGCATCAAAGGCGGTGAGATGAGTCTTTCCATTGTTGTGAATAAAACATTTGCAACCAAACACATGGAAATAAGAAATATTTGGCTTACTGCCATTCCAGATCTCATAAGGGGTTTTATTGGCTCGCTTATTAATCATCGATCTGTTCTGCGTATAACATGCTGTGTTGACAGCTTCTGCCCAAAATTTCTGCGATATTTCTGATTCCGCGAGCATAGTTCGCGCAGCTTCTTTTAAAGTGCGGTTCCTACGCTCAGCAACTCCGTTTTGCAGTTGATGTCTTTACCCGGTGAGACTTTAATATCCGGTAGGTGTATTCACCCGGTAGGTCTTTAGCATCCGGTTGATCTTTAACATCCAGTAGGTGTTTGTAATCACCAAAACTTAGAAATCGTTTTCCCAACACATGCCATTTTACCACACTTAAAAGCAAGAACTTAATAAGCTTAAAAACAAAAACAGAGCATGGTTTCTCACCATACTTTGCTCCGAATTTTGAGAGGCTTCCAAGGAATGAAAATGGCAAGGCTCCTAACGTTTTTGCTCAGCAGGTGCTGGTGTTTGTTTGGGAGAGAAGGGTCGAGATTTGGGATGGAAGAATGAGGCTGAATGATTGAGCCAAGTGAGGTGGGCAATCAGCCTGTGAACAGTTTGATTGGCATGGGTTGGGGGGGGGTGGTTGCATGTAGGGTGGTTTTGTGGTGTTTAATTGTGTCCCGGTATTTCATACGATGTATAAAAATATCTTCCCTTGATATTTTATAATTTTACTACATCAATACAACAATTAAAAACACCTAACATGCCCCCTAAACCATATCATCATATCATAATTATAACCCCCAATTAAAGTATCACAACCCTCTCAAACACATAGTAAATAATCACCGTAGCACATAATCATATAACATTTCGGGGGTACTACAGTATCCCTCCATGAGATGGAAGAAGGGGAGACGTAGAAGCGTTGTGCTTCGAACTTCCAGAAACAAATGCTTGTGTTATTTACCTTACTGCTTTTACATACTTTCTTGCATATCTTTAAAATACCTTTCAAATGAGTAATCAGTTTTAGAGCGGGTTATGTCGAGTGTCTTCCGCTCGGTTTTGTAACCGAACTCGATATAATCTCTCGGTGCAATTATTTCAAGAACACGAGCTATTGAAGCTCAAGTTGGTTGAACTCGGGTGTGGAATGGCAACCCACCCCCGGAATCGATCCTGACAAGTGGTATCCGAGCCAGGTTGTTCTTGGAAAGCATTTTAACCGATTTTTTTTAGCGGATATCTTTTAAAATCATTTTCAAAACTTTTCATGAGCATGAATTATTTTCTTAGCATATTTTTTCAAAATATGGTGTATGCAAATTTTTAGCATAAAAATCAATTTCATTGCATTCATTTTGCACGAAAATAATTTTAAAATCTATTTTAAAGGTTTAATTTTCGTTCAATCTGTTCTTAACTCGTTTTTTAGTTTAAAATTTTTATTTTGAGATTTTTTCTAACAATTTTCGAAGCATTTTAGTTTTTCTGGCAGCTTGCAGCGACTTTGGGAAAATTGGCATAACTTCTTGCTCAGATGTACAAATGACGAACCATTTTTTGCGTTGCAAACTAGACTCATAGAGGATCGCAACGGTATAGGTCTTGCAGCCTAACTTTTCACGAGGAGAAACAATTTATTCTGCAAAGTTGGACTAAGTGTGCTGCCACCGCTAAAAGATGAAATGTACATTGTTGAGTTTTGTCAAGAAATTCAAATTTGTTGCCAAGTATGCTTCATCCATCATCAAAAGAGGTTATGTTTTCAAAAATTAATGTGCATTGCATTTATTTTACATTTGTTTTAGCCTACCCCATTTGCCCCCCACTTGCTCAAATTTTCAAACCTTTTAAAATTAAGGGGGAGCATTTAATCTCAATCCTTGAGGGGGAGTAAATTTTATTTGTCTTCCTTTTTGATTCACACAAAAAGGGGGAGAAATATGTTGTTTAAAAAATATGATTTTTCTTGTTATGCAACATTGTGCTTTAATGTTTCATAATTTTTATTCAAGTTTTGTGATCATAAAAAAGGGGGAGATTGTTGGGTTTTGGAAAACCGAATAATCTGAGTTTTGATGTTAACAAAACTTGTTATTGTGTTGCTAACATATTTCATCAAGTGTGCAGTTCATAGATGATATTTTACAGCTTAATGATCTGCTAAGAAATGGCCTTGAGTTTTGTTGCTGAAATGAGAATTCAGCATCCAGTAGACCCCGAACGCTGCTGACTAAATTGATCATATCTCATAGCTCGGATATCGAAACTGTGAGACCCCGTTATCACAGCAAGTTACTAAGGTGCAATTTAGAGAACTAAACATTCATGTGAATATATCAGAGTAACGTATTGTGTTGATTAACCTGAGCTTTAGAGATTACAGTACCAAAATGTTTCAAAAGGAATAACACAAATCCTACTAAGGTACTACATTATAGTCTTACTCTACTCAGTAGAAGCTATACAAAAAATTTCTCTAACATGCTAATCCTGTAGCACTCCTTACAGCTCAGCATATCAACCCCAGCCCTGGTTCTCGTCCACAAAAGCACCTACAAAGACAACCCCCAACACATGAGCATAAAACAATTCATATTCAACATAATATGAAAGTAAGGCATAAATGCACAATCCTAAACACAAGCACTTCCTGTATTTCCTGCATTTATAACGCCCATTGGTTGTCCCTGTACCATAATTCATAATAAAACACATTATATGAATGTATGGCTTCATAAATAAATGTCATGACATTTTCTCTTTTTCTTGAGTCAGTCATCATCAGTTATTTTAATGCTTTCATAACCTCAAAACAAGCGGTATCGCATACTCGCTTCTTCATACTAGCGGTATCTCTTCCTCGCTCAGTATGGTATACCTCGCCTCCATGTGCAAGCGAGCCTCCCCCCTCCCGCTCCACATTTTCAGCGATAAAGCATAAGCATTAAAACCTTAACTGTGATCGCCCTGACTCGTGGAATACACCACTTTATTCCACATCACAATATGCAACAACAATGCATAATATGCAACACAATGCATAATAACATGTATCATAACCTTAATGCATCACATTGCATTCATCATGTGTCACACAGACAAACATAAGTACATGTTACCGTTGGGATGCCCGTACGTCACTTACGCACCTTTCCAAAATGTGGTGTGTTGCAGGACTCTATCCCCCGCGCTGTGTAGCTACCTGTGAAGGCTCTACACTAGTGTACAACACAATATTAGATGTCTCATTACAATCCAATATCAAAACTTTAACAAAATATATCAATTTATATTTTTCAACATTCTGGGTCTCTCGATCGATCGGCCCCTCTTCCCGATCGATCGAGAAGACGCCTAAAATCAAAACCAAGATTCTGCCTCGCTCGATCGATCGAGAAGAAATGTCGATCGATCGAGATGCCTTGTTCGAGAAATACCAACCCAGAATTCTCGAACACCTATATTCACACCCTTCGATCTAGCATATAACATACACCACATGTTTGAACAATTATGCTAACAATTACAATACACTACTCCGAGTGTATTCATACCAAATTTACACCCCAAACATAAGCCCACATGCATAAACGTCGATCATTTACATAAGTACTCAACCAACTTTTCCGGAAACAGAACAACATATTTCATTACCAGATTTTTGAGTACTTCACTTCATGCTATTATATCTACCACATATAACATAAAGCATGCTCGAACAAACATGCCAAGGGCTTCACAAAACTACCATGCATATTTTCACATCAAAGGTTTACCAAAACCTAAGCTAACGTGCATGATATCACCTGCTCAAAATCACTCCTAAACCATAATTTTCCAGAAAAACAGGGCATATTCCTTACCCAGATTTTCGAACACTATACTTCACATGCTTTAATCCTCTACATAAAACATGCAACATGCTCAAGGAAAATTACAGAGAGCCTCATAAACATCACATAAAAGTATTCATAGCAATATTTCTTTAATCCCTACACTAGCATGCCGAAACTGCTACCAAGATCAAGCATGCTAGGAATTTAAAAACTGGGAAGAACATGTGACTCCTCACCACTTTTGCCCTTCGATTTTCTATATGAAAGGATGAATGAAATCCGATCACCTTCCTCCTTGAAACCGACCAAGTTGCAGACAAAATGAAAGGAAGAAGAAGAGAGCTTTTTGGAAGAGGCACAATGAAAATATCTTTGTGTAAAGTGGCTTGCTTAGTCATCTGCTTTCTCAGAAAAACAGGGGAGGGGCGTGGGTTCAACAAGTGGGGGTGGGGTGGTTGCATGTAGGGTGGTTTGGTGGTGTTTAATTGTGTCCCGGTATTTCATACGATGTATAAAAATATCTTCCCTTGATATTTTATTATTTTACCACATCAACACAACAATTAAAAACACCAAACATGCTCCCTAAACCACATCATCAATTAAATAAATCACTCCCACATACAAAACTCCTTTTTAACACATAGGTTCATAATTAGCAACCCTTAATTGCATGGTTACCCACATAATCGTTTCGGGGATATCACAATACTCCCCTACTTATAAGATTTCGTCCCCGAAATCAAACATGCTGCTAACCAGATAAATAAAACAGTACATAAACGCATACCAGAAAACAGCTCTGGATAGTACTGCACCATGTGTCGCTCTGTCTCCCACGTGGCCTCCTCGACACCCCTACGATCCCACTGAACCTTGATCATAGGAATAACCTTGTTCCGAAGTCTGCGGTCTGCCCTATCCAAAATCCTGATAGGCCGCTCCTCATAAGAAACATCGGACTCAATCTGCACCTCTGAAGGCTGTAACACATGTGAAGGATCCGGCTCATACTTCCTCAGCATAGACACATGAAAAACGTCGTGTATACCAGACAGAGAAGGCGGTAAAGCCAAACGGTACGCCAGAGTACCAACACGCTGTAAGATCTCATACGGCCCCACGTATCTAGGAGACAACTTCCCCCGCATACCAAACCGTACTACTCCTCTGAAAGGTGAGATCTTTAGAAAAACTCTGTCGCCTAACTGAAACTCCAACGGCCTACGCCGCTGATGGCATATGCTGCCTGTCTGTCCTGAGCTGCCTTCATCTTCCTCTTGATAACCTTAACTTTCTCTTCCATTTCCTGAACCAACTCTGGTCCTCCAACCGACTTACGGTCCAAGTCATCCCAACACAAGGGTGACCTACAACGCCTACCATAGAGGGCCTCGAAATGAGCCATCTGTATACTTGCCTGGTAGCTGTTGTTGTAAGAGAACTCAACTAAGGCTATCGAGTCCTGCCATGATATTTCGAACTATAGCACACAAGCTCTCAACATATCCTCGAGCGTCTGTATCGTAAGCTCGGTCTGTCCGTCCGTCTGAGGGTGATAGCCTGTGCTCAGCCTCAACTCTGTACCTAGAGCTGTCTGCAGACCCTCCCAGAAGTGAGATGTGAACCGCGGATCTCGATCGGACACTATCGAAACAGGGATCCCGTGCAGTCTCACCACATCTCTGACATATAACTGTGCCATCCTCAAGTGCGTATATGTCATACAGTAGGGAATGAAATGAGCCACTTTAGTCAATCTGTCCACGACTACCCAGATGGCATCAAAACCCGAAATAGTCCTTGGTAAGTGGGTCACGAAATCCATAGACACGTGCTGCCACTTCCACTCGGGTATCTCCAAACTCCTTAATTCACCTCCAGGCCTTTGCCTCTCAGCCTTCACCTGCTGACAAATCAAACAGCGCTTGACAAATGAGGTGACATCTTGTTTCATACGCCTACCAGAACTGGCTGCGTAGATCCTTATACATCTTCTTCCCGCCTGGGTGGATACTCATCCTGCTGCAATGAGCTCGCTGTAATAAACCCTGACGCAACTCGGGTGTATCTAGAACCACCCATCTATCGCCAAGTCTCAGAGAACCGTCCTCAGCCACTCTGAATCTCGATGGCTGACCTGAATGAACCACTAATATCCATCTCTGAACCTCTACATCGGTCCCCTGAGCCTTCCTGATGTGATCATAAATAACAGGCTCAGCTAGCAAGGTCAAAACCTGTACTGGTGAAGAAGATACATCAAAATCGAATCCCAAATGGCAGTAGGAGCCCAACATAGCTGATAAACACATGGCATCCTCTGCAGTGCTCCGCACCTTCCGACTCAGGGCGTCGGCTGTCAGATTTGCTTTCCCGGGATGGTATAGGATTTCACAATCATAATCCTTCAGCAGGTCCATCCATCTCATCTGCCTCATGTTCAGCTCAGCCTGTGTAAACAAGAACTTCAGGCACTTGTGATCAGTGAAGATTGTAAATGAGGTACCGTATAAATAGTGTCGCCATATCTTCAAGGCGAACACTATAGCTGCCAACTCCAGATCATGGACTGGATACCTCGTCTCGTGTGGCTTCAACTGTCTCGAAGCATAAGCCACTACATGTCTGTCCTGCATCAGTACGCACCCTAATCCCTGTAGCGATGCGTCGGTATAATGAACAAATCCTTTGTTCTCCTTGGGAATCACTAGAACTGGTGCAGTAGTCAGTCTGTGCTTCAATTCCCTGAAACTCTGCTCACAAGCATCTGACCAACAAAATGAGACTCCCTTCTGAGTCAGCTGTGTAAGTGGCTTGGCGATCTGTGAGAAACCCTCGACGAAACGTCGATAATAGCCAGCCAGACCAAGAAAACTTCGAATCTCACTGACTGAAGTAGGGGCAGACCAATCCATAACTGCCTCTATCTTCCTCGGGTCTACTGATATCCCCTCTCGTGATATGATATGGCCTAAGAAGACTACACTGCTCAGCCAAAACTCACACTTGTTGAGTTTGGCGTACAACTGATGATCTCTGAGGATCTGGAGCACTATCCTCAGATGATCGGCATGATCCTTCTCATTCCTTGAATAGACCAGGATGTCATCAATGAACACGATCACAAACTGATCGAGGTACTCCTGAATACTCTGTTCATCAGGCTCATAAATGTAGCAGGGGCATTCGTCACCCCGAATGGCATCACCAAGAACTCATAGTGCCCATACCGAGTTCTAAAAGCCGTCTTTTGGACATCACCAGCTCTAATCCGCACCTGGTGATAGCCTGATCTCAAGTCTATCTTGGAGTACACCTCTGTACCCTGAAGCTGGTCGAACAGATCATCGATCCTCGGAAGCGGATATCTGTTCTTCATTGTAGCCTTGTTCAGTTGCCTGTAGTCAATGCACAGACGCATCGATCCATCCTTCTTTTTCACGAACAAGACTGGCGCACCCCAAGGCGATACACTAGGACGGATGTATCCCTTGTCAAGGAGCTCCTGTAACTGTACCTTCAGTTCCCTCAGCTCTGTCGGTGCCATCCTGTATGGGGCACGAGAAATGGCCGATGTCCCTGGCAGCAGCTTTATAGCAAACTCCACATCCCTGACATGCGGAAATCCCGGAATCTCATCTGGGAACACATCAATGAACTCCGCCACAACCGGAATGTCCTCAGCTCTCACTTCCTTTTCCTCAGATACATCCACAGCATAAATGATGTAACCTGTGTGGCCGCGTTCCAATAATCGCGCCATCTTAACCGCTGATATTACCGAAATCTTTGGACGAGAGCCGTCCCCATAAAAGGTCCACTGGAACCCCTGATCAGACAGAAAACGGACAAGCCTCTGCCGGCAGTCTACCACAGCTCGGTATCTGCTCAACACGTCAATGCCGATAATGCAGTCAAAGTCTGCCATCTCTAACTGAATCAAATCGGCCCTCAGATCATTGCCCTCAAAATAAATGAGGCAATCAGATAACAGCCGATCCGCAATCACATGCTTCCCCGTGGGTGTCGAGACCATAAGAGGCGTGGGTAACAGAGACGAGCACAAGTGGTGTCCCTCGACAAAAGCAGTAGATACAAAAGAATGGGTAGCACCTGTATCTATCAATATAAGTGCAGGGTACGTAAATAAATGGCACGTACCAGCAATGACCTCCTCTGGGCTGCCTCATCCTGCTCCCTGGTCAGTGCATACACCTGTCCCTGCGGCGGTCCTGCCGTCTGACCTCCCTGTAGTCGTGGTGCAAACTGCTGTCTCTGTGGTGCCCTCCCAGCATCAAACCTCGGCCTATTCGGCCCTGAATCTGTCTGGCCTGCCCGATTGGGGCAACCTCGAGCAAAGTGGCCCACCTTGCCACAGATATAGCAACCCTGACAGTCCCGTGACAAGTGCCATCCTCCACAGTTGCTACACTTGTTTCCCACTGTCTTGCTCCCCTGTGTGGGTCCCTTATTGTTCTGTTTCTGACCCTGAGACTTCTTCCCACTAAATTTCGAAGATGATGAGGCCCCACGAGCCTTGAACTGATCCCCTCGTGGCCTCATACTATCAGCAGCAGGCCTCTGTGGTGGTACAGAAGGGGGTACAACATCCTTGTACGCGCCCACCGCAATCTCCGCTAACTCTGCCCGTGTCAGGGCGTCATCAAATGAACTGGGGTTGTTGGATATAACCCTATCAAATAGTTCTGGCCTCAATCCCTTCAGAAAATTCCTCATCTTTGCATGGCTGCTGACAGCAATATGAGGTACATACCTCAGCAGTGAGGAATACTGCATAGCATAGTCTGACACTGACATGCTACCCTGCTTCAAACTGTTGAACTCATCCTCTTTTAATTGTCTGGCAGCTGCAGAGAAATACCGGTTAAGGAACCGGGTCCGGAATACAGTCCAGTCAACTGCCATACCTAGAGCTCTAAGCTCCATCACGGTGGTCTTCCACCACATAGCAGGCTTCTTAGCCATCTGAAACTCGGCTAACCTTAGCCATGCCGTGCGTGCACAAGGTGCAGTCACAAGTATCTGCTCTATACGTTCCAACCACTCCTCAGCTACTTCACCAGACTCAATTCCCTCAAACATGGGCGGATGGAAACTCAGAAACTGCTTCAAACTGAGCTCCCCTGGCAGTAACATCTGTACACTGGGCTCCATGCCAACAGCAGGTGGTGGTAAAGGATTCAGCTGAGCGATACTGGCATTCCTACTGTCCATATCCCCTACCTCGTCATTGGGGTTCTCCGGGTTAACAGCCTCCATGCTGCAACACAAATGTTAACAACAATACCAAAAGCAGTTCATAATATAAGCCGTTAGATAACAAGAGTATCTTATTCAAAAGCATGTTAGTACAACACTTATACACAATATGCATCACATGCATAACATGCCCAACAATGAATGCCTAGCCAACTTGTTTCTAAAGGCTACCCTTCACTCTTCCCTGGTTATCTGACCTGTCTCTGATACCACTAAATGTGAGACCCCGTTATCACATCAAGTTACTAAGGTGCAATTTAGAGAACTAAACATTCATGTGAATATATCAGAGTAACGTATTGTGTTGATTAACCTGAGCTTTAGAGATTACAGTACCAAAATGTTTCAAAAGGAATAACACAATTCCTACTAAGGTACTACATTATAGTCTTACTCTACTCAGTAGAAGCTATACAAAAAATTTCTCTAACATTCTAATCCTGTAGCACTCCTTACAGCTCAGCATATCAACCCCAACCCTGGTTCTTGTCCACAAAAGCACCTACAAAGACAACCCCCAACACATGAGCATAAAACAATTCATATTCAACATAATATGAAAGTAAGGCATAAATGCACAATCCTAAACACAAGCACTTCCTGTATTTCCTGCATTTATAACGCCCATTGGTTGTCCCTGTACCATAACTCATAATAAAACACATTATATGAATGTATGGCTTCATAAATAAATGTCATGACATTTCCTCTTTTTCTTGAGTCAGTCATCATCAGTTATTTTAATGCTTTCATAACCTCAAAACAAGCGGTATCGCATACTCGCTTCTTCATACTAGCGGTATCTCTTCCTCGCTCAGTATGGTATACCTCGCCTCCATGTGCAAGCGAGCCTTCCCCCTCCCGCTCCACATTTTCAGCGGTAAAGCATAAGCATTAAAACCTTAACTGTGATCGCCCTGACTCGTGGAATACACCACTTTATTCCACATCACAATATGCAACAATGCATAATATGCAACACAATGCATAATAACATGTATCATAACCTTAATGCATCACATTGCATTCATCATGTGTCACACAGACAAACATAAGTACATGTTACCGTTGGGATGCCCGTACGTCGCTTACGTACCTTTCCAAAATGTGGTGTGTTGCAGGACTCTATCCCCCGCGCTGTGTAGCTACCTGTGAAGGCTCTACACCAGTGTACAACACAATATTAGATGTCTCATTACAATCCAATATCAAAACTTTAACAAAATATATCAATTTATATTTTTCAACATTCTGGGTCTTTCGATCGATCGGCCCCTCTTCCCGATCGATCGAGAAGACGCCTAAAATCAAAACCAAGATTCTGCCTCGCTCGATCGATCGAGAAGAAATGTCGATCGATCAAGATGCCCTGTTCGAGAAATACCAACCCAGAATTCTCGAACACCTATATTCACACCCTTCGATCTAGCATATAACATACACCACATGTTTGAACAATTATGCTAACAATTACAATACACTACTCCGAGTGTATTCATACCAAATTTACACCCCAAACATAAGCCCACATGCATAAACGTCGATCATTTACATAAGTACTCAACCAACTTTTCCGGAAACAGAACAACATTTCATTACCAGATTTTTGAGTACTTCACTTCATGCTATTATATCTACCACATATAACATAAAGCATGCTCGAACAAACATGACAAGGGCTTCACAAAACTACGATGCATATTTTCACATCAAAGGTTTACCAAAAACCTAAGCTAACGTGCATGATATCACCTGCTCAAAATCACTCCTAAACCATAATTTTCCAGAAAAAACAGGGCATATTCCTTACCCAGATTTTCGAACACTATACTTCACATGCTTTAATCCTCTACATAAAACATGCAACATGCTCAAGGAAAATTACAGAGAGCCTCATAAACATCACATAAAAGTATTCATAGCAATATTTCTTTAATCCTTACACTAGCATGCCGAAACTGCTACCAAGAACAAGCATGCTAGGAATTTAAAAACTGGGAAGAACATGTGACTCCTCACCACTTTTGCCCTTCGATTTTCTATATGAAAGGATGAATGAAATCCGATCACCTTCCTCCTTGAAACCGACCAAGTTGCAGACAAAATGAAGGGAAGAAGAAGAGAGCTTTTTGGAAGAGGCACAATGAAAATATCTTTGTGTAAAGTGGCTTGCTTAGTCATCTGCTTTCCCAGAAAAACAGGGGAGGGGCGTGGGTTCAACAAGTGGGGGTGGGGTGGTTGCATGTAGGGTGGTTTGGTGGTGTTTAATTGTGTCCCGGTATTTCATACGATGTATAAAAATATCTTCCCTTGATATTTTATTATTTTACCACATCAACACAACAATTAAAAACACCTAACATGCTCCCTAAACCACATCATCAATTAAATAAATCACTCCCACATACAAAACTCCTTTTTAACACATAGGTTCATAATTAGCAACCCTTAATTGCATGATTACCCACATAATCATTTCGGGGATATCATAGAAACGAGATGATTCAGTATGGGTTGGAAAGATAAGACAAAGATCTACAAGTCATCATTTGGTAGTGAAAGACTGAACCAGACGTTAAGAAGGCCAAAAAGCTTCTGCAAGTCACGCCATGTGCTGCTGCATCCAGCAAACATACAGCAGGACCATTGCCTCGTATTTCAAGCATAACTCTCTCATACAAACTCGAAATCGAGCGATTCTTGATTCCCTGGAAAGCTAAGAAAAAGGGCTACAACTTTCATGAAGATCACTTTGCCGAGAAATCAATGAATCAAGAGATATAACCAAGAGAACAGAACAGCAGATGTTGGGCAGCATTGTACCAGCAGACCTCAGACCAACTGGTACCAGCAGACCTCAGACCAGCTGATGTTGTACCAGCAGACCTCAGACCAACTGGTACCAGCAGACCTCAGACAAACTGGTACCGGCAGACCTCAGACCAACTGGTACCAGCAGACCTCAGACCAACTGGTACCAGCAGACCTTGGCCAGCTGATGCTGTACCAGCAGACCTCAGACCAACTGGTACCAGCATACCTCAGACCAGCTGATGCTGTACCAGGAGACCTCATGCCAGCTGATGCTGAACCAGCTGACCAGACCAGTTGACCAGACCAGCAGACTTCCAAAAATAGCCCAGAAGCAGAATATGACCATTGCAATGTTTGAAAGCTTACCAAAACTGTCCCAACGGTTATATTCTTGTATCTAACGTATATATCTACTTGGGGCTATATATACATGATTTGAAAGCCCAATAACAGCTGATTGAAGATCAATCCAAGCCTTCCAAAGCAAACCCACTTGGGATTCAATTGAGGAACTTCAAAGACAAAAGCTGCTAAATGAAGATCACTCCTCAAACCTTTGACACCTCTTACCTGGCTGTATCAGATTCATTATGGAATCATTTGTGCCTTTGTATTCACTCTATTCATTGTATTTGTGACCTAAAATAGAAGAGTGAATACCATTGTAACAGTTGATGATTCATCACAACCGATTGAGAGGTCTTTGTATGTGAGACATTAAAGAACATACATAGTTGAGTTGCTAGGAGTTCTAGTTGGATGGGGAATGCCCAGCTGGACCGGGTTTGTACAAAGAGTTGTATAAATCAAAGTCTTCTAGTGTATCCTTCCATGAGATGGAAGAAGGGGAGACGTAGAAGCGTTGTGCTTCGAACTTCCAGAAACAAATGCTTGTGTTATTTACCTTACTGCTTTTACATACTTTCTTGCATATCTTTAAAATGCCTTTCAAATGAGTAATCGGTTTTAGAGCGGGTTATGTCGAGTGTCTTCCGCTCGGTTTTGTAACCGAACTCGATATAATCTCTCGGTGCAATTATTTCAAGAACACGAGCTATTCAAGCTCAAGTTGGTTGAACTCGGGTGTGGAATGGCAACCCACCCCCGGAATCGATCCTGACAATGACTCATTAAAAATCATCTGTGTTCAATAAATACCTCTCAATCTCAATTTCTAGTACCAACCCCAGCACAAAGCATTCCGGACCCCAGATCCCACAAAAAACCAAATTCCAAGGTTATCACCATGATGAGAATACAATCTCATCCCTTGGATCTAACGACCCCTAATATCCGATTTAAAATCCTCGGGAGTCCCTACACCGTAATTAATTCATAATTGCCACTATTAAAATCCATTAATGATCATTACCACATCGGGATTTATACCATCAATTCCCGGGCATCACAATTATCCCCCAATAATAAAATTTCGTCCCCAAAATTTGCACTGGCGTACCCCATGTACAACCAAGACCACACAATCCAATGGATTCACTTCGTCGAATCATGAGCGCATCGTGAATGACACACCAACCGCAAGGACACCGACCTCGCACCAAATCCTGGAATGGAGTAAATCTCCCAAACCATAACAATCCCAAAAGAACGTCAGCATGCCCCGATGCTAACCACCCAAAAGCAGTCAGTCAACCCTAACTGCTAACCAAACAAATCATTCGTGATTCCAACATAGATATCGTCTAAATGATATCTTTATGACTTAGTCAACGATGTTAAACATACATCGATACCAAAGAAGCCACCAGTACACAACAGTGTACCTAAACTACACCCGGCTTCCGCTTTCCAAATCCATTTCCATCGAAAGAGTAGTTGCACCACTTTGCAACATGGATCGGGCAACTCACGGCCACCGATCAACACAAAACACATCTTCAAAGATGCATACGTCCGTGTGTTCCAAGAAATCACATCTTGGTCCAAACACACCATCGAGACTCTACCACGTCTCAAGTTCTATAGAGGACATGCAAGAAAGATCAATTGCGTTCCCTCCAAACGTGTCAACAACTGACACCCAACAGATCGAATCCCGGCCATCCTTCGTTTACCCAAGGATTCAACAATCCTAACACAGGGATACTATCGAATTATCCAGTAAGGAATTTCCATAACCCCAAAATACGACAATTCCTCCTCAGAGGAAATCGACCGAACCTCACGTTCATTCTTCAGAATACATCGTGCCATTGAGATCACCAATCTCAAGGTGCCACAATCTCTCACCAGAGATTCATCTGTCCAAGCATACTAATTCGATGCTTGACAAGTACCAAAATGCTAGCATTCGTATACACACACCGGTATACATGCCTAAGCACCAACACCACATGCATACTCAATGCACTCGGCTCGGGTATCTCCAATAATACCCATAAGCCCCAAATACAACTGTCAATCCTCAGTTAATCTCACACAGTGGAGAATGATGATTGACTGACCAACGACCAATGGTGTGATTCCAACATCAACACCACCCAAACCAACTCATCGAGTCTTCAAAGATTCCCAAGAGGTAGGTATATCAATACCGCCTTCCTCACAAGGAAAATGTCATGAACTCATGACCCTCCAACCTCGAACCACCATTTGGTAAACCTGGATATATTTATACCAAAACATATCCCAGAACCAATAAATACACAACTTGTTCAGAATAGTGCATCAATGCCACAATTACCAATCGAAATCCGCATACACAACGTATACACATCTCACGATGTTCTGTACTAATACCATAGTACTCCACAATCTCGAGCATTTCCCCGGAGACGTCTCCTCATACGTCTCTCAAAAATAAAAAGCCATTACTCAGTTCAACACCAGCAATGCTTACCATGGCCGATTCACAATCAACCCTCGACCAAAACCAGTTGTCTCCATGACAGTATGTTCCAAATCTCTCCAAGATATACAATCAACATAGTAGTGACACCCCACTAATATATTCCACAATTCAGATTGTGTTTCCCCATTGCATTCCATATGCAAAGATGCTCAACCAGAGCTAACAACGACTTGTTGACACTCACGTTGGTACTCCCAACAAAACTCAGATGTCCCAGTACAAGTCCCTCAAAGCATTTGACGTATAAACGTCCTCGTGAGGTATTCCCCGACTCAAACCTCATGCCACATAGTGACTACAAGAGTCCACCATAAACCCTCATCGTATCATTATACGATTTACCAAACTCGGTTCCAACGCGCAGCACAAAGGCTATTTCAAGCTCACTATAGCACCGCAACAATTAGAGTAGTGGGTCATCACCCAATATTTCTCTAAAACACCAAAGCATAATGGACATCCCGGTGTCCTTGCTCAACCACGATGCAACCCTAATTCATTAGGACTTATTCCACACCTTCAGGGTGAGTGTGACCATGTCTACCCCACGTCACAACGACAAAAGCGAGTAGTTTCCTCAATAACTACTCTTACCACCAATCACTTGGCCTTAGCCATCCCAACGAGAATACCCAAAGGTACCCCTACTCGTAAAATATTTACCTCTAATGCATTATGCGGTACACTCACCGGTACAATGCATCCAATAATTCATCGAGCAAACCTGCTCGGCATAACGGTCTCGTCAACCGGTGACATAGACACCACCTTGTGCTCGTCATCGGCACTCAAACAATATGACTAAATACATACAACCAGACGTATTATTCATCAAAACGATGCTACACGTCTACATAGAACATCCACTATGTCATCGTCATCACGTGACGGTATATGTCAACATATGACATCCAAAATAACATCGTCAACTCGTGACGGTACATGTCAACATATGACATCCAAAATAACATTGTCAACTCGTGATGGTACATGTCAACACCTGACATTCACAATCTCATCGTCAAACACGTGACGGTATATGTCGATACACAACATCCAGAATCTCATCGTCAAACACGTGACGGTACATGTCAACAGATGACATCCAAAATAACATCGTCAACTCGTGACGGTACATGTCAACACCTGACATTCACAATCTCATCATCAAACACGTGACGGTATATGTCGATACACAACATCCAGAATCTCATCGTCAAACACGTGACGGTATATGTATATCGACGCATGACATCCACAATAATTCTAATAAAATAGTAATATACCATACCTCATCGCTAACAAGATAGTGGCATACCTGTATCCATCGCCCAACAGTGGTACGCAAGCAGTACCATCGCTTGTAGGCGGCGTAATCCAGTGCTACGTACATAGCGGTATAACTCATCGCTGTAGAATCAGGGGCATGATCCCTCGCCATAGAGTCAGCGGCATAAAACATCGCTATAGATATCAGGAGGTATGAACCATCGCCATAGATGTAGCGGAATGACCCATCTCTATATAATACCTGGCGGTATGAACCATTGCCAATAGATGTAGCGGAATGACCCATCGCTATATAATACCCGGCGACATGAACCATCGCCAATAGAGCGGAATGAACCATCGCGATGAATACCCGACGGGATAAACCATCGCCAATAAACTAGTGGAATGTACCATCGCTATATAGATACCCGACGGTATAAACCATCGCCAGTAAACTAGCGGAATGAACCATCACTATATAGATACCCGGCGGCATAAACCATCGCCAATAAACTAGCAGAATGAACCATCGCTATAGATACCCGGTGGCATAAATCATCGCCAATAAACTAGCGGAATGCACCATCGCTATATAGATACCCGGCGGCATAAACCATCGCCAATAAACTAGCGGAATGAACCATCGCTATATAGATACCCGGTGGCATAAACCATCGCAAATAAACTAGCGGAATGAACCATCGCTATATAGATACATGGTGGCATAAACCATCGCCAATAACTAGCGAAATCAACCATTGCTATATAGATACCCGGCGGCATAAACCATCACCAATAAACTAGCGGAATGAACCATCGTTATATAGATACCCGGCAGCATAAACCATCGCCAATAAACTAGCGTCATGATATCCCTCGTTATACAGCGGCAAATATCCCTCTTCGCTACTTCGCTTCGACATACCAGCGGCATAATATCCCTCGCTTAAGCGGCAAATATCCGTCATCGCTATCATATGACAGCGGAAAGCTCATCGCTACGCCATATTAGCGGTATAATATCCCTCGCTTAAGCGGCAAATATTCTTCATCGCGATGGTATGACAGCGGCGCCACTACTCCTCGTTTTATCATGACAGCAAAACTACCCCTCGCTTTGACATATTAGGGGCATAATATCCCTCGCAATAGTAATATGACAGCGGAATTATCCTTCGCTTCGACATAATTGCGGCAAATATTCTTCATCGCTATAATATGACAGCGGCAGGTATTGACATCGCTACTTTATGTATGCAACCGTAATGCATAATCCATATCCCAATAAACATCGTTGTGAGTGTATTTTAATGCACCTCGCTTCAAATGTCACATGCAGAATTTATCATCGCTTCAACATTTAGCGGCAAAGCATTAAAATCATCACTCCAATATATATGCAACCGCAATGCATAATCCATGTCCCATATGACCCTGCAACCACCATGGTTAGCAACAACATATTCCAATTATGAACACAAATCATAAACACACATAAGCAATATTGTTGTGCCACACAACACTAACTATCATCATGCATAAGTATGTGCTTCCCATTCCTATCAACATATTCCTAGGCCCTCAACAGCCCCAAAGAGCAAACCTGGCTCTGATACCACGGATCCCCGTGCCCTTAACCCGTTATTAGTGTATTAACTCATGCCATTAGTGCATACAATCATATTATCATGGGGAAGAAAACCATATGCAAGTATAGCATCATATACCATTTATAAAATTTATTGCATTAGAACCCCATAATATTCAAATTCCCCAACCAAAACCATTTACGTAGCATGCATCCTCATAATACACTAACATACTCTCAGTTCATTTAGCAATTCCGTATTTAATTGCATGCAGACAATAAATGAAGAGAGAAAAACCATCCCCATTTATACATTTCATATACACGTAAAAATGTGCTCACATGAGAGCACCCAATGATTAAATGTGTATCTAATGTATAAGATACTCTACCAAGAGAAAAGAGGGGAAAGAGGAAGAGAAGGGGTGTAAGGACCCCCGTGCCCTTAACCTATCAGTGTATTAATCCATAACATTAGTGCATGCAATCATATTATCATGGGGGAAAAGCCATATGCAAGTATAACATCATGTACTGTCCAGAAAATTTCTTGCATTTGATCCACATAATATTCTAATTCCCCAACCAAGATCACTTACATAGCATGTACCCTCATAATACACTAACATGCTTTCAGTTCATTTAGCAATTCCGTATTTAATTGCATGCAAACAATAAATGAAGAGAGAAAAATCATTGCCCATTTATACATTCCATATACACGTACTCACATGAGAGTACCCAATGAATATACACGTATCTAATGTATAAGATACTCTACCGAATGCGGTTATTGGTACTTTCGTATCTACTGTATAAGATACTCTACCGAATGCGGTTATTGGTACTTCGGTCCTGGAAGCACCTCACATGCATAATTCGATCCCAACTCTGGATCTACGTACTTATACAACCGGCTCTGGTACCTCAATCCTGGAAGTACCTCAAATTAACAGCCCGAGCTCCACTCCAAAGCTACTGCTGCACCTCTATCACCTGGTCCAACAGAGACAGCCCCCACACGTGGTGAGCATACCAATACCACCAATCCAATAATCATAATATTACAGAATGTAATGCCATGAATTTAAATGATACTCCCTGGATGGTATCTGATCGCTTTTATTTTAAACAATTAATTCCAGTGTAGCGATTTTAGACCGCAAGTGCACAGTGTCAAGTTTTAGTATAGTGATATAAAAGAAAGGATATCGAACCCACAGGGACTAACGTATAAGTACCAAATAAAATTAGCAAAATTATATTTAGCCTACGAATTAAATGATTAATTAACTAATTAAACTAAAAACTTAAAAACTCAAAATTAAAGCACTCCTTTGAAGATACGAAGGAATTCCACTCAAGAAATTTATCAAGATGTTGGTTCAAATGTGTTATCGTCAATGATTTATTATAAAATAATTACTAATTAATCAATTCTTAAGGTGACGAATTTCCTAATATAATCAATATACTTTCTCAAGCTATATTGAAACTAATATTAAATTGAAGCAAGTAACTGTCGTTCACTTAAACCAATTTAATATTGAATAAATCTCAATGAAAACCGTTAACTTTAAATCTTTCAATTCAAAGTGATCACGTATGTGATTTAATCTCTCGATCTAAATCTTTAACATACAACACGAATTATTATAGTGTATTATAACTTTATCTCTTGATCTCAATTATAATTCACAAATTCAATCAAAGGTAGCACGGCTTTGATAGCATTAAGATTATAATTCATGCACAAAAGAAATTAATCCACTCAAGCACATTCAAATCAATGATTCAAGCACAATATTCCCTAACCTTGATAAAATAAACTTAATTATATTCAAATCAAACTAAAAAGATGTATAATCGTTTCTCAACCTCATCAACATCAATAAATCTGAAAATCAAAATAACTAAAGTTTAGAAGTATGATAACGTAGGAGTCGAATCCGTGCGTTGAACGATACTTCTTCTTTTGCTTCCTTCCTTACACTTCAAAGGATTTCTCTAAACTTGACTTGTTCTTCGAAGATGAAAGGCGGCTGAAAAGTTGGTGTAAAAAATTATATTGGGTCTGATTAGCTCTGATAATGGTCCTTGAATTCGTGCCATAGTTCCCTTATTTATAGAAGAGGGGCTGGATGGAAGTGTTTCCAAAAATCAAACCAAATCAAGTCTTTAATTTTCTGAAAATTCTGTGGCTCGATCGATCGGTGCATATGTCTCGATCGATCGAGATCTTTAAATTCTCGGCCCTGACTTTATCTACCTCGCTCGATCGATCGAGACTAAACTGCCGATCGATCGAGATTTCTTCAATTTTGCTTGTCAAGTCTCTGCCCTTCTCGATCGATCGAGCCTATGTTTCCGATCGATCGAGCTGTTCATTTTCTCGTTGGCCAAAACTCTGTCTCCTTCGATCGATCGCGCACCATGTCCGATCAATCGGTCATGCCAGAATCCAAATTCTTCATTTCTTGCCTCGGTTTGATCCGTTTTCTTCCTTCTAGCTCAAATCTTCCACTTTCCACCTGGATTCCTGAAACAACCAAATAAATACCAAAAAGCGTAACATCATCCCGGAATCTACATGAAAATATATACATATCTTAGCAAAAACACACGTAATATTCAACCCTATCAACTCCCCTAAACTTAGACTTGATCGTCCTCGAGCAAGCATTAAGATCAAAATGCAAAGTTCATCATCAATACTTTAAATGAATTAACTTAGCAACTCAAACGTTAAAGCTCAGAAATCTCACTAACACTTCAATCATAATTCAATCCAAAAATCAACAAGAAGTGTTTTCTCATAAGCCAAGCAATATATCACAAAACTAGATCGTGTGTGTGTGTTAATGTCAATCTTGAGTTTCATATATACTTTTAGGATCAAATAATGCTATTAAACTCAATGTCAAGATTACTATTAAACACTTCATAAGCCTACTTTTTCAAGCACTTCTCCAGTAATGTAGTTATCCCCTAGACTTGGATTAATAGGCCTTTTAAAGCTTGTAATGTTAGGCCTAGGTGTTTGGCTACAAAGAAAGATAGGGTAACACAAAGAAGAGAGTATAATCATGTAAAATTCAAGTTTTTAGCACAAAATTGAGCTTTTGTTCTTTTTCTTTTATAGCCTTGGCCACTTTGGGTCTTATTTAGTCAATTTTATTTTTTTTGGCTTTTTGTCTATCTTTTTCTTTTCTCATTCATAAATTTTTTTTTACAATAAAATCATCAAAGTATAGCAATTCATGTGCATTTAATGAGAATCATTATACTCCCTTAGGGTTAAGATAAAAATATTCAATTTAGGCTCAATTAGGTAGGTATAATGAGTTTGCCAAAGAATGTTGAATGGGGCTAATAGTATGTTAAACATACTCCATTCTTTTTTTTCAATTAGCTCAAATTAGGGAACTAGAGATTGATATATACATGGTAAGCTTGAAAAGCTCAAACGTTTCAAAGATCGCCTAAATCATTTCCAAGTCTAGTTCATAACTATAAAATTTCGCCTCAATGTGCCCTCTAGGTTCTAGAGTGCTTTAAGATCCTCAAGACTAATCATAGTTAACAAAATTTTTCCAATATATAATTCCCTCAATCATGACTCAAAAGTGCTCAAGATGTTCCTCAATTTTGAAATATCAACTCAACCAAAGATAGTCACAAACAAGTCAAAAATCTTCAAGACTTTAGTTGAGATGGAGAGTAATATCATCATGTAATACCGTTGCAAGTCTAATTCCTTATTTCTTAATGATGAACTCATTATAATTTTTTTTTATGTGCCCAAAAACGATCTAATCTTATGATAGACTAGTCATGCAAGGTAAGTAACAAGAGAAAAACAACAGAAACAGGTAAACACCCCCCCCCCCCCCCCCCCCAAACTTAGTACATGCATTGCCCTCAATGTATAGTAAACAATAAGTGCAAAATCAAAATCCATGGAAAGCAGGTTGAGCAAAATCCATCATAGATCTTGGATTCGGTGCTTCATTGTTCGCGCCCCCTTCTTGATTGTTATCAGCTATTGTTCGAGCTTCGCTTATTTTCCTTAGACACGTACGCTCGATTTCTGGGTCAAACGGCTCGAGTGCGGGGTTGCTACTCTTTGGCATGCACCAAGAAATGACTACCTGTAAAAATCAAACCAAAAAGAGAAACACGAATGTAGTAAACCCAACGATCAAAAGTGACAAACAAACAAAACAAAAATAAATGGCTAAATTACAATTAACTAATCTCGTATGATATTATACAAATTAGTCCCCGGCAACGGCGCCAAAAACTTGATCGCTTTTATTTTAAACAATTAATTCCAGTGTAGCGATTTTAGACCGCAAGTGCATGGTGTCAAGTTTTAGTATAGTGATATAAAAGAAAGGATGTCGAAGCCACAGGGACTAACGTATAAGTACCAAATAAAATTAGCAAAATTATATTTAGCCTACGAATTAAATGATTAATTAACTAATTAAATTAAAAACTTAAAAACTCAAAATTAAAGCAACTCCTTTGAAGATGCGAAAGAATTCCACTCAAGAAATTTATCAAGATGTTGGTTCAAATGTGTTATCGTCAATGATTTATTTGTAAAATAATTACTAATGAATCAATTCTTAAGGTGACGGATTTCCTAATATAATCAATATACTTTCTCAAGCTATATTAAAACTAATATTACATTGAAGCAAGTAACTCTCATTCACTTAAACCAATTTAATATTGAATAAATCTCAATGAAAACCGTTAACTTTAAATCTTTCAATCCAAAGTGATCACGTATGTGATTTAATCTCTCGATCTAAATCTTTAACATACAACACGAATTATTATAGCGTATTATAACTTTATCTCTCGATCTCAATTATAATTCACAAATTCCATCAAAGGTAGCAATGCTTTGATAGCATTAAGATTATAATTCATGAACAACAGAAATTAATCACTCAAGCACATTCAAATCAATGATTCAAGCACAATATTCCCTAACCTTGATAAAATAAACTTAATTATATTCAAATCAAACTAAAAAGATGTATAATCGTTTCTCAACCTCATAAACATCAATAAATTTGAAAATCAAAATAACTAAAGTTTAGAAGTACGATAACGTAAGAGTCGAATCCGTGCGTTGAACGATACTTCTTCTCTTGCTTCCTTCCTTGCACTTCAAAGGATTTCTCTAAACTTGTCTTGTTCTTCGAAGATGTAAGGCGGCTGAAAAGTTGGTGTAAAAAATTATAATGGGTCTGATTATGCTCTGATAATGGTCCTTGAATTCGTGCCCTAGTTCCCTTATTTATAGAAGAGGGGGTGGATGGAAGTGTTTCCAGAAATCAAACAAAATCAAGTCTTTAATTTTCTGAAAATTCTGTTGCTCAATCGATCGGTGCATATGTCTCGATCGATCGAGATCTTTAAATTCTCGGCCCTGACTTTCTCTGCCTCGCTCGATCGATCGAGACTAAACTGCCGATCGATCGAGATTTCTTCAATTTCGCTTGCCAAGTCTCTGCCCTGCTCGATCGATCGAGCCTATGTTTCCGATCGATCGAGCTCTTCATTCTCTCGTTGGCCAAAACTATGTCTCCTTCGATCGATCGCGCACCATGTCCGATCGATCGGTCATGCCAGAATCCAAATTCTTCATTTCTTGCCTCGGTTTGACCCGTTTTCTTCCTTCTAGCTCAAATCTTCCACTTTCCACCTGGATTCCTGAAACAACCAAATAAATACCAAAAAGTGTAACATCATCCCGGAATCTACACGAAAATATATACATATCATAGCAAAAATACACGTAATATTCAACCCTATCAGTATCATCCTCATCTGGGATCCCCTGTATTGTCCCTGTTCTCAAATAACCAAACCATTAAATTCTCAAAAGCCAGTTGATCATCTCATTGATCAACTAAAACCGTTCCTACTATACCAGTTCCACAATCATATATGATTAAATCATCAAATAGAGTACCACATATATCACATATATCTAGCCAATGAGTTCATAGTTCCATTTCATAGCTCGCTCCACAATAGCGGCATTTTAATCACACGCACGCTTAACAACAGCGGCATCATAACCGATGGTCGCTCAATGGCGACAACATTCCAATTATTGCTCGCTCAAAAGCGGCACCATATAATTCACAATGTATGTCCCTTTATCGCAATTACCTTATACCATGCATTTCACTATCCATTTATTGCAAATAACACATACCATGAATTTCACAGTTGCAACATTATAACAGGCTGTGCTCGTACGTTATACGTACCTTATAATTCCGTAGTTCGAGTCCAACCTCGCCTGAGTCCCACGACCCGATGAATTATGTGCTAACACATAAATAACTCACAATTAAACACAAGCATGCAATCACGTGCCCAAGCACGTTAATAACCCCCAAACTTATTGTCAATCCATGACGATTTATCATTTTAAAAGACCACGGGTTAAGCATGCATAATACCCAAAATATACCATTTTATAAGTTTAAAATGATAGCCAAAAAACTCAACCAAGAATTTTGTTTTATCAAACCTTGGCTCCAACCAATCCATTTTAAAAGTATAGCATTTCCATTGGAATGTAGACATTGCCCCGGAAATCGGCTATTTAAACCCCAATTCCAAAATCCCGATATTTACCAAAATTTCCGAAAAAACAACATCCTTCGGGCGGCGTTCGATCGCCGATTTTATCGTGATCGATCGCCCCTGACCAGTGGGCAACAACGCCTTATCGCGATCGATCACGAGTCTCCATGATCAATCACCAACCCGCTCACGATCGATGGTAGCGCTTATCGTGTACGCCCGAATTAACCATTCTTCAGTTAATAACAAAAATATGTAGTAGTGGAAGTAGGGATCGATCTCACAGGGAAGGTAACTTTATTTCGTGCCAAAAACGAATAGTAACAAGGGGGTTTTAGGATGAATGATTACTACTAAGCAAATTCTATAATTAAACTAATTAACGAGATTAACTAAGATGATTTAAACTTATGAGAGCGAAGCGATTCTTGGTTTCCAGGTAACCGTACTTTTGGAAAATTATCTTTTGGTCATCAAATCAAAACATTCGAATTCTTTCAATTATCTATCGATTGGAAATTAAATTCCTACTCATCTTATTCGTAGTCAAAGAGAAAACAACATTCAATTCAACCCTTACCAAATCTCTAATCACCACTACAACCGTTAATGATTAAATCAATGATAGTTTCAAAACTAATGAGTTCGATAAATCTAATCAATGAAAACTACAGCCGTTAAAATTGATTACTCAACCGTTTCTCCTAAGAATTCAATAACACCTACAGCCGGTTAATTATTGATCTTAGTTGTTTCTTAACAAACCATCGATTATGTAATTGAATATTAGGTGATCGGTCTAATACACAAACACAACAATCATGGAATTTGAAATCTGAGAAACAAATTGAAATCGAAATCTAATTCAACAATCAAGCCAAATTCTCATAAAAGATTTAAATCCAAAAGTAGGTATCCCTTCAACCAAGAATCAAAGGGTTTTAGCCTAGCATAAATAAATCTAAAAACAATAAAAATTCGATGGAAAACATTAAATAAATAAAGGAAAATAAATTACTAATATAAATCACGATTCCGGCTTGTCGATTCCGGTTCCGTTCTTCGTTGTTCTTGAAGAAAACTTGAAAGAAAATCAATCTAAAATCTCAAATTATTCTAAAAGTATGAAAAACTATCAAAAACTGCTGCTAATGAGGCTTAGTCTCGAGTTTTAGGCTAAGGGAGTGATAAAAATGGGATACAATCTTTTAAACATGGTAAAAGACTCAATTTCCTAATTTCCGGACTCTTCGGCGATCGATCGCCTGATGTGTGGCGATCGATCGCGTGGCTTTTATTTTTCAGCGAATTTCTTGAGGCGATCGATCGCCACTTTATCGCGATCGATCTCCGAGCTCCAGTAGACTTTGGCGATCGATCGCCACTTCTTTGCGATCGATCGCTGGTTCGTGAATTTTGTTGATTAAGTTTCTGTCCATAGGCGATCGATCTCCTCTTCATGGCAATCGATCTCCTCCTTCAAAATTACTTTTTTGCCCTTTTCTTGATCAACTTTTAGTCCTTGTCATATCCATGTCTCTTCTTGGTCTTTACACATCATTTTTAGCTCGTTTTCTTCGATTGTACCTACAATTACACAAATATACGATTAGGTAGCATACGTATCAAATTATCTATCAAAACCTACCAAATCGTAGACAATTAAGCACTAAAGATGTGTCTATTTCTAGTCACATCAAACTCCCCCATACTTACTCTTTACTCGACCTCGAGTAAACAAATAAAACTACAATATTTTTGGTTGGCTCATAGGTTCATAACAAAGCAACTTGTCCTCACTTTAATGCCTCAACAATTTTAACATGCATAATAATGAACGACGGTGAAAAATTAACAGTGGAACAAGTTCAATCCCTAAACATTTCGTACCCAACGAAGTAGTGAACGTGTGTGTGTGGTCATAAACAAGTGTTGTGTACAAATTATAGATCCAAAATATGCAAAGCCATAATAGTTCAAGTCATACACTAACACAAGTATAAGCTCACTTTCACACTCTTCTCCACTATCTTAGCTACTTTGCAAACATAAATCAAGTAGGTCTTTATTGGCTTGTAGCTTGGCCTAGGTATTGGCTTATGAAAAAAAGGGTAAGGATATTCAAACAAGAGAGTATGATGAAATGCACACTAAAAGCTTATCTTCTTGTATGAATTTTTCAACTTCGTTCTTTTTCACAAGGTTTATTTCAACACTTTTCTTCTTTTGTGCCTTGGCTCCCCTTGGAGTCATATTTTTATCTATTTTTTCAAGGCATCCCTTTTTCTTTCATGCATTCCATTCTTTTGACAATTAAGCTCACAAATATACTTCAATGATTCCCTCGTGCAATTGAATGAAATACATCATACTCCCTTAAAAGGTATGGATTAAAATCACATTTAGGCTTAAAGGGTAGGATGATAAGCTAGTCAAGAAATGTTGAATGGGGGTCTTTAGTATGCTTAGCATACTACCATTCTTTTACATTTAAGTCTCAAAATAGGTACTAGAGAATGATTTTGTTTACATGGTAGGCTTGAAAGGCTCAAACGCATCAAAGATTGCCTATATCACTTTCATGTTTGCAAGTAGTCTAGACATACGCCTCAAAGAGCATGTAGTTAAGTTCTAGCATGTATTAGAGACTTCTTAAGACTATCACAAAGTTCACACAATCTTCACTAAGTTATGCACACTTCACAAGTCATGACAATAATGTGCTCAAAATATTCAACTTACTAAGTTAAAGTACACTTTGCATTAGAGTTCAAAGTGTTCCAAAGTTAACAATTCACCTATTTTCAAAAGCATGCATGATATCAATTAGGTTTCATCATGGGCTTGTGATTCTAAGCATGCGTTCATTACTAGCTATGAGCTCAAAATTTTCAAATTTTTTGATTTTTTTGTATTTTTGCAATAAGAAAAACAATAACACACTACTAATCCCTCCCCCATACTTAAATCTTACATTGTCCCCAATGTAAGGCAAAAAGACAAGAGAAAAGAAAAGTCCAACTATGAAAGCAATAAAAAATAAAAGGGAGAAAAGAAACTAACTCCCCTTGGGTTGCCTCCCAAGCAGCGCCTCTGTTTAACGTCGGTGGCCCGACGCTATTCCTCTATCAAGGTGGTTGATGCAGTGTTGCTCTATCCTTCCTTAACCACCTCAATATCTTCTTCACTCCTCGGTATCTCGGCTTGTTGCTCTTTGAGTGGTCGTCCCCAGTCTTTGCTCCTTCGTCACTTGATTGACATGGCCGATCTGGAGGGTGCTTCTTTCCATTGGTACGATCCTGCAAGTGAGAAATAAGAGGGTCAGCAGTATCGTGAGTAGATAACGCAGCAATAGTATGAACAGTATGCACTAAGTTAGAATCCATACCTCTCTTCTTGTCAAGGCCATCAGTAGCCTTTCCCATTTCCCACAACTCATCATTATCAAAATCAGAATCATAATCATCATGTACATCAATAGCGTAACTAGAATGCTCAAGAAGTTTAATGGGTTCATACATGTTGAATTTTTCAAATTCACCATTTGACTCCATGGTTATCAAGCCGCTATTTATATTGATCACTGATTTTGATGTTTTCAAGAATGGTATTCCTAAGATAATTAGACTAGAAGGATCACCATTTTCCATGTCTAAGACATAGAAATCGGATGTGAAGACCAAGTTCCTTACATGCACAACTACGTCCTCTACTATCCCCTTGGGTTTGACCGTGGATTTATCCGCTAAGTGAATAACTGCGCTATTTCTTTTTAAAGGTCCCATTTTCAGTTGAGAGTACATTGAGTAAGGCATGACATTTATGGACGATCCTAAATCGAGCATAGCCTTCTCAATCCTAATACCTCTAATCTCACATGGGATAAAGAACATATCTGGGTCCTTGCATTTAATGGGGGTGCTTCTTTGGTTGTCCGCCGAAACATTGTCATTGAGCTCGACCTTGGGCTGCCCTTTGTGTTCCTTGCTTTGATCCTCTTTCACGGTCTCATGCAATGGGGCTTGCTCTTTGCACCGTGTACTCATCTTGTAGAGCCCTTTGAGTCCGGCACCTTTCCTATTGTCCTTCAATGCTTGGGGGAAAGGGGGTGGTAATTTATATTCAGAAAGTTTAGGGAACTCACCTCGTGGTTTCGCCTCTTGCATGGGTTCTTCAACTTCTTTCTCCTTCTCCGTCTTCTCTTCTTTTTGGGGTGGCGTCAGTACCACCTTTTCTTCAGCTGCATCTTCATTCACATTCACTGTGATAGCACTCACATTTTCCCGGGGGTTCATCTCTGGTTGTGACGGCAGTCCATTTGAAATCCTTGCTTCTCTCCTTCTCTGATGTAGCGTCCTCTCAATCTCAGGATCGTAGTGAAAATTATCTTCGTGATTGAACGATCCACCTGTACTCATTAACAAACCAAAGTAGTAATGCGGGATAAAAATAAAAAAAAATCGACACAAATAAATGTTGCCTTCCCCGGCAACGGCGCAAAAATTTGGTAGCGCTTATCGTGTACGCCCAAATTAACCCTTCTTCAGTTAATAACAAAAATATGTAGTAGTGGAAGTAGGGATCGATCTCACAGGGAAGGTAACTTTATTTCGTGCCAAAAACGAATAGTAACAAGGGGGTTTTAGGATGAATGATTACTACTAAGCAAATTCTATAATTAAACTAATTAACGAGATTAACTAAGATGATTTAAACTTATGAGAGCGAAGCGATTCTTGGTTTCCAGGTAACCGTACTTTTGGAAAATTATCTTTTAGTCATCAAATCAAAACATTTGAATTCTTTCAATTATCTATCGATTGGAAATTCAATTCCTACTCATCTTATTCGTAGTCAAAGAGAAAACAACATTCAATTCAACCCTTACCAAATCTCTAATTACCACTACAACCGTTAATGATTAAATCAATGATAGTTTCAAAACTAATGAGTTCGATAAATCTAATCAATGAAAACTACAGCCGTTAAAATTGATTACTCAACCGTTTCTCCTAAGAATTCAATAACACCTACAGCCGGTTAATTATTGATCTTAGTTGTTTCTTAACAAACCATCGATTATGTAATTGAATATTAGGTGATCGGTCTAATACACAAACACAACAATCATGGAATTCAAAATCTGAGAAACAAATTGAAATCGAAATCTAATTCAACAATCAAACCAAATTCTCATAAAAGATTTAAATCCAAAAGTAGGTATCCCTTCAACCAAGAATCAAAGGGTTTAGCCTAGCATAATTAAATCTAAAAACAATAAAAATTCGATGGAAAACATTAAATAAATAAAGGAAAAGAAATTACTAATATAAATCACGATTCCGGCTTGTCGATTCCGGTTCTGTTCTACGTTGTTCTTGAAGAAAACTTGAAAGAAAAGTAATCTAAAATCTCCAAATATTCTAGGAGTATGAAAAACTATCAAAAACTGCTGCTAATGAGGCTTAGTCTCGAGTTTTAGGGTATGGAAGTGATAAAAATGGGATACAATCTTTTAAACATGGTAAAAGACTCAATTTCCTAATTTCCGGACTCTTCGGCGATCGATCGCCTGATGTGTGGCGATCGATCGCGTGGCTTTTATTTTTCAGCGAATTTCTTGAGGCGATCGATCGCCACTTTAGCGCGATCGATCTCCGAGCTCCAGTAGACTTTGGCGATCGATCGCCACTTCTTCGCGATCGATCGCTGGTTCGTGAATTTTGTTGATTAAGTTTCTGTCCATAGGCGATCGATCTCCTCTTCATGGCAATCGATCTCCTCCTTCAATATTATATTTTTGCCCTTTTCTTGATCAACTTTTATTCCTTGTCATATCGATGTCTCTTCTTGGTCTTTACACATCATTTTTAGCTCGTTTTCTTCGATTGTACCTACAATTACACAAATATACGATTAGGTAGCATACATATCAAATTATCTATCAAAACCTACCAAATCGTAGACAATTAAGCACTAAAGATGTGTCTATTTCTAGTCACATCAATCGATCCCCGAAACTTGCGATCGATCGCCATCACTGTTTATCTTCAACAAATTTTCAGCTGCTCGTCGCGATCGATCGCCGCTGCTCGTCACGATCGATCGGCCCTCCTTTGCGATCGATCGCGACCTGCGATTTTCCGAAAAACTCGAGCTTACATTGTGTTTTTGACACCCAAACTCAAAACCAACACCCCTAACTTCCTCAACACCTCCAATACACCATTTAAACTCAATAAAAACTCTAAAAACAACATTTTAGATTTTAACCAAAACCCCCAAATCTCAAATCCAACCCAATACTTGACCAACAAGCACAATGCCACAATCAAATCGAAGCTAAAGGTGAGGAGAAGAAGATTACCAGTTTTTCTTCAAGAAATCGGGCTCCCAAGACTAGTCCCCATCGATTTGCTTCCAAGAGAAGAAGAGGGAAGGGTTTGGAGTGAGAGAGAGGCGTGAGGGAGAGGAGAGAGAGGAGAGATTCTGCATAATGACGGAATACCGAATCCATTTGGTATATATAGCACCAAGGCTCCAAAATACCAATACTTCCACAACTACATCATGATTCATTAAAACTCATCTGTTTTCAATAATTATCTCTCCAACTCAAATTCCATCACCAGCCCCAGTACAAAGTACTCCGGACCCCACATTCCACCAAATTCCAAGGTTATCACCACGATGAGAATACAATCTCATCCCTTGGATCCAACGACTCCAAATTACGGATTTAAAAATCCCAGAGAGTCCCGAAACCACAATCAATTCATAATTGCCACAATTAAAATCTATTAAGGATTATTACCATACCGGGGTTAACACCATTAATCCCCGGGCATCACAATTATCCCCCACTAATAAAATTTTGTCCTCGAAATTTGCACGGTGTACTCCACGTCTTGCCGAGATTACAAAATCCAAACGGATTCACAAAATCGAATCATGAACATGTCATGAACGACACACCAACCGCGAGGATACCGACCTCGCACTAAAACCCGGAATGGGATAAACCTCCCAAACCATAAAACCGCAACAGAACGTCAGCATACCCCAATACTAACCGTCTCAAAAGCAGTCAACTAAACCTAACTGAAATCAAATGAATCATTCGTGATTCCAAAATAGATATCGCCTCGATGATATCTTTATGATTTAGTCTACGATGTTAACCATACATCGTTACCAAGGAAACCACCAGTACACTACAATGTACTTATACTAAATCCGGTTCCTGTTCTCCAATTCCACCTCCATCAAAGGAGCAGTTGCGCCACTTTGCAACACGGATTGGACAACTCACCGCTATCGATCAACACAAAACACATCTCTAAAGATGTCTACATCCGTAAGTTCCAAAAAATCACATCTTGGTCCAACACATCATCGAGACTCTACAAGGTCTCAAATTCCCGAAAGGACATGCATGAAAATCAATTGCATTCCCGCAACACGTGTCAACCGCGACACCTAACAAATCCAAAACATGGCCATCCCTCGTTTACCCTAGGATTCAACGGTCCTAACACAGGATGTTATCAAATTACTCAGAAATGAATTACCATGGCTTAAGATACGACAATCCCTCCTCAGGGGAAGTCAACCAATCCCTCACAATCATTCCTCAGAATACATCGTGCCATCGAGATTACCAATCTCAAAGTGCCACAATCTCTCACTGGAGATTCATCAAACCAAGCATACTAATCTGATGCTCAACAAGTACCAAAATGTGGGTATTCGTATACACATACATGCCTAAGCACCAATACTACATGCATAGTCAATGCACTCGGCTCGGGTATCTCCAATCACATCCATGAGCCCCAAGAACAACTGTCAATCCTCAGTTATTCTTACCCAGTGGAGAATAATGACTGACGAACCAAAAACCAAAGGGTGTGATTCCAACATCAACACCACACAAACCAATTTGACGAATCTCCCAAAGGTTCCCAATAGGTATGTGAATACCGCCTTCCTCACAAGAAAAGTATCATGAACCCATGACCCTCCAACCTCGAACCACCGTTCGGAAACTGGATATATTTATACCAAAATATATCCCATAACCAACAAATACATAACAGGTTCAGAAAAGTGCCTCAATGCCACTATTACCAAATCGAAATCCGTATACACAACGTATACACATCTAACGATGCTCTGTACCAATGCCATAGTACTCCACAAACCTTGAGCATCTCCTTAGAGACGCCTCCTCGAACGTCCCGCCAGCAATAAAAAGCCATCACCTAGTCCAACACTTGTGATGACCAAGGATTATAGATGGTAATCCCGGAGTGTTAATAACCCCTAAAGTTGTTTTACGTGGCGAATTGGAGTTTAATCGCGATGTTGGGCCTTCCGGGCTCGTCTATTTGGGTAGTTGGGATCGTTGGATCCCGAGGTTGAGATTGTACTCTCATTCCGGTGAAAAACCTATGAGTTGAGTTTTTAGTGTGACCCGGAATCTCGGGTGCTTTGTGTGGGCACCGGTAGGGGGTTTTGGAGTTAGAGAGAGAGTTTTGGAAAACAGATGATTTTTAATGAATCATGATGTATTTGTGGGGCTATTAGTATTTCGGGATATTTTTGCTATAAATACCAGTTGAACCCGAGATTTTCATTATCGGAACCATTTTTCCCCACCTTCATTTCTCTCCCCCGCGTACGCGATTTCCCGTCACCTCGACCTACGCCGCTTCCAGGCGTGCGCCCGCCGCCGTCCGGCCGCCGTTCGGCGCGTCTGACCCGCCACCGGCTTTGTCTCTTCCAGGCGCACCTCCCCGTACCAACAATTCGAAGTTTGGTCGCGATTTGAGCTCGGATTTCTGCAGAAAGCGCTAGGGTTCGAAACTGGAATTCTGTCCGATTTGGGGCTCGATTTTTTGTACGATTTTGGGGCTTTTTTCAGGCGATTTTGGGGCGTTTTGTGCTTTGATTGGGGTCGAATATTTCTTGCTTTGAGGTTCAAAGAAATTCGTTGCCATTGGTTCGATTTTGGGTGTTCTATTTTTCAAAAAACCTTGCTGATTTTGGATAAATTATTATGCTTCACATGGTTCAGCTTTTGAGTCTCTTTGGTGATGCATTATGGTTCGAATTTAACGCTGATTGTATGGGGTTAGGGTTCGAAATTGGGGGTTTTGGCAGGGGGTGGTGATTCTTGTTATTGATGGATTAATTCATGTTTTAGATGAATTATGGTGCCTAATTGGGTTCGATTTGTGATGTGAAGGTTCGAAAATTTGTAGGGTGCTCTTGAACAATTTTCGGTATTGTCTCATTTGTTTCCCTCCCTGCATGTACCCTGCCCCGGGTCTTTTAAATGGTTAATTGTCGTGTGTTGAAAATTTTTTTGAGGGTTGAGTGCGCTTGAGCATGGGTTGCATGTTCGTAAATAATTGTGAATTATTTATCGTGTTAGAACATCATTCCTCGGGGCATGGAACTCGAGCAAGGTTTGGCTCGGACTTTGGAGATTTAAGGTACGTGCGACGTACGAGCATTACTTTATATGAAGCATTTGTGAAATGCATAATGTATTTTGATTTCATCGATGGTTGTGCGTATGGTCATATTTATGTGTTGATATATATGGGGTACTGGGTCTATATGACTATTGTACGGCATTTGAGATGCCTAAGAATGATCGTGGGATCATGTACTCATTATAAGACATGTGAGATGTCTAGGTATAATGGAAAATTGGTAAAATAAATGCTAGGCATTTGAGCTACCTGTGATGGATAGCGAAATTGAGAAATCAGTATTAGATATTGAGATACCTATATTTGTATGTATAATGAACTTGGAATCATTGATTATTGATATTTGAGAATCAGGCATGCGATGAGTAAATCAATGTGTGGATTTACTGATTTTTGAGATTTGATGAGTTTGATGATTGTGAGAACAGGGACAGTACACGGAATCCCGGATGAGGACGTTGCCATCCAGGGAGTATCATTTAAAATTCATTAGTATTTACTTTTGTTGTAAATTATGAATTTCATTATTGTGATTATGGGATTTTGTGTATTGGTATGCTCACCCCGTTGGGGGCTGTCTCTGTTGGGGCAGGTGAACAGGTACATCGATGGCTTTGGAGTTGAGCTCGAGCTGTTGATTGGATGTACTCCCAGGATCGTGGTACCAGGGCTTGATGGAGCACGGTATCGTATAGAGTACTTATATACACCCGAGGGTTATATACACATTTATGATGCTCGCATGTGAGCACGGTTATACTTGTATATGGGTTGTATATAAAGGCATGAGCCTTTCTCTCTTTCATTCTATGTTGCATGCAATTAAGGGTAGAATTGCTAATGATATGAGAGTCGTTGGTGTATTATGTGGGTGTTGAAACCCACTTTTGTTGTCATATGTGTGGTGTCTTCCCTGGCTGGGAATTTACTTTGTGTTCTATATTCTGTTGAGTATTGTGTATTCCCTGGCCGGGAATTATATTATGTGATGTGCTTTTGTTTCGGGATAGCCCAATTTATGGGGAGACTCTGCCCAAATTTTTATAAAAGTCCACAATGTAAAAAGTGGTGTAAAGGGGATGGTAATGGGCGAACTTATGAGTCTATTTGTTGTTAGGATGATGATCTTATAACATGGCATATTAAAGAAAAATTTTGTGATTGCCATTCAATGGTAAATCATCATCTGAGTTTCCCCATTGTTTTTTTTTTTTTTTTTTGAAAGCATGTGCCACACATAGTGGTTAATACACTAATCAAGGGTTAAGGGCTTGGGGTCCTTACATTAGTGGTATCAGAGCAGTGGTTAGCTCTTTGGGGTTGTTGAAGGCCTAAAACATGCTGATAGGGATGGGTAGCACATATTTATGCATAATAGTAGTTAGTGTTGTGTGACACAACTATTTTGCTTATGTGCATTTGTGATATGTGATCATAGTGAAACGATTATATGTCATGACATCTATAGAATCATAATATAACCTGTTGATTATGATTGTGAGTTGTGACACAGGGACAACCAAGTGGAGCATTTTGAAATGCATTGGGATACAGGAAGTACTTTGTACTCATAGTTTATGCATTTACTCATTATAATCATATTTTGGGGAATATGGATTATCGTATGCTCATGGTTTGGAATTGTTCCTGTAGGGACACTATGACGTGGAAAGGCTAAGGCCATGGTTGAAAGACACGAAACGGTAACCTGCGTTTTATATACATCATGAATTATGCATTGTGGTTGCATGTGTACATGTAGTGATGATTTTAATGCTTTGCCGCCAAATGTTGAAGCGAGGGGTGGGAGTACCGCATGTCGCATTTGAGCGAGGTGCATTAAAATACACTCATGATGATGTATGTTGGAATATGGATTATGCTTTGTGATGCAAGTATGGATGAAATACTTGGTGAATATCCCATGAGTCATTGTTATGGATGAGTGATGATTTTAAATGCTTGCCGCTATTTATTGTTTTGTGCCGCTAAAATGTGAAGCGAGCGGTGGGAGCGCCGCATGTCACATTGAAGCGTGGTTAGCATATGAGGCGAGGAAAGAATATTTGCCGCTAAAATGTTAAGCGAGGGGTGGGAGAGCCGCATGTCCATTTAAGCGAGGTTATTCTATGCCGCCTATATGTGAAGCGAGGGGTGGGAGTACCGCATGTTTTATTTGAGCGAGGGGCATTAAAATACACTACCGTGACAATGACTAGGGATCGGCTATTCTTTGGCGATGGTTCATTCCGCTATATTGACTGGCGATGGTTCTTGCCGCCATGTATATTGATAGCGATGGTTCATTCCGCTATATTGACTGGCGATGGTTCTTGCCGCCATGTATATTGATAGCGATGGTTCATTCCGCTATATTGACTGGCGATGGTTCTTGCCGCCATGTATATTGATAGCGATGGTTCATTCCGCTATATGGATTGGCGATGGTTCATGCCGCCAGGTGTATTGATAGCGACGGTTCATTCCGCTATATTGATTGACGATGGTTCTTGCCGCCGGATATATTGATAGCGATGTCTCATTCCGCTATTCTATTGGCGATGATTTATGCCGCCGGGTATTGATAGCGATGCCTCATTTCGCTATATTGATTGGCGATGACTTATGCCGCCGGGTGTTCATAGCGATGGTACATTCCGATACATCTATGGCGATGGTTCATGCCGCCAGATGTCTATAGCGACGTTTTATGCCGATGACTTTATGACGAGGAATTATGCCCCTGATTCTATAGCGATGGGTTATGCCGCTATGTACATGACGATGGATTACGCCACCTACGAGCGATAGGTGCTGATTGCGTACCACTGTTGGATGACGGAGACAGGTATGCCGCTATATTGTTAGCAATGAGGTATGGCATATTACTGTTTATTTAGCACTATTATGGATATCATGTGTTGATTTACTTATGTTGTCATGTGTTTGACGATGTGATTTACTTATATTGTCATGTGTTTGACGATGAGATTATAGACGTCGTGTATCGACATATACCGTCACGGGATGACAATGACATAGTGGATGTTCTATGTAGACGTGTAGCGTTGTTTTGATGGTTAATACATTTATGTTATGTATTTGGATGTATGGTTTGAGTGCCGGTGGTGAGCACATGGTAGTGTCTGGGTCACTAGTTGACGAGACCTTTTTGCCGAGCAGGTTTGCTCGGTGGAATATTGGGTGTATCGTACCGGTAAATGGACCAGATCATGTTATAGAGTTAAATATTTGTCGAGCGATGATACCCTTGGGTATGCTCATTGGTTTGGCTAGGGCCAAGTGATTGATGGTAAGAGTAGTCATTGAGGAAACTACTCGCTTGTGTTGTGATGTAGGGTAGGCATGGTTGCACCCACCCGAGGGTGTGGGATAAATCTTATTGGATTATGATTGCATCATAAGTGAGCAAGGACACCGGGTTGTCCATTGTGCTTGGTATTTTAGAGATAAGTTGGGCGATGACCCATTACTCTAACGGTTTGTACGGTATGGCATACCGAGATGGAACATATGGTTTGTTGGTGGGCTTGATATGAGCCTATGGAGACAGCGCTTTGCTAGCCAGATATCGTGGTAATGATATAGTGTGATTGTTGGAGCCATTATACTGCACGTTGGAACCGAGTTTGGTGAATCGTATGATGATACGATGAAGACTTTTGGCAGGCTTTTGATTGTCCTTTGTAGTATGATGTTTGAGGCATGTGACACCCCATGAGAACGTTTATACGTCTTTTGTTTTGAGGGACTTGTCTGGGACAGCTCATAATGTTGAAGTACCAACAAGAGAGTCATCAAGTCGTCGTTGACACGATCTGAGGAATCCGTGTACTTGGGATGCAATGGGTGTTATTGTATCCAGTTTTTCCGAACGGTGGTTCGAGACTAGTGGATCTCGAGTTCGATGGCACTTCCCTTGTGGGAAGGAGGTAGTATTATACCTATTTGGGAATCTTTGAAAGATTCGGTAAGTTGGTACGTGTGGTGTTGATTTTGGGAATCACGCCGTATTATTGATCGTCGATTATCATTCTCCACTGGATGGGAATGACTCAGAATTGACAGTTGTGTTTGGGACTTAGGGGTATGTTGTAAATACCCGAGCCAAGTGCATTGAGTATGCATGTGATGTCAGTGCTTAGGCAGGTATACCGGTGAGTATACGGATGCCAGTTATTGATTTCCTTTTTTGTCAAGCATAGAGTTATGCTATTTTTGGATGGTTAAATCTTTGATGAGAGATATGGAACACCTTGAGATTGGGAATCTCAATGGCACGATAATTATGAGAAACTATCGTGAAGTTAGTTGACTCCCTGAGGAGGGATTATCTTGTGTGGGTTAAGGTATTTCCTTGTCGGTGTTTTCCTCCGAGTTATGCGATAGCCTTCCCAAGTTTGGATTGTTAAATCCTAGGATTACCAAGGGATGGCAGGAATTCGGATTGGTTGGGTGTCGCTGTCGACACAAGCGTTGAGGATGCAATGAGTTTATTGCATGTCCTTTCAGAATTTGAAACTCTGTGGAGTCTCGATGGTTCATTTATGATTAGGATATGATTCTTGGAATATCCGGAGGTGGACATCTTGTGAGATGTGTTCGGGTGTGGATCGGTGGCCGTGAGTTGCCCGATCCGAGTTGCAGAGGGTGCAACTGCTCCTTGGATGAAGGTGGTTTGTGTAGCAGGAACCAGGTTTGGTATGTGTACACCGTGGTATACTAATGTTTCCCCCGTAATGATGTATGTTAGACATCGTGAGTCATGATAGAGATGTCTTTGAATGATATCTACGATGGAATCGGGAGCAATTCGAATCCTTGCAGTTTCAGTTGACTAACTGCTTTTGGATTATTAGCGTTGAGTGGTGCTGACGCTCTTCGACGTTATGATGGATTTGGAAGTCTATTCCACTCCAGAGTTTGACACGAGGTCAACGTTCTCACGGTTGAGGTGTCATTCATGTTACGTTCTTACTAGTTGTATTGGGACTAAGGATGACCGTCCGATCTACAGTCGTATGTATCGGTTGTTTTGCAGTCATGAGGGACTGATTTTTGGGATGACCCGCATCGAGGTACGTTTTGCCTCTTGGGTGATATGTTGGTTTTGGTATGTCGCTCTGTTTCAGAGTTTGTTGTGAGATAAGTATTCTCGCGGTTTTTAAGACGATTCTGATATGGTCAAGAATCGAGGTTATGGCTTCATGTTGTTGTGTAGCCTGGGTGTTACGTATTACACCGGTGCTAATTTCGAGGACGAAATTCTTTTAGTGGGGGATATTGTGATGACCAAGGATTATAGATGGTAATCCCGGAGTGTTAATAACCCCTAAAGTTGTTTTACGTGGCGAATTGGAGTTTAATCGCGGTGTTGGGCCTTCCGGGCTCGTCTATTTGGGTAGTTGGGATCGTTGGATCCCGAGGTTGAGATTGTATTCTCATTCCGGTGAAAAACCTATGAGTTGAGTTTTTAGTGTGACCCGGAATCTCGGGTGCTTTGTGTGGGCACCGGTAGGGGGTTTTGGAGTTAGAGAGAGAGTTTTGGAAAACAGATGATTTGTAATGAATCATGATGTATTTGTGGGGCTATTAGTATTTCGGGATATTTTTGCTATAAATACCAGTTGAACCCGAGATTTTAATTATCGGAACCATTTTTCCCCACCTTCATTTCTCTCCCCCGCGTACGCGATTTCCCGTCACCTTCGACCCACGCCGCTTCCAGGCGTGCGCCCGCCGCCGTCCGGCCGCCGTTCGGCGCGTCCGACCCGCCAGCGGCTTCGTCTCTTCCAGGCGCACCTCCCCGTACCAACAATTCGAAGTTTGGTCGCGATTTGAGCTCGGATTTCTGCAGAAAGCGCTAGGGTTCGAAACTGGAATTCTGTCCGATTTGGGGCTCGATTTTTGGTACGATTTTGGGGCTTTTTTTCAGGCGATTTTGGGGCGTTTTGTGCTTTGATTGGGGTCGAATATTTCTTGCTTTGAGGTTCAAAGAAATTCGTTGCCATTGGTTCGATTTTGGGTGTTCTATTTTTCGAAAAACCTTGCTGATTTTGGATAAATTATTATGCTTCACATGGTTCAGCTTTTGAGTCTCTTTGGTGATGCATTATGGTTCGAATTTAACGCTGATTGTATGGGGTTAGGGTTCGAAATTGGGGGTTTTGGCAGGGGGTGGTGATTCTTGTTATTGATGGATTAATTCATGTTTTAGATGAATTATGGTGCCTAATTGGGTTCGATTTGTGATGTGAAGGTTCGAAAATTTGTAGGGTGTTCTTGAACAATTTTCGGTATTGTCTCATTTGTTTCCCTCCCTGCATGTACCCTGCCCCGGGTCTTTTAAATGGTTAATTGTCGTGTGTTGACAATTTTTTTGAGGGTTGAGTGTGCTTGAGTATGGGTTGCATGTTCGTAAATAATTGTGAATTATTTATCGTGTTAGCACATCATTCCTCGGGGCATGGAACTCGAGCAAGGTTTGGCTCGTACTTTGGAGATTTAAGGTACGTGCGACGTACGAGCATTACTTTATATGAGAGCATTTGTGAAATGCATAATGTATTTTGATTTCATCGATGGTTGTGCGTATGGTCATATTTATGTGTTGATATATATGGGGTACTGGGTCTATATGACTATTGTACGGCATTTGAGATGCCTGAGAATGATCGTGGGATCATGTACTCATTATAAGACATGTGAGATGTCTAGGTATAATGGAAAATTGGTAAAATAAATGCTAGGCATTTGAGCTACCTGTGATGGATAGCGAAATTGAGAAATCAGTATTAGATATTGAGATACCTATATTTGTATGTATAATGAACTTGGAATCATTGATTATTGATATTTGAGAATCAGGCATGCGATGAGTAAATCAATGTGTGGATTTACTGATTTTTGAGATTTGATGAGTTTGATGATTGTGAGAACAGGGACAGTACACGGAATCCCGGATGAGGACGTTGCCATCCAGGGAGTATCATTTAAAATTCATTAGTATTTACTTTTGTTGTAAATTATGAATTGCATTATTGTGATTATGGGATTTTGTGTATTGGTATGCTCACCCCGTTGGGGGCTGTCTCTGTTGGGGCAGGTGAACAGGTACATCGATGGCTTTGGAGTTGAGCTCGAGCTGTTGATTGGATGTACTCCCAGGATCGTGGTACCAGGGCTTGATGGAGCACGGTATCGTATAGAGTACTTATATACACCCGAGGGTTATATACACATTTATGATGCTCGCATGTGAGCACGGTTATACTTGTATATGGGTTGTATATAAAGGCATGAGCCTTTCTCTCTTTCATTCTATGTTGCATGCAATTAAGGGTAGAATTGCTAATGATATGAGAGTCGTTGGTGTATTATGTGGGTGTTGAAACCCACTTTTGTTGTCATATGTGTGGTGTCTTCCCTGGCTGGGAATTTACTTTGTGTTCTATATTCTGTTGAGTATTGTGTATTCCCTGGCCGGGAATTATATTATGTGATGTGCTTTTGTTTCGGGATAGCCCAATTTATGGGGAGACTCTGCCCAAATTTTTATAAAAGTCCACAATGTAAAAAGTGGTGTAAAGGGGATGGTAATGGGCGAACTTATGAGTCTATTTGTTGTTAGGATGATGATCTTATAACATGGCATATTAAAGAAAAATTTTGTGATTGCCATTCAATGGTAAATCATCATCTGAGTTTCCCCATTGTTTTTTTTTTTTTTTTTTGAAAGCATGTGCCACACATAGTGGTTAATACACTAATCAAGGGTTAAGGGCTTGGGGTCCTTACAACACTAGTAATGCTTACCATGGCTGATTCACGATCAACCCACAACCGATACCAACTGTCTCTATGACAGTATATCCAGATCTCTCCAAGAGATACAATCAACGTAGTAGTGTCACCCCACTAACTATATTCCACAATTCAGATCGTGTTTCCCCATTGCATTCCATATGCAAGGATGCTCAACCAGAGCTAACAACGACTTGTCGACACTCACGTTGGTATTCCAAACAAAATGAGATGTCCCAGTACAAGTCCCTTAACATTTGACGTATAAACGTCCCCGTGAGGTATTCCCTGCCTCAAACCTCATGCGACATAATGACTACTAGAGTCCACTATTACCCTCATCGTATCATCATACGATTCACCAAACTCGGTTCCAGCGAGCAGCACAAAGGCTTTATCAAGCTCACTATAGCACCGCAACAATACCAGGCTAGCAAATCGCTGCCTCCTTAGGTTTACACCAAACCTACCAATGTATCATACGTTCCACCCGGTATACCATACCGTACCATCCATTTGAGTAGTGGGTAATCACCCAATATTTCTCTAATACCAATGCACAACCGACATCCTGGTGTCCTACTCAACAACAATGCAATCCTAATCCATTAGGATCTATCTCACACCTTCTTGTGTGTGTGCGATCATGTCCACTACATGTTACATCGGTATAAGCAAGTAGTTTCCTCAATAACTACTCTTACCACCAGTCACTTGGCCATAGCCATCCCAACGGGTATACCCAAAGGTATCACTACTCGTAAAAGTATTTATCTCAAATGTGTGCTGCGGTACACTTCCGTACGGCGCATCCAATAATTCATCGAGGAAACCTGCTCGGCATAATGGTCTCGTCGACCAGTGACTCAGACACTACCCTATGCCCACAATTGGCACTCAAACTGTAGGGTCTTCCTACCTTAACATCCTCTTAATACACAAATTATGGACTAAACATGCATTAATAACGTCTTAGGGTTCCGGTTGTAGCTTTGAGCTAATATGATTACAGGCCAAAATAAAATTTCACGAGCTAATTAATTTCATTCTCAATAATGAATGTTAAAGCTATAGATTTACACTACTCCTAGAGTAGAGACTATCAAAATCCTGTATCCTATAAGCGTCTTGCTCCTTTTAGCTCACTGCCTCAACCCGCCCCTAGGCCCTTCGGTCCAAAAGTGTACCTACAAGAACAACCCATCATGAGCATGTACATCGTTACTTAACATCATAAGGCAATGGCATGTAAATAAATGCATGAAAATAATTGGTAACGTATACTTCCTGGTTAATCGCATTAACCCTCTTTGGTTGTCCCTGTTTCATAGCCATGAATATAATCATTAATTCTTGACATGAATGATTAAAATCATCATCTTATAAATATCACCAGCTTATAACATCATCATCATATAAGCATCATCATTTTATAAGTATCATCATCTTATAACATCATCATCATATAAGCATCATCATCTTATAGCATCATCATCTTATAACATCATCATCATATAAGCATCATCATCTTATAGCATCATCATCTTATAACATCATCATCATATAAGCATCATCATCTTATAGCATCATCATCTTATAACATCATCATCTTATAACATCATCATCTTATAAGCATCATCATCTTATAGCATCATCATCTTATAACATCATCATCTTATAGCATCATCATCTTATAACATCATCATTTTATAACATCATCATCATATAACATCATCATCATATAAGCATCATCATCTTATAGCATCATCATCTTATAAGTATAACAGTAAATGTACGAAATCATAGTTAAGTAAACATGCTGGTTATTCGTCAGCTTCCTTTTTGTTGACCCTGATTCACATTCGTGCATACGGGCATCTTACCCCATCGTATGGCATCTTACCATATCATAATATCGTGTGGCATCTTACCACGTGGGCATCTTACCCTATCGTATGGCATCTTACCATATCATAATATCGTGTGGCATCTTACCACGTGGGCATCTTACCCTATCGTATGCCATCTTACCATATCATAACATCGTGTGGCATCTTACCATGTGGGCGTCTTACCCAATCGTATGGCATCTTACCATATCATAACATCGTGTGGCATCTTACCACGTGGGCGTCTTACCCAATCGTATGGCATCTTACCATATCATAACATCGTTTCATTATATAGGCATCATATAAACATCATCGTTACTTATCATAATCATCCTCATAAACATCATATCCTCTTCACTCATCATAAACATCATCATCATAAACATATTTAAATACTTATACGATTATTGCATAGTCATAGTGTAAGAATATGTTACCGTCCGATGCCCGTACGCGTCTTACGTACCTTAATTCCAAAAGTGGAGAAATTAAAGAAACTCGCCTCACTTTTTGCTTGCGGCGATCGATCGCTTCATTTGAGGCGATCGATCGCCTGCTACGCGAAATGGCTACTGGCCTTCGGCGATCGATCGCCTCATTTCAGGCGATCGATCGCCACCTGCTGGTGCGCGATTTTTCGCCATGTTTGAGCATTTTCCAAGCTCAATCCCATACCATACAAACCCAAACTTTCCAACAACACTAACATCATCATAACTCACGAAAACCCACATAAAACACTTCAAAAATCATACCCCAACAACATACAACACATACCCAAACAAACCCACATAAATCACTTCAAAATCATCCCATTTCAAATCCAAACTTCATAAAAACTTTAGGAAGGGTTTCATACCTCTTGAAGACTCCAAATCTTGACAAGAATCACACAAACATAAGTTTTGTGGAACTTTCCTTCTCCTTCCTTGGAGGATTTCGAAAATGGGGAATGGGAAGGGTTTTGGGAATGAATTGGGGATTTTAGAGGGAAAGGGTAAAGTGAGGGGAATGAGGGTATAGTGGGGTATATGGGTTAATTAAATTAAACTTGTACCCATTAATTAACATGATTCATAAAATACCCCAACATGGTATTTTAAAAGTATTTACAAAAATGCATTAAACTTCCACTGAATCATGTTTTCCTCATAAATGACAATCAATACAATTAAATCATGTTAACACTTCATTACCCATCACATAATCAATTACCATGATAAATAATCACATAACCATCATTAATGCCCAAATTGCATATGATTAATTTCGGGGCATCACATTACTCCCCTACTTATAAGATTTCGTCCTCGAAATCGCATGCACTTACCCAAAATGAAACTAAACATAATCATACCAGAAAATAGTTCCGGGTAATGCTGCACCATATGCCGTTCCGTCTCCCACGTAGCCTCCTCGACACCCCGACGATCCCACTGAACTTTGACCATCGGTATAACTTTACTTTGTAATATGCGATCCTCACGACCCAAAATTCTGACCGGTCGTTCAACGTAGGATACATCTGAACCCAACTGCACTTCAGTAGGCTGTAATACATGAGAAGGGTCTGGCTCATACTTCCGTAGCATAGAAACGTGAAAGAGATCATGAATCCCAGATAAAGACGGGGGTAGAGCCAAACGGTAAGCCAAAGTACCGATACGCTGCAATACTTCATATGGCCCAACATACCTCGGGGATAACTTTCCCCGCATACCAAAACAAACTACACCCCTAAAGGGTGAGATTTCCAAGAATACCTTGTCTCCTACTTGGAATTCTAGCGGTCGTCGCTGCTTATTTGCATAGGTCGCTTGCCTATCTTGGGCCACTTTCATCTTTAAGCGTATCATCTTAATCTTTTCTTCCATGTCCTTAATCATATCCGGTCCTCCGACCTCTTTACTCGCCAATTCCTCCCAATACAGTGGTGACCTACATCATCGTCCATAAAGAGCTTCAAAAGGGGCCATTTGAATGCTCGCCTGATAGCTGTTATTATAGGAGAACTCTACTAGCGGTATAGAATCTTGCCACGGAGTATCAAACTCCAAAACACATGCCCTCAACATGTCTTCGAGCGTCTGAATGGTACGCTCTGTCTGGCCATCTGTCTGAGGGTGGTAAGCTGTACTCAGTCTCACTTCTGTGCCCAAAGCTGCCTGGAGACCCTCCCAGAAATGTGAAGTAAACCTTGGGTCTCTGGCAGACACAATCAAGACTGGAACCCTATGCAACCTCACTACATCCCGTACATATAATTGAGCCATCTTTAGATATGTGAAAGTCATACAGTAGGGGATGAAATGAGCTACCTTCGTTAGCCTATCCACGATCACCCAGATCGCATCAAATCCAGAGGCCATCCTTGGTAAGTGGGTCACAAGGTCCATAGATACGTGCTCCCACTCCCATGTAGGTACCTACAAGCTCTTCAGCTCGCCACCAGGCCTCTGCCTTTCTGCCTTCACCTGTTGGTAGATCAAACATCTCTTGACGAAGGGCATAACATCACGCTTATGCGTCTCCACCAGAACTGACCACATAGGTCCTTATACAACTTTCTTCTTCCTGGGTGGATACTGAACCGGCAACTGTGAGCTCGCTCCAAGATTCCTTTACGCAACTCCGGCGTATTTGGGACTACCCAGCGGTTGCCGAGTCCTTAGGAATCATCCTCAGCCACTCTAAACTTTCATGGCTGACCTCAAAGTACTAATAACGACCACCTCTGAACCTTATCATCTGACCTCTGGGCTTTCCTAATAGCCCCAAATATGTCTGGCTCAGTCAATAAGGTCGACACTCGCACCGGCGATGTGTCCACATCGAATCATGGCCCAGATGGCAACAAGAAGTCATCATAGCTGATAAATTTATGACATCCTCAGCAGTACTCTTCACCTTCCTACTTAAGGCGTCTGCTAACAAATTCGCTTCACCTGGATGGTACTCAATTTCACAATCAAAATCTTTGAGTAAGTCCATCCTCTTCTTTGTCGCATATTCAACTCAGCATGTGTGAACAAAACTTCAGGCTCTTATGGTCCGTGTAGATGGTGAACGACGTACCATGCAAATAATGCCTCCAAGTCTTCAAGGAAAAAATAATGACTGCCAGCTCCAAATCATGGACTGGGTACCTAGCCTCATGTGGTTTCAACCGCCTCGATGCATAAGCCACCACATGCTTCTCTTGCATCAACACACAGCCTCAACCTTCTTGGGATCTACAGACATCCCTCTGCTAGATATAACATGACCCAAGAACACTACACTACTCAACCAAAACTCGCACTTACTGAGCTTTGCATATAATTGATGATCCCTAAGGATCTGAAGTACTGTCCTCAAGTGCTTTACATGTCCCTCTTCAGTTCGGGAGTAAATAAGCATATCGTCAATGAAAACTATGACGAACTGATCCAAATATGGTTGGAGCACCCTGTTCATCAGGCTCATAAAACAGCTGGGGCATTCGTCACCCCAAAAAGGCATGACTAAGAATCCATAGTGCCCATATCTAGTTCTGAAAGCTGTCTTCTGTACATCATCCTCTCGAACTCGGATATGATGATACTCCGATCTCAGATCGATCTTACTGTAGAGCCTCGTACTCTGCAGCTGATCAAACAAATCATCAATCCCCGGAAGTGGATACTTATTCTTCACTATGGCTTAGTTCAGTTGTCTGAAATCGATGCACAGCCGCATCGAACCATCTTTCTTTTTGACAAATAGGACTGGTGCACCCCAGGGCGATATGCTAGGTTGTATATAGCCCTTGTCAAGGAGCTCCTGCAACTGAACCTTTAACTCCCTTAGCTCCGTTGGTGCCATCCTATATGGGGCACGAGAAATGGCAGACGTCCCCGGTAGTAACTCAATCCCAAACTCGACCTCTCTCGTCGGTGGGAATCCGGGAATCTCTTCCGGAAAGACATCAGGATACTCCGCCACTACGGGCACATCCTCAACTTTTAACTCTTCCTTCTTCTCAGTAATATCAACAGCATAGATGAGATATCCTTCATGGTCTCGTTCCAATAATTGTGCCATCTTGACAGCAGATATTAACGGAATCCTTGAACGGGAACCATCCCCATAGAATGTCCATTGGACTCCCATATCAGACCTGAATCGGACAGTCCTTGTCTGTAGTCCACAACTGCCTGATACTTGTTCGGCACATCGATGCCCACAATGCATTCGAAGTCTGACATTCCCAGAACAATCAAGTCTGTCCCCAGCTCGTTACCCTCAAAATAAATGAGGCCGTCATAAACAATCTGATCAGTTATCAAACTTCTTCCAGCGTGTGTCGAGACCACAAGAGGCATGGGCGACGGAGAAGTGCATATAAAATCGCATCACTTACTTCAGCATTTTCTGCTATGCTGCAACACAAGGGTTAACAACAATACCCAAAAGCAGTTCATATAATACATCGTTAGAAAACAAAACATGTTAGCACAACATCATATACCTCATATGCAACTTATGCACAAAACATGTTCAAAAGTAAGCACCTAGCTAACTTATTGCTAAGGCTACCCTTCACTCATTCCCGGGTTATCTAACCACTGCTCTGATACCACTAATGTAGGGTCTTCCTACCTTAACATCCTCTTAATACACAAATTATGGACTAAACATGCATTAATAACGTCTTAGGGTTCCGGTTGTAGCTTTGAGCTAATATGATTACAGGCCAAAATAAAATTTCACGAGCTAATTAATTTCATTCTCAATAATGAATGTTAAAGCTATAGATTTACACTACTCCTAGAGTAGAGACTATAAAAATCATGTATCCTATAAGCGTCTTGCTCCTTTTAGCTCACTGCCTCAACCCGCCCCTAGGCCCTTCGGTCCAAAAGTGTACCTACAGGAACAACCCATCATGAGCATGTACATCGTTACTTAACATCATAAGGCAATGGCATGTAAATAAATGCATGAAAATAATTGGTAACGTATACTTCCTGGTTAATCGCATTAACCCTCTTTGGTTGTCCCTGTTTCATAGCCATGAATATAATCATTAATTCTGACATGAATGATTAAAATCATCAACTTATAATCACCATCTTATAACATCATCATCATATAAGCATCATAATTTTACATCATCTTATAACATCATCATCTTGTAACATCATCATCTTATAAGCATCATCATAGTATAGCATCATCATCTTATAACATCATCATCTTATAACATCATCATCTTATAGCATCATCATCTTATAACATCATCATCTTATAACATCATCATCATATAAGCAGTATCATCTTATAGCATCATCATCTAATAAATATAACAGTAAATGTACGAAATCATAGTTAAGTAAACATGCTGGTTATTCGTCAGCTTCCTTTTTTGTTGACCCTGATTCACATTCGTGCATACGGGCATCTTACCCCATCGTATGACATCTTACCATATCATAATATCGTGTGGCATCTTACCACGTGGGTATCTTACCCTATCGTATGGCATCTTACCATATCATAACATCGTGTGGCATCTTACCACGTGGGGTCTTACCCAATCGTATGGCATCTTACCATATCATAACATCGTGTGGCATCTTACCACGTGGGCGTCTTACCCAATCGTATGGCATCTTACATATCATAACTTCGTGTCATTATATAGGCATCATATCAAACATCATCGTTACTTATCATAATCATCCTCATAGACATCATATCCTCTTCACTCATCATAAACATCATCATCATAAACATACTTACAATACTTATCCGATTTTGCATTAGTCTTGCGGCCGATCGAATCGATTAATTTTAGGCGAATCGATCGCCTGCTACGTGAAAGGCCTACTGGCCATCGGCGATCGATCGCATCATACACAGGGCGATCGATCGCCACCCACTGGTGCGCAATTTCCCACCATGTTCCTTCCGTTGAGCATTTTCTAAGCTCGATCCCATACCATTTCATAACCCAAACGTTCCACCCACACTAACATCGTCATAAACTCGTTGAAACCCACAGTAAAACACTACTTCAAAATCATACCCCAACCAGAAAGCACAGACATCCAAACAAACCCATTTCAAAACCCTCCAAATCCATAACAAACTCAAATACAACTTTACACAAACATCAAGGAGGTATCCATACCTCTTGGGGACTCCAAATCTCCCAACAAATTCCACAAATCAAGATTTTTGAAAGATTCTTGGTATTTGGCTATCATTTGGCTTCTAATATTGATTTGTATGATTGTGTGGAACCATCCCAGGTGCCAACAACATCAAGAAGATAGAGTTCTTCAATTTCTCCACTTTTGGAATTAAGGTACGTAAGAAGCGTACGGGCATCGGACGGTAAACCATACTTCTATACTATAATTATGCAATGATTGCACAAGTATTATGATGATGAGGATTATGATAAGTGTAAGGACCCTAATCCTTAAGTGCGGAATCAAGGCATAATAGAGCTATCATAATAATCAGAGTGTAAAAGAACGTGTTGAGTTTATGAGCTTAAGCATTACATGCAAAAAATAAGGACTTCCAAATGGATTAATTACATTCCAATCAAAAGAATGTGGTTAACTATAGTTCAAGCTACTCCTAGAGTAGACACTATAGGAAGAAATCCCGTCCTTCAAATCCCAAAAGCATCCTCAACAAGCTCACCGTCTCAACCCGTCTAGCCCTTCTGTCATGCCAAAAGTACCTACAAGGACAACCCCCAAACATGAGCAATAATAATCATTCATATTCAACACAAATGAAGATAGATAAAGCGTAAATGCATAATCATAATAAAACACTTCCTGTTTTCCCCATGCATTTCAAACGCTTCCCGTTTGGTTGTCCCTGTACCATAACTCATGAGTATAATCAATAGATTATTTTAATGGTCTAAACATGTCATGACATATACCAGCTCATCAATACCAAATACTGATCACCAATCCCTAGTCTGTCCATCACAATGTATTTTAATGCCCCTCGCTTATTTACATATAGGCGGCATAGGATAACCTCGCTTCAATGGACATGCGGGACTCCCACCCCTCGCCTCACATTGAGCGGCAAATACCCTTTCCTCGCCCTATATGATAACCACGCTCAAATGTGACATGCGGCGCTCCCCACCCTCGCTTCACATTTAGCGGAACCAAACAAATAGCGGCAAGCATTAAAATCATCAAGGGATGACCACGACTCATGGGATGTGCACCAATAATCATATGCATCTATAAACATCATGCATAACATGTATTTGCATCCACAATGCAATACCACATATATACTCGCATCCACAATGCATAAACAATGAGTATATGAGATACATGTACCGTTGGGTGCCCGTACGTCCACTACGTACCTTTCCAAAAGTGGAATGTGGTAGGACTTCAATTCCTTGGTTGTGTTGCCACCTGGGTTGGTTCTACACATTCACAAATATCAATATTAGAACCCAATAATAGTCCAATACCAAAATCCCCACAAAAATAACCAAAAACATCATTTTTGGTGTCTCGCGATCGATCGCCATATACCCCCGATCGATCGCGAGACCATACTGCCTCGCCCAACAAAATTTGCCAATCCGCGATCGATCGCTGAGTTTGCGCCGATCGATCGCGGCCTCGCCGATCGATCGCGCTAAACTCGCGATCAATCGTTGAAGGCTACTGCCTCCAGCACTGCTGCTCGCGATCGATGCGCGGAAGGCACCGATCGATCACCGAGCTCTGGGCATCCGATTTTGGGCACTATTCACCCATCTTCACCCCAACTCAAAAAACTCAATTAATCCAACACCAACCATACAAAACCACTCAAAACCATCAATAAACATCTACATTAACTCATATATTTAACATCCACCCAAAATAATACCAAAACCACAACAACCCAACACAAACCCATTTTAAAACTCTTCAAACCATATCAAACTAAGCAAAACACAACAAATTAACCATGAGGTATCCATACCTCTTGGGGACCTCCAATCACCCAACAAACCACACAAATCAAAGTTTTGCAAGAACTTCTCTTCACCCTTATGCTCAAACTCGAAAATGAAGAGAAAAAGGAAGGGTTTGGGTGTTGTTTGGTAAAGTAAAAGTAAGAGGGGTGGTGGGGTTGGGGTATAAAAGTGAGTTTATTAAAATACATACAAAAAAGAATTTCATGGGTATAAAAACACCCCAACATGATATTTTCAAAGCATTAACTCAAAATGCACCAAAATACCAATTAACTCATGATTTCCAATTAATTGCTACCCACGGCAAATAAATCATGCTAATAACCATTTTCCAAACATGCACAACATGCATCCTGAAATGCCCTCCCGGGTCACTCTATCATGTGACTAAGCATTTCCATAAGATTAATAAATCCAACACAAGATTAATTACCACCATAATTATCATATATAACACAATTAATGCTCAAATTGAAATTAATCATTTCGGGGATATCACAATACTCCCTACTTATAAGATTTCGTCCTCGAAATCACATGCACTTACCCCAAAAGAAACTAAACATAAACACATACCAGAGAATAGTTCCGGGTAGTGCTGCCAACATATGCCGCTCCGTCTCCCACGTAGCCTCCTCAACACCCCTGCGATCCCACTAAACCTTGATCATAGGTATCACTTTGTTCCGAAGTCTGCGGTCTGCTCGATCCAGAATTCTAACAGGCCGTTCCACATAAGACACATCGGACTCTAAGTGAACTTCGGAAGGCTGTAAAACATGCGACGGATCCGGCTCATACTTCCGCAGCATAGACACATGAAACACATCATGTATACCAGATAAAGAAGGCGGCAGAGCTAGTCGGTAAGCTAAGGTGCCAATGCGCTGCAAAATCTCGTACGGTCCAACATACCTCGGAGACAGTTTCCCGCGCATCCCAAATCGCACAACGCCCTGAAAGGCGAGATCTTCAAAAAGACCTTATCTCCCAACTGAAATTCCAACGGTCTCCGCCGTTTGTTCGCATAAGCTGCCTGTCTGTCCTGGGCTGCTTTATTTTCTGCCTTATCATCTTTATCTTCTCTTCCATCTCCCGGATCAATTCCGGTCCTCCGACCGATTTGCGGTCCAAATCATCCCAACACAAGGGTGATCTACACCGTCTGCCATAAAGAGCTTCAAAAGGAGCCATCTGAAATACTTGCCTGGTAGCTATTATTATAAGAGAACTCTACCAAAGGCACTGAATCTTGGCAAGAAACATCAAACTCCAAAACACAAGCTCTCAACATGTCCTCGAGCGTCTGAATAGTACGCTCGGTCTGGCCATCCGTCTGAGGATGATAAGCAGTGCTCAATCTGACTTCAGTTCCCAAGGCTGACTGAAGACCTTCCCAAAAATGAGATGTGAATCGCGGATCTCGATCCGACACTATGGAAATGGGGATCCCATGCAATCTCACCACATCTCGAATGTACAACTGCGCCATCCTCAAAAGGTGAAAGTCATGCTATAGGGGATGAAATGAGCTACCTTAGTCAATCGATCCACAATCACCCAAATAGCATCAAAGCCTGAAGCACTCCTCGGCAGGTGAGTCACGAAGTCCATGGAAATGTGTTCCCACTTCCACTTCGGTATCTCCAAGCTTTTCAACTCGCCGCCAGGTATCTGTCTCTCTGCCTTAACCTGCTGGCAGATCAAACACCTTTTTACCAAAGCGACGACATCAGATTTCATTCTCTTCCACCAAAACTAACCACGTAGATCTTTATACATCTTCTTCCCGCCTGGGTGGATGCTAGTCTGCTACTATGAGCTCGCTCCAAGATCCCTTTACGCAACTCCGGCGTACTCGGAACCACCCAATGATTACCCAATCTCAAAGATCCGTCATCGGCCACTCTGAATTTCGTTGGCTGACCAAGATGTACTAAAGATAACCACCTCTGAACCTCATCATCTGACCTCTGAGCTCTCCTGATGTTCTCATAGATATCTGGCTCAGCTAGCAAGGTCGATACATACACAGGTGATGCATCAATGTCAAAATCATAGCCCAATGGCAATAGGAGGTCATCATGGCTGACAGATGGATGACGTCCTCAGCAGAACTCTTCACTTTCCGGCTCAAAGCGTCTGCTGTCAAATAGCTTTCCCGGGATGGTACTCAATCTCGCAATCATAGTCTTGAGTAAGTCCATCCACCTCCTCTGCCTCATGTTCAGCTCTGCCTGAGTGAATAAAAACTTGAGGCTCTTGTGATCCGTGTAAATGGTAAACGACGTACCATAAAAAATGCCTCCAAATCTTCAGGGCGAAGATAATAGCAGCCAGTTCCAAGTCATGGACTGGGTATCTCGTCTCATGCGGCTTCAACTGCCCCGATGCATAAGCTACCACATGCTTATCATTGCATCAGTACACACCCAAGTCCCTGAAGTGATGCGATGCATCGGTATACAAAACAAATCTGGAGTTCTCCGTAGGGATCACTAACACTGGCGCCGTCGTCAAACGGTGCTTCAACTCCTGGAAGCTCTCCTCACAAGCTTCTGACCAAAAGAAAGGCACTCCCTTCTGGGTCAACTGTGTCAACGGCTTGGCAATCTTCGAAAAGCCCTCGACGAAGCGTCGATAATATCCGGCCAAACCAGGAAGCTCGAATCTCAGGCACAGAAGTGGGGGCAGCCCACTCCATCACAGCTTCGATCTTCCTGGGATCCACTGATATTCGCTGCTCGATATGACATGGCCCAGAAATACTACACTGCTCAACCCAAACTCACACTTACTGAGCTTGGCATACAACTGGTGATCTCGGAGAATCTGGAGCACTGTCCTCAAGTGTTTCACGTGCTCTTCCTCGCTCCGAGAATAGATGAGAATGTCGTCGATGAACACGATGACGAACTGATCAAGGTACTGCTGAAACACTCTATTCATCAGACTCATAAAGACCGCTGGAGCATTCGTCACACCCAAACGGCATCACTAAAGAACTCATAATGTCCATATCGAGTCTGGAATGGAACGCTGTCTTCTGTACATCTTCCTCTCTGACTCAAATCTGATGGTACCCGGATCTCAAATCAATCTTGCTATACAGTCTGTACCTTGCAAC